>CM047749.1:55654532-55980894 GCA_026225825.1 Pistacia integerrima
TGTTTAATTCTTTAGGAAATATTAGTATATTTCCTAAATAATTCTTTTAGTCCCCTAAGTTAATTAATTTCATAAATACCCCCAGAAAAAAGTTTAAAAATTAACAAAAACACCCCCACCTACCCACGGTACCAGATTCTGGCAACCATTGACGGAATCTGACCGGAATAGGGTGTTACGATGTAGACCGGTTAGATCTGGCGAGTAGGGCATCGATATGGCCTTTTACGGCCACATCGACCATGGATCTGGCTAGAAAATGCTAGATCTACGACCAAATGTGGCCGTCGAGGACCGCAAAAGTCCAGATCTGACCATGAGCAATGGCCAAATATATGGCCATGGTTTTCGGTCAATGATGGCCAATATTTGGCCGTCCTTGACCGTCAACGACGGCCATTTCTTTGGCGGTCCATGATGGCCACATATGGCCTTTTTCGGCCAGATCCACTGTGGATATGGCCGGAAAAGGCCGCATCGGTGAATTACAGCCCACTTTCGGTTGTTTGTAGGTCGTTCTGATAGATTTTGGTGCCACCGACTATGGTTGCTGGAATCTGGCAAGTATGGGTGAGTAGGGGTGTTTCTGTTAATTTTAAACTTTTTTCTGGGGGAATTTAATAAAATTAATAAACTTAAGGGATCTAAATAAATAAATAAAATATACTAATATTTCCTAAATAATTAAAAAAACAAATATTTTGGGAATAAGATTGGGAATATGGATAGGAATATTCAACCAAACTCACCATTTATGTTATGAAGAAAGAAGAAGAAGAAATTCGCTTGATCGCTTAAGCGATTTAATGTCTCACTTAACATTGAAAGATCTATTGTTATTCTATTATTTTTATTAGTTCTTGGCAAGAAAGTAAAATATAAAAAATATAAAATTGAACTATGGAACCATATGCTCTGCACTCTATAGACCAAAAGAGTGCCAGAATTTTTCACAAACTTTTTCATTATGAACAACGGCTTGCTCCTCTTGTAACAACAATTTTTTAGCACAACTGTTGTAACCTTCTTAATCGACTAAGGCTAAATAGATGGGATTGCTTAAGTGATTAAAGGTAATTTACTTCAACATTTATCTCCCAAATTTATGTACATATGTTTAATATAGACGTAAACATTCTATACCATATATGTTTGATATAGACGTAAAAGAACTATATGTTTAATAAAAATATAATAACGGTCATGGTTCACTGAACAAATCATAAACCCTATATGTTTAACATAGACGTAAACATTCTACACCTTATATGTTTGATATAGACGTAAAAGAACTATATGTTTAATATAAATATAATAACGGTCATGGTCCACTGAACGAATCGTAAACCCTATATGTTTAGCATAGATGTAAACATTCTACACCTTATATGTTTCATACTGCGTACTATATGTTTAATTAAAATATAATAACGGTCATGGTCCACTGAACGAATCATAAACCTTATATTTTAGCATAGGCATAAACATTCCACACCTCATATGTTTCATACTGACGTAAAAGAACTATATGTTTAATATAAATATAATAATGGTCATGGTCCACTGAACAAATCGTAAACCCTATATGTTTAGCATAGACGTAAACATTCTACACCTTATATGTTTCATACTAACGTAAAAGAACTATATGTTTAATGAAAATATAATAACGGTCATGGTCCCTGAACGAATCGTAAACCCTATATGTTTAGCATAGATGTAAACATTCTACACCTTATATGTTTCATACTGACGTAAAAGAACTATATGTTTAATTAAAATATAATAACGGTCATGGTCCACTGAACGAATCATAAACCCTATATGTTTAGCATAGACATAAACATTCTACACCTTATATGTTTCATACGGACGTAAAAGAACTATATGTTTAATATAAATATAATAACGGTCATGGTCCACTGAACGAATCGTAAACCCTATATGTTTAACATCGATGTAAACATTCTACACCTTATATGTTTCATACTGACGTAAAAGAACTATATGTTTAATGAAAATATAATAACGGTCATGGTCCACTGAATGAATCGTAAACCCTATATGTTTAACATAGACGTAAACATTCTACACCTTATATGTTTGATATAGACGTAAAAGAACTATATGTTTAATATGAATATAAGAACGATCATGGTCCACTGAACGAATCGTAAACCCTATATGTTTAGCATAGATGTAAACATTCTACACCTTATATGTTTCATACTGACGTAAAAGAACTATATGTTTAATTAAAATATAATAACAGTCATATTCTATTGAGAACGAATCGTACACCTTATATGTTTAACATAGCGTTAATCACTTAACCGATCTTCTGAAATACAATAAATAAAATCCGAATACACAAAATCGCTTAAGCGATTTACCATATCGCTTAAGCGATCCTGTATATTTAGACTTAGTCGCTTAAGAGATTCGATGGTATTTATGATATTGCTTAACCGATCCTAACCTTTTACACTTGGTTGATTAAGCGATTTACGATCGCTTAAGCGATCACGAACAAAGAATACATAAGTGCCCACACGGACGATCACTTAAGCAATGCCCGCGAACATAGTCGGTTAAGCAATCTTAAATCCCTTAAGCGATCATTACCGAGGCAGAATCATCTGCCCAGATCTATAATCGCTTAAGCGATCCTTCAGTCTTAAGCGATTCTTTGCTTTTACTCTTGGTCGCTTAAGCGATTTTAGATCGCTTAAGCAATCTTGTTGGAGGTAGAATCAACATCTGCCCAGATCTATGATCACTTAAGCGATCTTTACGTATTGCTTAAGCGATTCCTGGCTTTTACTCTTGGTCGCTTAAGCAATTTCATATCGCTTAAGTGATCTTGACGGAGGCAGAATCAACATCGGCCCAGATCTATGATCGCATAAGCAATCTTACGTATCGCTTAAGCAATTCCTGGCTTTTACTCTTGGTCGCTTAAGCGATTTCAGATCGCTTAAGCGATCTTGTCCGAGGCAGAATCTTCTCTTGGTCGCTTAAGAGTTATTTGTGGTCGCTCATATATGTAATTGTTTGGTACCATGCCTGTCTTTAAGTTAATTAATTTCAAAATTACTGTGATTGGGATACATTTCCACCTCACTCATTTCCCTCCCAAATCCGAAAAGAATTTGTATTGCAAAATTAGGTAATTTATATCAATCTAATTCATCACAAATCAAAATATAAAAGACATCAATGTAATTGAAAATTTAAACTTAAAATCATCCATAATAGTGCCGAAACACAATAATTCCTAAGACATGTAACTCTAGTTCTGATTGTAATAAAATTTCCTCCACCCAGACAATTGCAAAGCAGAACCCAATTCCAAGTACCATTTTTCGTCTCATTTCCCTTCCATGCATTCTCATTTCCCTCCTGTGACCTACCAACCAGCCTTTGAGAAGTTTTTGAATTCTGTATAATCATTGTCTAAGATCATTACTTGGTACTAGTAGCCTTGATTGCAGATGCCTCCTCCTACCAACCAGCCCTTAAGAAGTTTTCAAATTTTGTATAATCATTGTCGGAGATCATTGTTTGGTACCACGCCTTGCCAACAACCTTGATTGCAGAAGCCTCCTCCAGCCAACCAGCCTTTGAGAAGTTTTCAAATGCTGTTTGCCAGGAACCTGTCTGATCATTGTTGGGTACCATGCCTTGCTAGCAGCCTCCTCATGCCAACTAGCCCCTGAGAAGTTTTCGAATTCTATTTGCCAGGAACCTGTCTGAGATCATTGTTTGGTACCATGCCTTGCTAGTACCTTGATTACAGATGCCTCATCCTGCCAACCAGCCTTTGAGAAGTTTTTGAATTCTATTTTCCAAGAACCTATCTGAGATCATTGTTTAGTACCATGCCTTGCCAGCAGCTTTGATTGCAGATGCCTCATCCTGCCAACCAGCCTTTGAGAAGTTTTCAAATTCTGTTTGCTAGCAACCTGTCTGAGGTCATTGTTTGGTACCATGCCTTGCCAGCAACCTTGATTGCAGATGCCTCTCATTATTTGCGAAGAACCTACAAAATTATCCAGCACACATCTGCAGCCACGTCAACTTTTGTAAATAAAAAAAAATAATAAAAAAGTTATAGAGTGCAAGATTGAGAAGTTCACTGAGTCCATCTCTTTCGGTAAAGCTCTGTATAAGCATGACACCTGCAGCATCAGCACCACAACCCAAGTATCAACATCAACATCACATAAACTACAAAATTCAAAGTCCAACTTCCATACCTTTTGATTGGGTTCTGGTCACTCAAAATGGATCCATATGCCCATGGAAGCACTCAACAACCCAGCACTCCTAACAGTTGCTCATTGTTTCGTCATTCAAGCCATCCATCAGTGTGTTGGTCATGTCGAACTGAATAAATTTCAGGGCATGTGCCCCACGATCAACACTACAATAGGAAGAAGACATTAGTATTAGAATCAGCTTATAGAACAATTATATTATGTAAGTTAGTTTTATACAAAATTTACCTTGACTCATTTGTTGGGACAGGAGAACGCTTAAGTGGCCACTTTCTGGTAAGTACTTAATCACCGAAGTGCTTAAACATCCCGCTGTTATGCAACAACCGCGGGAACAACATAGACAGTGGCTCCAACTTGATCTCCAACTGCTTGTCTGACAAATAGTTGGGTTGCAGTCAAGGATCTTCAGCAACCCCCTCCTCTAGAAGCACGACGACTACTATCCAGTGCATATCTCTGATGTTGATGATGCAGTAGACTCTTTTAACATTTGCCCAATTATGGCTATATTTAGGCCTTCCCCCCATACATACTGCATAATCCTGTCATCAAACTTAAAATCATCAAGGACGTAGTCCAAGTCTTCTGGGCCCAATCTTTTTTGCTTGGCTCCTTTTACTGCACCTCTACCAATGACCTTTTTAATTAAATTGTGATATGTTGAAACAAGCATTTGGGCAAACGCCACATCAGTGATGGCACAGTCGAGATACAATAGATCACCATTACTGGTCTATCGTAGCCTTATCAGTGCCAATACCTCATCGATGTGCTGCATCAAATAAAAAACAGCATGATAAGTATACAATAGCTCATGGAAAACATAAGCAAAAATAAGGAAAATTAAGCGAAAACAACTCATCGAGTCCTCAAGCCACCTGCCCATCGTCAACAACTATTCAAACCATTCCCGACGATAATCACCTATCTTACACTTTACATAGGCTTCACTTCCTCATTCATTATAATAGGCATAGAAGAGTTTTTTCTTTTCCTCCTCTGTTGGCCTATATAAATCGACCTTTGAGTCCATTTTCGCTCGCCCACTTCCTCCCCCTTCCTCCATTTGTACATCCCCGCTTCCTTTGCCTCCCACCTCACCCTCCTCCATTATCACTACCCCACTTCCTCCACCAACCTCCTTAACCTCCTCCATTTTTGCTTCTTCCTCCATTTGTTTCTTAATTTTCTTCTTCTTTCCATGTGTTACTACCGTGTAAGGCAATTTGACAAACTTGCTCTTACTTGCTCTTTCGGCTCTCTCTTTTCAACCCAGGTTGCACTTCAACCACCTTTAATACTCCACCAACTTCCTCCTCCACCGTACCAAATTTCTCTGCCACCTTATCCACTTTCTCCTCCACCCTTTTCATTTGCTCTTCCATCTTATCAAACCTCTCATAAACGGCTATTGTAAAACTCTCAAACAGACCGTTTATGAGGTCAACCACCTCATTCTCCCGACCCCGACGCCTAGGCAAAGCGATACATGTTGTACTAGTTTATTGAGGCATACGAACCTCTTCCTCCCTCTCCTCCCTCTCCTCCTCCCTCCCGTCGATTGGAGCTTCATCATCCTCGACATCAACCACGTTCTCAAGCAGTGGCCCTGTAACTTCCACCACATGTGTGACCCCTGCTAAGTCCTGTATCAAGCGGTCTATCCGTTCATCCCTTTCATCCTCTAGTGGTTTAAAAGATGTGACATACTACTTTTCCGCTTCACCCCTAGTAGTGGTGAGAAAGGGATGGACGACTCCTTGCAGTAAGAAACAAAATCAATCAGATTGAAGCGACATTTTAAAGCAAGTGCATATTCAAAAGCTTAATCCTTTAATCTTACCCGAGCCGCTTCAATTTCAATGTCTATTTGATCATAATCCCAATAGGTACACTTCTCGATATGCCACCGCAACATCCTAGGAAATTGATGTCGCACATCCGAACTCTTCCTCCTCCCCCGGCCTTAGCAAAGACATGAAAGACCTCATACATCCAAGCTTACATTGTAAAAAAATAGTCCATATCATAATTCAAACACATATATTACAAAAAATATAACAAAAAGCTATTAATATTTACCTACATTGCCCATGGGAAGCCAAACAAATTATACGTGCTCGGTCTATCTCCCTGGCCCATTAGGAGTGCTTTAATGCCATGTCTTTTGCTTGTAGGGAGTCCATGGCTCACTTAAATGATACCCATCCCCACGGATAACATTAAAGAAGTCCAAGTTGCTTGCAAACATCACCCAATCCATATCAACGGCTTTTGTGGAGTCACCAACCATTAGGATCGAATGTAAGAACAATACCAAGCATAGTTTAAACTTTTCTAAATCGGTTAACCGAACTGCTTCTATCCTCTCCTCTAAATTGTGTCCTGTAATAGATGCTTCCCCTTGGAAAACCTTGTTAGCCAACCTTATGGCTGCCCTACTCTCCTTTATTGCATTTGCCTCATTCGCATTTGGAAATTTCCAACATCCTAAGCCTGTCACCAAGGCATATTCTATCATCCCAAAAAGTAGTGGCTTTCCATTCACCACGAACCACATTTCTTACCTTTTTTTGCATTTTATTGAGTGCAGCAACATATAATGCACTCCATGCCCCCAGAACGCCTTTTTCCAAATTGTTCCAATATCAAAAAAATGACTGAAACAAGTCTCTTTGAATTGTTGTGGACCATTCCTCAATCCCCTTAAAATCCCCTTTATTCTCTCAAAAACATCCCAACTCGACCTCACTGTCACCCTTACGGGGAAGTATGGTACCTGATCTCTTACAATGTCTAACCTGTAGTCTCCATATTTTACGGTCCAAAAAATCTGTACAATCGATAAAAACAAAATATCAAAGCAAAAAAAAAAAAACCAAAACAACTAATAGGCTGCTAACATACTTTGTTGACAAAGAAAAAGTATCATACAATCAATTTAGAAATTACCTCTGTAAAGAGAGATTATTACATAATTCAGGAGAAATTACCTCTGTGGTCGCTTAAGCGATTTCGGATCGCTTAAGAGATCTTGATTTTGCCTCGTACAAGATCTCTTAAGTAATCTGAAATCGCTTAAGTGACCAAGAGTAAAAGCGATGAATCGCTTAAGTGATATCAGATCTAGGCAGATGATTCTACCTCGAACAAGATCGCTTAAGCGAAACAAAGGATCACTTAAGCAATCTTAGATCTGGACAGATGTTGATCCTGCCTCGGATAGTATCGCTTAAGCGACCTAGAATCACTTAAGTGACCATGAGTAAAAGAGATGAATCACTTAAGTGATACAAATGATCGCTTAAGCGACAGTACAAAGCAATACTCCGAAAACAAATACGTACCGTTTCTTCGTCGACCTCCTTGTCGCCTACATTCTCGCCGGCCTCCTTGTCGCATACATTCTCGATTCTCATTGGACTCCTCCTCCTCCTCACCTAAATTCTCGCTGGCCTCCTCCTTTTTAAAACCGTTTTGCGATTCTTCTCTACGTTGTTGTGCCGCCGTCGTCTCCTCTGCCTGTGGACCACCTTCACTAATTGGATGATGCACTAGAGCAGCCATTGAACTGCTTGCACCACCAGACTCTAGGATTCAAAGTGGCGTTGGGTTTTCCTCCTCATTGTGAATGTCAGCCATGGTTTAGGATTGAATTTGGTGTGAAAATTTGTAGTTTCGATTGTGAATGTGGACTATATTGCCGAAAATTGCAGAGATTCCGTTTAGGGTTCAAGAAATTGATTTTAGGATTGAATTTGGTGTGAAAATTTTTAGTTTCGATTGTGAATGTGGACTGTATCACCGGAAATTGTAGAGATTCCGTTTAGGGTTCAAGAAATCGATTTTAGGATTGAATATGGTGTGAAAATTTGCAGTTTTGATCAAAAATTGCAGAGATTCCGTTTAGGGTTCAAGAAATTGATTTTTGCCTAATGAGTTTCGATTAAGCAATTTGAATGGGTGGGGCTCATTTTTAAATTTCAAATTTTAAAAAACTTTCATTAATTATAGTTGGCCCACATATGTTTTAATCTTTTCATTTTAACCCATTTTACATGTTTAATGAATCCTAACTGTGCCACGTCAGCTTCTCTAAATTAAAAAAAAAAATGAAAAACATTTTCAAGGCCATTTTATTGAATGGAAACTTGGGATGGCCGAGGAGATAAAGTCTCTCATAAATACTTGTAAACTCTCATTTCCGATGAGATTGTACTATTTAAATGTAAATCCACAAAAAAACTAAGCTAGTTTGAACCCTAGATAATCCACCAATGCTGCAACTTAAATGGCCTCTAAAACTTTCTTCGTCGTTGTTATTCTTCTTCTGAAACGGTTACTAAAACCAAAATCTTATCTTTATTGACAAATTCATGTACAGTGACTACAACTATACCAAAAGATTCACTACATAACGTTGAAGGGGTAGCGAGGCTTGATAAATTCCTTCAAAAAGATTGTAAAGAAGGTACTATCACTCTTAATGAAGCATGCTATTTCTTTTGTTTAATGACTCATATGCAACCCAAACCATCGATTTCTTCATTCAACTAGTTGTTTGGAGCTCTTGGTAAGAAAAAGTTTTATGAAGATGTTATTTTGTTGTACAAGAGAGTGGGTTCAATTGGGTTGTTGCCGGATTTGATTACTTTGAATATTTTAATGATTTTTTTTGTAGTGTGGGCAGAGTATGTGATGGTTTTGTTGCTTTTGGGAGGATTTTGAGGTGGAGTTTTAGCCCAAATGTTGTGACTTTGACTTCTTTGATTAAAGGATTGTGTTTGGAGAATAAGAGTTCAGAGGCTACAAGGTTGTACAAGAAAATGGCTGTGTTTGGGGTTATGCCTAACGTGATTACGTATGTGACTTTGATTAATGGGTTGTGTCAGAGAGGAAAGGCAGAGGAAGCTAATGGGTTGATGGGATTGATGATTCAAAGAGGTTTGTATCCTAATGTGCTGACATTTAATACAATGATAAATGGGCTTTGCAGGGAGGGGAAAATGGAGGAAGCTTATAGGTTGCTAGAATTAATGAGTCAAAGAGGTTTGCAGCCTGCTGTGGTGGGGAAGATGGAGAAAGCTAATGGCTTGATGGAATTGATGAGTCAAAGAGGTTGGTAGCCTAATATGGTGACACTCACTATAATGATAAGTGCGCTTTGCAAGGTGGGGAAGATGGGCGAAGCTAATGGTTTGTTTTAATTGATGAATCAAAGAGGGTGGTTGCAGCATGATGTGGTGACGTTTTCTACAATGATAAGTGGGCTTTGCAAGGAGGGGAAGATGGCGGAAGCTAATGGGTCGATGGAATTGATGAGTCAAAGAGGTTTGCAGCCTAATGTGGTGACGTTCACTACAATGATTGTTAGGAAACGATCCATTGAGGTAGTGGAAAACAAAAACAATAATAACAAGGATTGTTCCATAGAACCAAGATCAGGGTATAATTTTACAGTTTATATCAACATAAGAATCTGCAAAAAATTAATATAGAGTTTAAGAAACCATACACACGTTTGGAGGCTCCACCAACTTTGTCTTTGAACGTGTTTTGCTACCGACCCAAGTGCAGGATTGAATCGACGTAGTCCACACGAAGACAATCGCAAGGAACTAAGGAGGGAGTTGCTAGATCCCTCTTTAGCCTTAAGAATCAAGAAGAAATTAAGAGTGTTTTTATTTTCAATCAAAACCTGGCGGCGTGGGAGGGGAGAGTTTTTGTTTTTGTACGTAGCTTTTTCCTTTTACAATGAATGAAATAATGAAAATTCTCTTACTTTTTCAACTAAAACATTTCTTTTATAGTAACATTTTAATTGCCCTATTCCTATATAGAATAGGCTTGGGCTCCAACCCAAACACCTCATGTTTCCAAACACTCCCAATTAGATATTTATTTTAGTTCATCATTATCTCAATTAAAATCCATTAATAATCATTATTTAACAATAATGATTATTTATTTAAATATATGCTAACACATATTTAAATGTAGTTTCACTTATTTAATTTTTCTAACAAATTAAATAAAAGGCTACGACCTCAGCAAATTTAATTACACTGTGAAATTACCAAAATACCCTTTCACCTAAAAAGACAAAAATGCCCTTCTTACTTCCTAAGTCTTAAATTATCTTCTATGTGTGTGACCCATAGACTCCTCATCATACCTGTAGTTTATAATATCACGATGAACACCAACTAATCGTCTCACTAATACACAAACTAAGATTGGCCCCTAGCAAGGCATCATGGCTGTAATAAGTCCTTTATACAAGGATATTGATAGAAATACATAAAGTAAAATACATTTATATCAACAAAAATAGATGGGCCCAAAATTTTATTTTAGTACATATAAACATTCTTATTACCAAATAAGATATCATTTCACAAAAAGTTATCAAAAACAGTGGACAGTGTAGCTATTGCTCCTTGCTTACCGACGCCAATCCGACCACGTCCTCACCTAGATCCTGTAAACACAAAGAAAAACAACAGGGTAAGCAGTAAATCCTCTACTCGTCTATCCTCGTAACTCTTTTTCTTAATTCTTTCCTCACACACTTCTCGTCTCATTTATTTTCTCTTTTTGTTTCTCTTTCACACAGCTCTCTTTTATTCATTTTCTATTGTAAGTCACGGCCTTATCTTACTGGAGGCACAGTCGGGTGGAGTTCACAAAGCACCAATCCGCTCTTCGTGACTCTACTCATTCTCTCTTTATTATTTCTCACTTGAATGTTACGGCCTCATCTTACCGGGGGCACGGCCGGGTGGAGTTCATAAAGCACCAACCCACTCTTTGTGGCTTCCAGGTGGAGTTCACAAAGCACCAACCCGCTCTTTGTGTTTTTCTCATTCTCTCTACTCTTAGAGTAGTTCATTCACAAAGTTTTCTACTCTTTCTCAAGCTACTTCTCAACGAACAATTAATGTATAAGGATGGTTCATGCTTAAAATTTCTTACTTAAGGCACTTATGAAATGCACAAATGCAATGTTGCATCAAGATAGTCATTCTGTACAGGTCACACTCAAGAGAGCATATCTTGAGTTATACATATCAGATTGCTACGCTTTTAGTCTCGTTTTAAAGGTTAGAGACAAGGCTACAACTTTTATGGTTGGTCTCAACCCAGTTCAATCTGTAAGATGCCCAAAAATCACTTAGAGGGTCACGGCTTTGACAGGGCAGTTTTCACTTAGGCATTTCATCAAACAATATGTGTGCATACATAAACTCTATTTTAACTATAATTCTACTTCTTTCTTAACCATCCAAAATTGGAGTTCAACTCCATTAAATCATCACACATCCAGCAGAAAACACACTTCAAATATTCCTCTCAAATTCTTCTAAAGCTATCCATACTTCTATCAAATTTTATCAACACAATCCACCCTTCTCATGGTGGAAATCTCTCCATAAAATCAACATTGAACTCTTTCATCAATCCATCAACTCATCATCAAACCATCACATACATTTCTCATATTTAAATATATCTAACAACAAGCATAATTCATCATCAATCTCATCTCAATTTCTCGATAACCATAACATATGCACACTTAAAAGAAATCTCTACTCACTTGAATTCTTAAACTTTAACTTGAGTTGGATTTTGAGTGGGATTTACTTACCTTATGCTTGAGTCTTCTCTACTAAGCTCTCTACTCTTGTTGGATTCAAAACTTCTTCTAACCTTAAGCATAAACTTCATAAGAACCCAACTTTTACACAAATAAATCATAGATAAAGAGCATGAATTCTTACCTTTTGAAGTCTTGAATCAAAACCCTATTAAAAATCATTCAAAAGCCCTCAAAATCCTTGGAGGATTGAATGAAAATTTGAGAGAAAATGGGGGAGTAGTGGGGCGGTGGAATGAAGGAAATAAGTGTTACAAACCCTTATCATCTTATTTTATAAACTCACTTTCCCATTTTGCCCTTACACTTTTTTTGGAAATTTCATCCTTGTCCCATAGTCAATTACCATAATGCCCTCATTTTTATTGTATTCTTTATGAAATTCTACCTCTTTTCACTCCCCACTTTTTCAACTAATTTTGAGTGAAAAGACCATTTTACCCTAAATACAAGTTTAAGGCATTTTGTTCATATTCTCTTAAAATAACTTTAATAAAAATTAACTAAGGGCTATAAAACATAATTTAAATCATGTACCTCCATGTTGGGCGTTACAATTCTCCCTCCCTTAAAAGAATTTCGTCCCCAAAATTCAAACGAACAGCTCCGGGTAACGGTTCTGCCTCGCATGTCTTGCTCTGTCTCCCATGTAGCTTCTTCAACTTTATGATTTCTCCAGAGGACTTTCACTAAAGGAATACTCTTGTTCCAGAGCTCTTTAATTTTTCTGTCCAAAATCTGTACTAGTTGCTTCTCATACACAAGATTCTCTTCTAAGTCTACGTCCTCTATGCTCAGAATATAGGAGGGATCACTTACCTTTCCTACTCGCTGTAACACCTCAAATGGACCAATGAATCTCAGTGCTAATTTTCCTTTATTACCAAAATGCATCACCCGTTTGTAGGGGGAAACTTTCAGAAAAAACTTTGTCACCCACTTCAAACTCAACTTCCTTTCTTTTCAGATCAGCATAGCTTTTCTGCCTATCCTGGGCTTATTTCATTCTGCTTGTGATCAGCTTTACATCTTCTATCATTTTCTGAGTCATTTTTGGCCCAAGAGCTATATTCAACTCATCTCTCTCGCCCATCTCATCCCAATGCAGCGGAGATCTACACCGTCTACCATACAAAGCCTCATAAGGAGCCATCTTAATTATAAACTGGTAGCTATTATTATAAGCAAACTCCACCAAGGGTAACCTCTATGCTAGGATACTTTATAATCTATACAGCATACTCTCAACATGTCCTCAAGCACTTGATTTGTTCTCTCTATCTGGATAGGCAGTACTAAAAGCCAATCTGGTACCCAAATTCCTCTGTAAACTCATCCAGAAAGCTGAGACAAATCTAGAATCTCTGTCTAATACTATTGTCTTGGGTACACCATGAAGTCTCACTATTTCTTTAATATACATCTGGGCCAATTGATCTGAAGTGGTAGTCTCCTTTACTGGAAGAAAATAGGCTGATTTCGTCAATTTGTCTGCTATCACCCATATAGCATTATATCCTTTCTGCACTCTAGGGAGACCTGTAATAAAATCCATCGAAATACTCTCCCATTTCCATTCAAGAATACTAAGTGGCTGAAGCAACCTTGATGGCCTTTGGTGTTCTGCTTTCACTTGCTGACAAGTTAGGCATTTAGCTACAAACGCTGCAATATCTTTCTTCATCCTTGGCCACTAATAGCCTTTCTTTAAATCTTGATACATCTTGGTTGCTCCAGGATGAGCAGTGTACGGTGTATCATGAGCCTCTGTCAGGATTCTCTTTCTCAACTCATCATCTTGAGGAACACACAACCGACTCCTAAAACAAAGAACATCATCCAACAATCTAAACTCTGATGTCTTGCCCTCATGCACTTGCTAAACTGTTTTCTGACACCACTCATCAATTAGCTGCTTTTCTTTAATTTCTTCTAGTAAGGTAGACTGAACCTCTAATCTGGCAATTTTTCCTGGTATGACCTCAATCTGCTCTTTACACAACTCTTTTATTAACTCTTTCTATCTTGTGAGTCGGGACAAATAAGCTTTCTTGCTCAGAGCATCGACTACTATATTAGCTTTCCCCAACTGATACTTAATCTCACACTCATAATCTTTAACTAGCTCTAACCACCTTCTCTGTCTCATATTCAACTCCTTGTGAGTAAAGAAATACTTTAAACTCTTATGATCGGTGTAGATATTACTCTTGGCACCATAAAGGTAATGCCTCCAAATCTTTAATGCGAAGACCACAACTGCCAACTCTAAATTATGTGGAGGGTATCTTGTCTCATACTCTTTCAATTGCCGAGAGGCATATGCTATCACCCTATCTAACTGCATTAACACAGCAACAAGTCCTTGCAGTGAGGCATCTGTATAAATGTCATAATCTACACCCTCCTACGATAACACTAATATAGGATCTGTCGTTAACCTCTTCTTCAACTCCTGAAAGCTCTCCTCACATGCATCTGACCATGCAAAAAGAGTTCTCTACTTGGTAAGAGCTGTCAACGGTTTAGCCAACTGGGCGAACCTTGCTACAAATCTCCAGTAGTAACCTACTAAGCCTAAGAAACTTTTGACTTCTTTTATTGTCTTCGGCCTTTGCCATTCTAGGATTGCCTTTACTTTACTAGGATCCATTGAAATTCCCTCACTAGAAACAGTATAGCCTAGAAATATCACCTGATCAAGACATAACTCACATTTAGAAAACTTGGCATACAACTTCTTTTCTCTCAATCGCTGCAGCACAAATCTCAAGTGTTCCTCATGCTCTTCTCTTGACTTCGAATAAACTAGGATGTCATCAATAAATACCACTATAAACCAATCCTAGACAATCATGGAGCACCCTGTTCATTAAGTCCATAAATATCACTGGGGCATTAGTTAACCCAAATGGCATCACTACAAACTCATAATGGCCATACCTTGTACGGAAGGCAGTCTTAGCCACATCTTGCTCGGCCACTCTTACCTGATGGTACCTTGACCTCAAATCAATTTTGGAGAACACTGCGGTGCCTTTCAACTGATCGAACAAATCATCAATACGAGGTAGAAGGTACTTATTCTTCTCTGTCACCTTATTCAATTCTCTATAATCAATACACATCTATAGGGACCCATCTTTCTTCTTCACAAACAGAATTGGGGCTCCCCAGGGAGAATGACTTGGTTGAATAAAACCTTTATCTAGGAGCTCTTAGAGTTGCTTTTTCAATTCCTGGAGCTCAGTTGGGGCCATTCGATAAGGGGCTTTAGAAATCAGCGCTGTCCTTGGTGCCAATTCAATACTAAACTCAACTTCTCTTTCCGGAGACAAACCCGGTAAGTCTTCCGGAAATACATCTAGAAATTCCTGGACTACTGGCACACTCTACACTTTTGGTTGTGGGACATCTCCATTTTGCACCACATGAGCTATATACCCTGAACACCCTTTTCTTAACATCTTTCTAGCCTTCATACTACTAATCAACATACTCAATTGATGGCCCTCTCCGAAACTAAACTTATCTCCACTATCAAGATTAAATCTCGCTTTCTTCTTCCGACACTCAATTTCTACTCCATACCTCCCTAGGAAATCCATACCCAAAATCACATCAAAGTTGGGCATATCAAACACTATCAAATCAACTGCTAACTCCTGACCATGGATCACTATGACTCTCCTGATAGCATCTCATAGGCCACAACACTAACCCTATCAAGTAACTCTATCTTAATGGGTTGGCTCACTCTAGTAGGTTTCAAACCTAATCTCTCTATCATCCCATAAGATATAAAAGAATGAGTGGCTCCTGAATCAATTAAGGCATATAAAGGAATAGCATGGAATAATAACTGACCAGTAATTGCTGATGGGCTAGTCTCTGCTTCACCCTATGCCACTGTAAACACTCTGGCATTAGTAGGACCTCCAGAACTCTGTGCGGGTGGTGGAAGAGGAGCTTTACAATCTCTCATCAAGTGCGCTGGCTATCGGCACCCATAACACACACTCTGGTCCCTTAGACACTCTCCTGGGTGGTTCCTCCCATATTTAGGACATGGGGGAAACTCCTCTGTTCTCAACCGTTTATTCTGCCAATCTTTTTTGTTTTTCTTCGGCTGAAACTTCTTCTTATTTTTCACTTCTCTGTTTCTTGCACTTTCAAATCTTTCTCTCTGTGGGGCAGGGAGATGGTTCACTTGATCCTCCTATCGAGGGACCTGTTGGAGTGATTTTGTTATCAAATATTTATGCCCTCATTGCTCGCCTCAAAGCCTCACTATAAGTTCGAGGGGGATCAGCACCCGTCATTATATCATGAGCTCTCTCCGGTTTCAACCCATGGACAAACCTGGCAAGGGAATTAAATCTCATGAATACTCCACTGATACTTTCACTGTACTAGACCCCTATGTAAAGCCTGATAAATTCTTAGACCTTCTCATGAACTCGGCCCTCTATTCTGTACTCGGCCTCAAACTCTTGTCTGAATTCTTCCCAAGTCATCACTGCCACATCATGGGTATCTTCTATTAATTCCCACCAAATTCAGGCATCACCCCGAAATAAGAAACTCGTATATTGGATTTTCTGCCAGTCCGTCATAGGAAACAATGTTGTTATACGTTCTACAAACTTAAACCATTCCTCTGCTACTACCAGGTCCGTAGTACCCTTAAACTCTGACGGTTGATGTTGACTGGGAAGACCATAAATTGGTTCAATTCGCATTGCATCTTGGGGAGGTCTTGGTTGTTCTCTTTCTACAATAGTGGTTGGTGGTACCTACACGGGGGTTCCAACTCTCCCTTGGCTCTCTGCCATAACTTGCAGTACAATCTCATGAACTCTAGCTTCATCCAAGGGAGGGGGCGTAGTTTCTACTGGGTTAGAAGGTTCTCCCTCATTCATCACACCCTTACCATGCTTTCAGTTACTACGCCTCATCTACAAAACAACTACATTTAATCAATTCGAGAAACACTTATAGGAAGGAAAGAATTAACTCACACAGTCAGTTATCGGACATCGTGGCGATGAGAATAGTACACTGTCAAATCCCAAAATCTCTACTCTCATACGAAAAATGTAATAACTTCTTTATACTAGGATACTCATAGAAATACATAAAGTAAAATACATTTATATCAACGAAAATAGATGGGCCCAAAATTTTCTTTTAGTACATATAAACATTCTTATTACCAAATAAGATATCACTTTACAAAAAGTTATCAAGAACAGTGGACAATATAGCTATTGGTCCTTGCTTGCCGACGCCAATCTGATCGCGTCTTCACCTAGATCCTGTAAACACAAAGAAAAACAACAGGGTGAGCACAAAAATAATGCTCAGTAAGAAATCCTCTACTGCCTCGTCCCCGTAACTCTTTTTCTTAATTCTTTCCTTAAACACTTCGTCTCATTTATTTTCTTCTGTTTCTCTTTCACACAGCTTTCTTTTATTAATTTTCTATTGTAAGTCACGGCCTCATCTGACCGGAGGCACGGTCGGGTGGAGTTCACAAAGTACCAATCCACTCTTCGTGACTCTACTCATTCTCTCTTTATTCTTTCTCACTTGAATGTCACGGCCTCATCTTACAGGAGGCACGGTCGAGTGGAGTTCACAAAGCACCAACTCGCTCTTCATGACTCTACTCATTCTCTCTTTATTCTTTCTCACTTGAATGTCACGACCTCATCACAAAGTTTTCTACTCTTTCTCAAGCTACTTCTCAATGCACAATTAATGTATAAGGATGGTTCATGCTTAAAATTTTACTTAAGGCACTTAAGAAATGCACAAATGCAATGTTGTATCAAGATAGTCATTCTGCACAGGTCATACTCAAGAGAGCATAACTTGAGTTATACACATCGATTGCCATGGTTTTGTCTCGTTTTAAATCTTAGAGATAGGGCTACAACTTTTATGTTTTGGTCTCAACCTCAATCTGTAAGATGCCCAAAAATCACTTAGAAGGTCACACCCGTGGACAGGCGATTTCACTTAGGCTTTTCACTTAGGCATTTCATCAAACAATATGTGTGCATACATAAACTCTATTTTAACTATAATTCTACTTCTTTCTTAACCATCTAAAATTGGAGTTCAACTCCATTAAATCATCACACATCCTGCAAAGAAAACACACTTCAAATATTCCTCTCAAATTCTTCTAAAGCTATCCATACTTCTATCAAATTTTATCAACACAATCCACCCTTCTCATGGTGGAAATCTCTCCATAAAATCAACATTGAACTCATTCATAAATCCATCAACTCATCATCAAACCATCACATGCACTTCTCATATTCAATATATCTAACAACAAGCATAATTCATCATCAATCTCATCTCAATCTCTCAATAACCATAAGATATGCATACTTAAAAGAAATCTCTGCTCACTTGAATTCTTAAACTTTAACTTGAGTTGGATTTTGAGTGGAATTTACTTACCGTATGCTTGAGTCTTCTCTACTAGGCTCTCTACTCTTGTTGGATTCAAAACTTCTTCTAACCCTAAGCATAAACTTCATAAGAACCCAACTTTTACACAAATAAATCATAGATAAAGAGCATGAATTCTTACCTTTTGAAGTCTTGAATCAAAACCCTATTAAAAATCACTCAAAAGCCCTCAAAATCCTTGGAGGATTGAATGAAAATTTGAGAGAAAATGGGGGAGTAGTGTGGCAGTGGAATGAAGGAAATAAGGGTTAGAAACCCTTATCATCTTATTTTATAAACTCACTTTCCCATTTTGCCTTTACACTTTTTTGGAAATTCCATCCTTGTCCCGTAGTCAATTACCATAATGCCCTCATTTTTATTGTATTCTTTATGAAATTCTACCTCTTTTCCTCCCCACTTTTTCAACTAATTTTGAGTGAAAATACCATTTTACCCTAAATACAAGTTTAAGGCATTTTCTTCATATTCTCTTAAAATAACTTTAATTAAACTAAGGGCTATAAAACATAATTTAAATCATGTACCTCCATGTTGGGCGTTACAATGGCCACCCGATAGATTCAGATTCAGGAAAGTAGCTACCTGTCAACGATATGGTTACCGTACAACTCGATCCTTTCATCATTCGTTTTCTCTACGTGACGAAGGCATAGAAATAGTGTCAACCTTCAATTACTCTCGATGCTATGTATTAAGTTTCTGGACCAATGACCTGTATTATAAACTGGATAGAGCAACAACTCAATCCCATTGTGGCCACAGTTTTAGTGTCATTGCCATATACTGAATTGCGCCATGAAGATAACTTCTCCCATACCCGAAACTGATTAATCCTCTGTCTATCCACCATAGTCTTGATACACTCCTTGATGCAGCCAATCACCACTATATTAACAACTCTAAATAGAACTGCATTAGGCTAGTGTCAAACTGCACCAATCGGTGCACAAGGCGCTCTGGTGATCTCAAGTCAAAGGATCACATGCACCACCATTCATTAGAGGTTTTTTTCCATAGACATTGGGGTTGCCATCCATATGGAATCCTTTGGTGGGTCAGTCTAGTGAACTTGCTACGGTGTATTCACCTATAGCAAACACCCATGTGTTGCACCAGGTTGTCACCAAACAACCTTGACAAGTGAGATCAGCCACTGCCTTTTGACAGGGTCATTCAACACTATGATAGCCTTACCGTATTATATGTGCCTTGCTTTAGAATAATACTGGGGCTAAGGACGTTTCTAGAATGGCCACCACATGTGCTCATAGGGTTCTCACTATCAAGATTTGAAACACTTGATACCCTCGTCACGGTTCTACCATTCTAAGGACATATATCAATACATATTGCAATAATAATGATTTACGCGATATAGAATAAAATGCCTATTTATTGATTAATGAACATTATTACAAAGAGTCAATTCTACAATAATTGATTTGCTCTAGGGCATCTTCTCTAACAATCTCCCACTTGCACTACAGCCAATCATTCATGTATTTAATACTAAATGATTCCAAGTGCCTTTCATGCTTCTCCTGCGACAGAGGCTTTGTCAGTGGATCTGCGAGATTGTCGTCAATATGCACTTTACTAATCAGCACGTCTTTCCTTTCAACTATCTCCTTGATGAGATGGAATCGTCTGAATATGTGTCTAGACTTTTGATGAGACAATGGTTCCCTGGCTTGAGCAATTGCTCTATTGTTGTCACAATAGATGTCTATAGGATCAACAATCGTGGGAACCACACCAAGTTCAGTAATGAACTTCTTAATCCAGACTGCCTCCTTGGCCACATCTAACAATGCAATATACTCAGCCTCCATTGTAGAGTCCGCTACAGTGCTTTGCTTGGAGCTCTTCTAGCTCACTGCACTGCCATTGAGACAAAATACAAACCCTAATTGCAATCGATAATCATCTTTGTCTGTTTGGAAACTAGCATCACTGTATCCTCTTATAGTGAGCTCATTTTCCCTTCCATAAACCAAGAACATATCCATAGTCCTCTTCAAGTACTTAAGAATATTCTTGACAGCCATCCAGTGACGCTCACCTGGATCTGATTGATATCTACTACAAGTGCTCAAAGCACATGAGACATCAATCCGAGTACATAACATGGCATACATGATGGATCCAATTGCTGATGTATATGGGATCCTCTTCATCTTATCTCTCTCATCTTGTGTTCTAGGACACAATTCCTTAGAGAGATAAACACCATGTGACATCGGAAGAAATCCCTTCTTGGATTATTCCATACTGAATCTTTCAGTACCTTATCAATATATGCACTCTGACTTAGGCCAAGCAACCTACGCGATCTATCACGATAGATCTTTATTCCAAGGATGTAGGCTACTTCCCCTACGTCTTTCATAGAGAAGTACTTGGATCACCAAGTCTTTACTGACTGCAAGTTCGGTATATCATTCCCGATCAGAAGTATGTCATCGACATACAACACTAGGAATACAACTGCGCTCCCATTCACTTTCTTGTAAACACAAGGCTCATCTTTGTTCTTGATAGAACCAAATTCTTTTACGGCTTTATCAAAACGAATGTTCCAGCTCCTTGAAGCTTGCTTGAGTCCATATATAAATCTCTGCAACTTGCATACCCTATCAGCTTGCCCATCAAGAACGAAACCATCAGGTTGTGCCATATACACATCCTCCTCAAGGTTTCCATTCAGGAACGTTGTTTTGAAATCCATTTGCCAAATCTCATAGTCGTGATATGCAGCAATCGCAAGTATAAAACAAGTTGGGCTTTCGCCCACTCCATAGCTCATATGGAATCTTATCTACAGACTTTGATGGTACACAGTTCAAAACGTGAGTCGCAGTCTCTAGGGCATAACCCCAAAAAGATGTAGGTAAATCACTAAAACTCATCATGGACCTAACCATGTCAAGTAAGGTCATGTTCCTCCTTTCAGACACTCCATTGTGTTGGGGTGTATAAGGAGGGGTGAGTTGTGATACTATCCCACATTCCTTCAGGTACTCTAAAACCCCTGAGCTTAAGTATTCACCTCCTCGATCCGACCAAAGAGCTTAATACTTTTGCCCAACATATTCTGTACTTCGTTCCTGAATTCCTTGAATTTATCAAAGGCTTCAGACTTATGTCTCATAAGGTAGACATAACCATATCTACTTAAATCATCAGTAAATGTGATGAAGTATGAATATCCACCTTTGGCCTCAACTGTTAGTGGACCACATACATCACTATGGATGATGCCTAATAGCTCAATAGCCCTTTCACCTTGTCCTATGAAAGGAGACTTGGTCATCTTGCCTAACAGCCATGACTCGCATACCTCAAATGATTGAACGTCAAAAGGGTCCAAAACTCTATCCCATTGAAGTTTTGCAATGCGAGTCTTATTAACATGACACAATCTACTGTGCCACATATATCTGGTTTTGATCGCTATGTTTAGCTTTCTTGGTTTCAATATTGAGAATATCTTTATTGTTTAAATCAAGAACATATAATCCATTATATAACCTTGCAATTCCAAATAGAATACCATTCAAACTAAAGGACAACAATCCATTAGATATCTCAAAATGATACCCTATATTATCCAAAGCGGATACTGAAATAATATTCCTAGAAATAGAAGGTACGTGATAACAGTTATGTAATTCCAATAACAAGCCCGTAGGCAAACATAAACAGTAAGTCCCTACAGCCAATGCAACCACATGTGCTCCATTTCCAACTCGTAGGTCCACCTCTCCCTTGGCGAGCATTCTACTCTGCCTTAGTCCTTGCACATCAGTACAAATGTGAGTACCACATCCTGTGTCAATGACCCAAGATGTTGAGGGAGAGAAATTAATCTCAATCATAAAAATACCTGAAGTCGTAGCATCTGACTTCTTCTTGCTTGCGAGGAAAGCCTTACAGTGTTTCCTCCAGTGGCCAGGCTTGCCACAAAAGAAGCAGACTACTTTGCCCTTCTTTATGCCACTCTCAAGACCAAGAGTAACCTATCCTTAGGGCTTAGGCTTTGGTTTGGCCTTGGCCTTACCCTTGCCATTACCTTTTGCTTTACTGGCAGCAACCAGTAAAATAGGCTTGGACTTTTTCAAGTCCTACTCTGTAGTCCTCAGCATGTTCAAAAGTTCTGACAGGGTTTCCTCCATCGTGTTCATATTGAAATTCATTATGAACGGAGCATAAGAGTCAAGCAAGGATTACAGAATTAAATCCATTTATAATTCTACATCCAAGCCACATCCCAAAGTCGCAAGCCTCTCTATTTTCTCGATCATCTTGAGCACATGAGAAGCAACTTGGGCTCCCTCAGTTAGACGACTCTCAAATAGTGCTTTCGACACCTTGTACCTCTCATGTCGAGCATTTGTTTCGAAAAGCTCCTTGAGGTGTAGAATAATGGAAGAAGCGTCCATATTCTCATGCTGCTTTTGCAGCATAGGTGTCATCGATGCTAACATCAAGCATTGAATGCTATCAGCATCATCAAGAAACTTTTGATAAATATCCTTTACTTCCTGAGTGGCATCAGGATCAGGCTCAACCATGTATGGCTTTTCAAGGATATACAACTTCTTTTCTGACTTGAGTATAATCCGAAGATTACGATACCAGTCTAAGAAATTGGATCCATCCAACCTGTTTTCTTTCTCGATTATCGGTCGCAGGTTCATAATGCTCATCTTGGTGAATCTACAATTGCAGAAAAATAAAGTCATTATAAAGTTCATCATTATTTAATATGGTCTTTATTAAACGATGCTCCCACTATTTTACTTAAGTCAACAACCCTCACTATTAACTCGAGAAAGCCAATTGACTTTCCTAGTGGACCGAGATCCCATCCTTCTCATTTCAAACCTTCGCTTTGGCGAACAAGCCAAAATGAGTTGATTAAGCAGGCCAACAAACTTAATCCACACTAGTTGATAGCTTCTACCATCAACCTCAAAAGTGAAAAAGCCAACAAGCCAATCACACAATCCAATGGCTCCAACCATTGTCCTCAAGTGTGATTCTCAGTATCAGTAGAGTGGACACTACATGTCACCACGTGCACACAATATGTGTACTGCTCTACTATGCCTATGACGTGTTTATCAACCTTCACTTTGGCAAACAAGCAAAACCATCATTTTAAGTCGACCCATCACCGTTAAGGAAAATTCCAATGCATTTTAACCTCCCACTGGAAGAAGTGTACCCTTCGCTTTGGTGAATAAGGTTTCGACGAATAGTGGTTTGATTAAAACATGGTGATGGAAGGCTTACGTGACTTAATATCCTTTAATGAGGGTTTGTTATTTAATGTCTCATTAGATTATTATCTTTGTTAGAATGACATGGTTTGGCATGTTATTGAACATTCAACCTTAGCATGCATTCTAAACAAAAATATTAAAACGTGCTGGTACATGGCCCAACTAAAATTGATTTCCTCGAGCCTAGAGGAATCAATGGGTCACCTAGGGGTTCTGTAATAAATATCTTGAGCCTTCAAGTATGGTTACCTCGTCCTTTGCTCTGTCTTTTAGTACATTACAAAAACATCATTCTAAATTTACAATAAAAATAATTATAAAAATTCTTTACATCAGTAAATTTAGAAACCTCGATTTACATTCGAGGGGAATGAGATGAGAAGAGAATGTACATTGAGAAGAGGAGAAAGGCAAGACACGTAAGCCTTATTTAATAAATTTACAACCGTACATACCCAAAAAATTTAAAACACTCACCATAGGTCTAAGGCTCATGTACTGAGCACCATGCAATATACAAACAAGTACATAGCATACATTTCAAAAACAATCAATTTTTGAAATTGTTGGGTTAATTATATTACCCCCTGACAATTTATAGATCTACAAGTTGGTCCAAAATTTTTGAAACTTTACAATCTGGCCCCTATGCACTCGGAAGTGCCCTCGCTGCGGTGATGAGTTAGATCGCCATAGCGTATGCTGGTTAACTTAATGTTCATGCTCAACGTGCGATCACTACGGTGAGCACTGATTTCTCAATCAGTGTGAAAGCCAATCACGCACGCCGCGGCGATGGGTTATATCGCCGTGGTAAGCGTGCACTGATCTATAGCTCCAGATCAGTTCAAACAATAACCAAATACACACCAAACGGATTTTGCAATCAATCATACACACTGATTTCAACAAAAATCCATCACCCAATATACCAAATTTGCAGATCATCAACAAAGTAAAATTAATCGATTAATAGATTTCTTAAAACATGCTTTTAAGGCAGATTTTACGCAGATTCTTTAAGGCAACATATTATCAATCAAATACATGTAATCAACCATCCACATAAAACTATAAAATCTAGTACCCTAAGCTCTGATACCACTGTTAGGAAATGATCCATTGAAGCAGTGAAATACAAAAACAATAATAACAAGGATCGTTCCATAGAACCAAGATCAAGGTACAATTTTACAGTTTATATCAACATAAGAATCTTCAAAAAATTAATATAGAGTTTAAGAAACCATACGCACGTTTAGAGGCTCCACCAACTTTGTCTTTGTACGTGTTTTGCTACCGACCCAAGTCTAGGATCGAACCGACGTAGTCCACACGAAGACAATCGCAAGGAACTAAGGAGGGATTTGCTAGATCCCTCTTTAGCCTTAAGAATCAAGAAGAAATGAAGAGTGTTTTGATTCTCAATCAAAACTGAAACTGGCGTGGGAGAGTGTTTTTGGGTGTTATAGCTTTTCCTTTTACAATGAATGAAATAATGAAAATTCTCTACTTTTTCAACTAAAACATTTCTTTTATAGTAACATTTTAACTGCCCTATTCCCATATGGAATAGGCTTGGGCTCCAACCCAAACACCCCAAGTTTCCAAACACTCCCAACCGGATATTTATTTTAATTTATCATTATCTCAATTAAAATCCATTAATATATATTAACATTTAACAATAATGATTATTTATTTAAATATATGCTAACACATATTTAAATATAATTTCACTTATTTAATTTTTCTAACAAATTAAATAAAAGGCTACGACCTTAGCAAATTTAATTGCACTATGAAATTACCAAAATACCCTTTCGCCTAAAAAGACAAAAACGCCATTCTTACTTCCTGAGTCTTAAATTATCTTCTATGTGTGTGACCCATTGGCTCCTCATCATACCGGTAGTGTATAGTATCGCGATTAACACTAATTAATCGTCTCACTAATACACAGACCAAGATTGGCCCCTAGCAAGGCATCATGGCCACCCGATAGATTCGGATTCAGCACAGTAGCTACCACTCAATGATATGGTTACTGTGCAATTCGATCCTTTCATCATTCGTTATCTCTACGAGACGAAGGCATAGAAATAGTGTCAACCTTCGGTTACTCTCGATATTATGTATTCAGTTTCTGGACCAATGACCTGTATTATAATCTGGATAGAGCAACAACTCAATCCCACTGTGGCCACAGTTTTAGTGTTATTGCCATATACTGAATTGTGCCGTGAGATAACTTCTCCTGTACCCGGGAGTGATGAATCCTTTGTTTATCCACCATAGTCTTGATACACTCCTTGATGCAGCCAATCACCACCGTATTGACAACTCTAAATAGAATTACATTAGGCTAGTGTCAAACTGCACCTCGGTGCACAAGGCGCTCTGGTGATCTCAAGGCTAAGGATCACATGCACCACCATTGGTTAGAGGATTTGTTCCATAGACACTAGGGTTACCATCCATATGGAATCCTTTGGTGGGCCAGTCCAGTGAACTTGCCGCGGTGTATTCGCCTACAGCAAGCACCCATGTGTTGTATCAGGTTGTCACCAAACAACCTTGACAAGTGAGATCACTCACTGCCTTTCGAAACGGTTGTTCAATACTATGATAGCCTTACCGTATTATCTGTGCCCTTATTTCAGAATATTACTGGGGCTAAGGACGTTTCTAGAATGGCCACCATATGTGCTCATAGAGTTCTCACTATCAAGATTTGAAACACTTGATACTCTCGTCACGGCTCTACCATTCTAAGGACATTTATCAATACATATTGCAATAATAATGATTTACACGATATAGAATAAAATGCCTTTTTATTGATTAATGAACATTATTACAAAGAGTCAATTCTACAATAATTGATTGGCTCTAGGGCATCTACTCTAAAAATGATAAGTGGGCTTTGCAAGGTGGGGAAGATGGATAAAGCTAATGGGTTGTTTGAATTGATGAATCAAAGAGGTTTGCAACCTGATGTGGTGGCGTTCACTACAGTGATAAGTGGGCTTCGCAAGGTGGGGAAGATGGAGGAAGCTAATGGGTTATTGGAATTGATGAGTCAAAGAGGCTTATCAAGAATATCCATCAATCAAACGAAAAATGCAACACTAGAACTAATTACTAATTACTGTTCCAAGAATTGATTTCTAAGGATTTGATCTCAATTTCACTGAAGCTTTGTTTATACGATTTTCGGTGTGAAGCATCTAAGCAGGGTGTTTTAGTTAATGAAATTGCAGTTGTCGTGAAGAGACTAGGAGATATATCTTGAGGAGAAGAAGTGTTTTAGGCTGAAATGAGTACAATTTAGAAATGTATTATAGGAAGAGTGTAATGTTTATGCAAGGTTTAGAAAAATGATTTTGTGTTTTCTATTGGTTTGTGAGAGGACAATAGACCATTCTAAATGAAGAAGAAGGTGTTTAAGGGTTGTTTTGTATTTTCATAAAATAGTTTGTGTTAGTAATCAGAACAATCAAAGTCAGCTAAACTTGAGGATGAATTTCTTAATGTAAAAAAAGTTTAATGAACTATTAACGTACCTTAAGCATTATACTATTACAAAGGTAGTAAACATTATATCCAAGTACATTAAAAATGTCAAACAATTTCACATAATGGTATTTTGAACTACAATTATGCATGTCATTTCTTACATTAGTATTTAAGTCTACTAACAGGCCATCTCTTGTGTAACATAGACCAAATGGACCAAATGGACCAAATGAAGCATAACAAATGAGTGACACATGACATATGTAGGATTTGGGTGTTACATATTCAAATGAAAGAAATTTGCCTCATTTCTTAAAATTATTAAAAAGAAACTGAAATGATCACAAGATACAACACAGTTTAGATTGCTTAAATACAAAACTAGATTCAACTTAATTTGTCTTTAAGTTACAATAAAGATCAAATGTTAGAGAGATTAGTATCTTCAGAAAACTCATCTAAAAGTTTGAGAAGATTCAAGTATTATCTCTATATAATTTAAGCTAAATATAATCCCCATAGTTTTAAAAATAACAAAATCCATCCTAGAAACTAGAAAATTGAAAGTACAGACATATCATAAAAGTAATTTCTCCTGTTTCTCAAACTAATGGGGTTTATTCTAACGATCCATTACCACCATCAAATCATATGATTGAAATCCAAAAGACTCCACATTAAAAAACCCTCATCATTATCTCAGAAATCAATAAAACCCTTAACAGTTAAAAACTAACACAAACCACCCCAAAAATTAGCAGTGAGCACAGGTAACGGGTAGAATCGGAATCAGAATCTACCTGGAATCGACACAGCATGGGTAGGTTTTGGTTCCATTTTATTAGAACAGACACTATACGATTCTGATTCTGGTTCTAGTTCCTTTAGGTTTTGGAACTAGAGTCGAAACCAGAACCTTGGAAAAGAACCTGCAGCGGGTACCAAGCTTGGAACTTGTTTGTGCTTTTGTTTTGATTGAGAAATTTTATGTGAATTGTGATAAATTGATTGAATTCAAGTGTTGCGAGAAGATTTATGAGTCACATTGGACATAAATGAATGAGTAATCAAAAGTTGAAAACTACTAAATGTAGGTTATCTTAATTTGCTAGGGATGTATTTATAAACTTTTAAGGTATTTTTGTCATTTTTTAAACTAACAGGGTGGTAATTGATTTTTTATAGGGTACTCAGCTAAGGAACCGGAACCTGCATTTCAGGTTTCGGTTCCTTTTTTTGGGAACCTACACTATGCAGTTTTGGTTTTGGTTCCCCCAAAAAATGCAGGGTATCCGAAACCGCTCACCCCTACCAAAAAGTACAGATATTTCACATTTGATTCAGCTACATCGAAAGCTACGAAATTCAGTTAAATAACTCGTTTAACACACACAAGTGGGTTTATGTAGTAGAAAGAAGCAAACTAGTTATATCATTAATAGGTTAAAAATAAAAACTCTTTGGTTATCCAAAAATTAGTAAAACCCCTAAAGTTTAAAAGCAAACACAAACTACACCTAGAGAACAAATGTTTTAGGGTCCATTCTAAACATTTCATCCACCACTAGAGCCATTCAGTTTACTTAAACAACTGGATCAAGTCACACACAAGTGGGTTTATGTTAATGTAGCAGAAGAAACTAGAAAAGAAAAGAAAAATGTACCTTTAAGCTGTTACTGAAGGTGCTGGGGCTGAGAAGAGGATCCATTGAGACTTTACAAACAAAAGGTTAAAAAAATGAATGAATGTTATATGAAGAAAGGACACTAAGTAGTGATGAAATCTATGAAAAATAATTTTTTTAAGAAATTAGAAAAAAAAAAATTACGAAGTGGGAAGTTTGTGTTATGTTGTGTCTTGACTAGTTTTACAACCAAAATGTTCAACTGTTTTCTTTTATTTCTGTTGTTGGTACTTGGTAGTTTATTTGAAGCAATGATGGAAGAAAGGGAAAGCTGGACTGATTGTGATAGGGAGTAGGGACGGACAGCTATGATTTATTAAAAAACTAGATAGAAAGTGCACAGGTATGTTTATAGAATTTTTTTTTTTTTTTACATTATTATTAATTGTTTGTCTGGTATTAAATTATTTGTATTGAAGTTTATTTTATATTGAATTGATAATTAAAGAAATAAGTAATAAAAATATTACATACAAAATAACGAGTATTAAATTTGTGCTAATTTTAAATATATATTTAATGTTAGTGTAAAGATACTGGATAGGTTCTAGTAGTTGTATCTCCACCCATTTAACACATAAAACAAACTCCTTGTTCTTGACCTTTTTTCTTCATCTTTTTCTTTATGAAAATAATAATAGTAAGTTGAAGTTCCTAGCTAAGTCTTCTCATATTGCATTGCACCACAAAATCGTTAACTCTTTATAGTAAAATTACTAGTACCAAAAATTTTAAGCTATATATCTATCAACTTAACTATCCAAAAACACATGAACAACTTTCTTACTTTAACATAGAAAACATATGTAAATCAATCTAACTTCTACAATTCAATCTTTTTATCTCGATCTATCATTTTCTCTTCTTTCATCAAGAAGAGAAGCCCAGGAATTTGAGTACTTGAGTTTAGGTTGGTAAACATGGTACTTGGGTGAAATAGTTGCGAATATTATAATACCACTGAGCAAGGCTAACCCTAATCCTAAAATTGAGAGAATTTGGGATGAAGGTGGCGTGAATAATGGGTGGAGTGGCTAGGGTTTCAATCCTTGACCTCTTATTACTACATAATAATCTATCTAGTTTCCTATTTTACCTTTACACTTTCTAAAAATTCCATCTATGTCCATTAGTCAATTACAAGAATGCCCTCATTTTTATTAACTTCTCCATGTTATTCTACTTCTTTTTCATCTAATTATGAGTGGAATGACCATTTTACCCCTAATAACATTTTAAAGAATTTCCTTCACACTTGTTCAAGATAACTTTCACAAAATTCAACTAACGGTATTAGGGCATAAATAAAGCTATGTACCTTGATGTGGGCGTTATATGAAGTCTTAAACAAAAAATACGAATGACAGAATTGAGATGCATTGATGAACAGATTCATAATAATGCATTGTTTGAGATTGAAGAGCTAATGAAAAAAGCAGGAAAATCCTTAGCTGATATCCCTGGAATGTCAATTCCAAACTATTCCATTTTTTAGAATTCACATAATATATTAATTGCCAAGGAATTAGATTATGATATCGAAAACATGAAAACACTGCACAATGATTTATACAAGGGCCTCAACAATTACTAGAGACACATATACAATTCAATCCTTGATTCCATCAACAATCAAAATGCAACACCATTTTTTATTTACGGACATGGTGGAACAGGCAAAACCTTCCTATGGTTAACAATCATGGCCAAATTAAGATCTAAGAGTAAAATTGTACTGGCTATAGCTACTTCAGGAATTGCTGCATTGCTGCTATTTAGTGGAAGAAAAGCACATTCATGTTTTCGAATTCCTTTAGATATCATCGAGGAAAGTACATGTGATATAAAAGAGGGGACGCAATTGGCAAAGCTACTCGAGCAAACAACTTTGATCATTTAGGGATGAAGCACCCATGGCAAATAGGTATTGCTTTGAAGCTCTTGACAGACTTCTGAAAGATATTTTGTCTGAAAGATCAATCAAATGTAGATAGAATATTTGGAGGCCTCACTATTGCCCTAGGTGATGATTTCAGACAAATTTTACCAGTTATACCAAAAGGAAAAAAACATGATATAATCCAAGCATGTTTATCATCATCTACCCTTTGGAAACATGTAACAGTGTTGAGACTTACAAAGAACATGAGATTGAAGACAAACTTGGTAAACCCAACAGAATTGGATAACTTGAAGACTTTTGACAAATGGTTACTTGATATTGGAGAAGGAAGGGACGTTGCAGAAGATGAGAGTTACATCCAAATACCTGAAGACTTGAAAATCGATCAACATACCAGTCACAAAGAAACAATTATGAATGTTGTTTTCCAGATTTATCAGATGAAATAAATAATATTGACTATATGAGAGAGAGAGAGAGAGAGCAATATTGACTCCCAAAAATGAGACAATACATAGATTGAAGACTATATCACCTAGAGTCTGCCAGTCGATGGAAAGACGTATTTCAGCCCAGATAGCACTTGCAAAGCAGCAAGTATCTCAAACGATGATGACATTCTCTATCTGATCGAATTTCTTAATTCTCTGATGTGCTCCGGCATGCCCAAACATGAATTGCATATGAAGATTGGCATTCCCAATTATGTTGCTACGTAATTTGAATCAATCTGATGGTCTTTGCAATGGAACCAAACTGATTATAACCCATTTAGGAAAGTGGTCCATACAAGCGGTGATTATTACTAGGTTAAATATTGGAGATATTGTTACAATTCCTTGAATAATAATGTCGAATGCAGATATGAAGTGGTCTTTCAAGTTGAAGAGAAGACAATTAGCTTCTGTATGACAATAAACAAAAGTGAGGGTTAATCATTCAAAACAATGGTTGTATATGAAACATCAGATCTTTACACTTGGTCAATTATACGTCGCACTATCAAGAGTAACTTCAAGAAAAAGTATCAAGATTCTGCTACCCCTGCAACAAGATGAACTAGCAGAAACATTGACAAATATTGTTTTCAAAGAAGGTGTTTAATTGAAGGGATTGATATGTTATATATAATGAAAAGCATTGTTTATAGCATAAAGGATTGATACATTGTATATAATATAAGACATTGTTTATGAGAGATTAATGTGAAAAATTAAAGATATTTATATGAATATGAAAAGGTCACATTAAATGTTCAAATATATACAGAAACATAAATTCCTTGATACAAAAATATTTATACGTTTTATATTATTATTGTCAGATACAATAAATGCTACATTATATGTATTACGTGTTATAAATGCATATTTTTTACATACACAACTCAACCACAAACTCTTGCACTGTAATGCCCACATGGAGGTATGTAATTTAATTTATGTTTTTATAGCCTTTAGTTGATTTTTGTTAAAGTTATTTTAAGAGAATATGAAGAAAATGCCTTAAAACTTGCATTAAAGGTAAAATGGTCTTTTCACTCAAAATTAGTTGAAAAAGTGGGGAGTGAAAAGAGAGAGAATTTCATGTAAAATGCAATAAAAATGAGGGCATTATGGTAATTGACTAAGGGACATAGATGAAATTTTCAAGAAAGTGTAATGACAAAATGGGAAAGTATGTTTATAAAATAAGATATTAAGGGTTTGAAACCTTTATTTCTCTCCTTCCATCACCACTTTCCTTCTCCATTTTCTCTCAAATTTTCACTCAATTTTTCAAGGATTTTTTAGGGCTTTTGAGTGGATTTTAATAAGGTTTTGATCCTAGGCAACAAGAGGTAAGAATTCTTGCTCTATATATAAGATTTACTTGTGTAGAAGTTGAATTCTTATTAAGTTTATGCTTAGGGTTAAGAGAAGGTTTGAATCCAACAAGAGTAGAGAGTTTTAGTGGAGACTACTCAAGTATAAGGTAAGTAAATTCCACTCAAACTCCAACTCAAGTTAAAGTTTAAGAAATCAATTGAGTAGAGATTTCTTTAAGCATGTATATGTTATGATTGTTGAGAAATTGAGATGAGATTGATTATTATTTATGCATGTTGTTGGATATATTTGAGTATGAGAAGTGTTTTTGATTGTATGATGATGGGTTAAAATTCGGTTGAAATTGGAAGAGTTTAAGAAAAATTTTGGGAGTGTTTTGCCGTGTAGGGATTGTGATGATACATGGGAGTTTTCTCTCATTTTGGATGGTTCAAGAAACAAATAGAATTATAGTTATAGTAGAGTTTGTATATGCACATTTATTGTTTGATGAAATGCCTAAGAGAAGCATGAGTAGGAGTAGAAACCTTAATTTTATGCAACATTGCATATTTTGCATTTCATGAGTGCATTTAAGTAAGAATTCTAAGCATGAGCCATCCATATGCATATATTTGTATATATGTAGTACTTAAGAAAGAATAAAGAATTTTAAGAATAAAACACTCTAAGAATAAAGAGAAAGAAAGAAATAGCACTAAAGAATTAAAGAAAGAAAAAGTGTTAAAGAAGAGAAAAGAATAGGTTGTTATGATGGGGAACCGTGAGTGCTAAGAAGAAATTCCCACATACATGCCACCTTAATTGAGTGGCATAAGAAGAAGAAGAATTGTACGACCTGTAAGAGTATATGTGGATGAGGGTTGTACCAAGAAGAATTCCTACATGCACGCCACCTTAATTGAGTGGCCTAAGAAGAAAGAAAGAATTTGTACGGTCCACAAGAGTGCATGTAGATGAGGACTGTACTCACTCACAAGGCCAAGGTTCCAAATCCATGTATCAGCCGAGTCCGATCGGCAATGAATAAGAAAAGAAAGAATAAGAAAGAATAAGAATAAGAAAAGAAAGAATAAGAACAAGAAAAGAAAGAATGAGAAAGAACAAGAATAAGAAAGAATGAGAAAGCTTGAACAAGCAAAGAAAAGAAAAACAAGAAAGAAACGAGAAGCTTGAGCAAGCAAGACAAGAAAGAAAAGAAAAGAAAAGAAAAGAAAAAGAATAAGAAGTAGAAAGAAGAAAGAAAATGCATTTTTATGCATTATTGCACATGCATTTCATTCATGCATATTACCATGTATCCCATCATGGTTAGAAAGAATAGGAAGAAAGACAGAATAGAAAGAAAAGAAAAGAAAAGAAATAGAATAAGAAGTAGAAAGAAGAAAGAAAATGCATTTTTATGCATTATTGCACATGCATTTCATTCATGCATATTACCATGTATCCCATCATGGTTAAAAGAATAGGAAGAAAGAAAGAACAGAAAGAAGAGAAGAACAGCAAGAATTAGGAAGAAAGAAAGAACAGTAAGAATTAGAAACAGAGAAAGAACTAAGAATGAAAGAAAGAAGAAGAGAATTAAGTAAGGAAAGAACCAAAGAAGGAGAAGAGATAAGGGACTTATTTACTAAGCATTTTTGTGCTCACCCCGTTGTTTTCCATGTTTTGCAAGAAATAGGTGAGTAGTGGTCGGAAGGAAGTCGACAAGTGAAGAGAATTGGCATTACTATCCATCGTTGCTAAAGTTTTTGTACTTGTTATTTTGGTATATGTAAAGAATTATATTTTATAAGTAAAGAAAAATTTGGGCCCAACTATTTTCATATGCTAAGTATGTATGTTTTTATTGTATATGTTCTAAAGTATACTAGTAGAAAGAAGTCATTACATGCATGACAAACATTATCAAGATATTTAACATCAATAGTACAATTAAATATTTACAAAAGTAACATTACATGGGTTGGAGACTTTTTTTCATATACACAAAAATTAGCATCAACTGAATACATCGACGTCTGTAATAATAACGCAACTATAAACACTTGTGTGGCAAATATTGGCAAATACTATCAAAATATTTAACAAACGGTTTAAAAATTTACAGAAGCAACATTAAGTGGACAAGAGAAAGTTTCAACAGCATTGTAGTCAATATAATCTCCATGAGGCGGCATCTTCTCATTTTTCAACACAATTGTCTCTAAAAAACTAGAATCTTCATTTGGAAATCTATGCTTAAATTCTTTGACACAAGCTTTTCTAGTGGCCAAAAACATTTCTGACACCGAATCATAAGCCTCTTCTTTATCTTTCTCAGCTTGTGCAATTAAAAATTTGATGTTATCATTTTCTTTAGACAATTCATTACTTTTCTTTTTAAAGACTTCCTTTTGTTGCCGCTCTTTTGCAAAAGACTATTCAGCATTTCTAAATGATTCTTGACAGTGTTTCAATTTGGTTTTGACCTTTTCAAATGCCTCCTTTGATATTTTCAACTATTCTTCCAATTTGCGAACCTCAAAAATCACATCTTCATTTTCTTTTTTCAAATCTGATATCACATCTTCTGAAACAAACCAATGTTCTCTGATTTCTAAGAAACTTTCATAAACCTATTTTAAAAACAATGAAACCACGTTAACATCATTGTGCCAAATAAAGTATATATTCACCCGATACAGTGGAAAAAATGTTACCTTTTTCCCTAGGTAGAATGTTTTGTTGTCGAGCTCTTCTTTACAAAGATTTTTCCATTTTTGTTTAGAATTCGTATTTGAACCCTCTTGGTAACATGTTTTCTGCTGTTTCACCAATTTACGTAATGGAATTTCTTCTGACTAATTATCTTCTTCTTTAATCAATTTAATAAGGTAGGAACTAGAATCAGGTTTCACATTAATTGGAGGCTGAAGCAGGTAAAATGGGAGTCTAGAAAGGTGTTAACAATTCTGACTTGGAATCATTGCTTGATCCTCCTTAATACAGAACTTCGGAATTAAGTCTTCGAATAAATTTCATCAAGTTTTTGGGAGCCATTACTACAATGAAAAAATAATATCATCAAATAAATAAAAATAGAGAAAATAGATAATCATTCAACTTAATAGAAATTGTAAGACTTTGTTATTACTTGGGAGACATTTATTCTTTGTGATACGTGATAGAGACACAAATTAAAACAACAATATCTCAGACGTACTATAGAGAATACCAAAACCTTGGCAACTATTCTGAAAAATAAATAGATAAGTACATGATAACAATGATGGTAACTTCTGAAGCATTTGTACCACTGGCATTTCATAACATCAATTCATAAAACAACAACAGTATTACAATATACACTAAATACAACAAGATAATAAACAAATTTTTAATGAGAAGAACACCAATTCCAATAGTATGTTTATCGAGAAAATAGTGTGCAACGCGACTACCAAAACAACAAATAAACAACTTGACCTGAACAAACAAAATCGTAGTAAGAAAGACACCAATTTCGGCAGTAAATTTATTGAGAAAATAATGTGTCACATGACTACCAGAGAAACCAATAAACAACCAGAGCATAACAAATTATCAGCACAACCATCTAACAACAACTTCTTATAACAATAATAACAAATCTCAAAACTCCGTAAGAATAACATGCACTTTAATCAAAGTTAAAATCGATGACAAATTAATTAGACCTATGTAAAATAAAAAATGATATTGTCATTGTAATTAAAGAAAATTTACTTTACTTATCTCAACTTCAGTCAACGAGAAAAGACGGATGGGAAAAAGCGACAAACAGACTGGGACAAATGCCTTTAAAGCCGAAACTGATAGAGAAAACCCTAAACCCCCAAATTTACTTCAAGTAAAATACTGAATATTAAATTTGCATATTTTCTTTAAATATCTACAGCATTTTAAATGACAACATTTTTCATCATTTACAAATTTTACAAAGCCAAAACGACGGCACACTATAAAACTTTAATATTACCACTTCATCTGAACAATGTCACTATAACTTAACATCAAAGTAGAAAGGAAGGAAAAATCAAAGATTCCTTTGAAAAATCACTATCAAATACTAAACCTGACAATAGAAATGAATTTGACACTAACAATTACAAAATAAATAACATGAATTGAAAACATATAAAATACTCAATTGCGTATTACTTTGAAACCACTTCATTTTGAAATAACATTAATGGACAACAAAAGATCAACTTGAAACAACATAAAGTGAAATTTTACCATATGTACATAATTATGCAGACAAATAATACTTTTCTCGTGGGAGAAGATCATCATGCAAGTACTACAATGTTGACGACCTAAAACGAAAGCGTTAGGAGGATGACAACCTAAAACACAACGAACTTATTCTATATATGCTTATTCAACAACATATTATGTAGATATTACATACAAGCAAAAAAAAAAAAAAATGTTAAAATTACAGTCGCTAAAGTGTTCTAATCAAAGAGCAAAAGACCTCGCCTCATCCATTTTCCATAGGCCTTTCTCATACTTGTACCACCTCATAAAGCCTTCATCACTTCGAGTACGTTGGCACATGATGCATATAATCTGTTACAATTACCAAAACATCATGATTCCTTACAAAAGAACAAAAACACAACCCACAAATCTGTTACAATTACCATCACAAATTGTGCAATGAATCATTGCAAAAGCAATTCAAAATAACAACACCACTCTTCAAGCAATACGGTTAACGTAAGTTTTACTAATATCATCATGTTTCGTTAATCTTTTGATTTCATTGTTTTGTTAGTCATACAGAAAACCGTATGTCGACTCCCAACAATTGAAATGGATTATGCCAAATCACTTGTGTCTTTAGTTCTTAACAGCTTTCTATAACATAAAAACCAAAATACATATTAGAATCGAATCATATTTTTCACACTTTTTTATGCCAAATCACTTGTGTCTTTAGTTCTTAACCATATTTTTCACACTTTTTTATTGTTAACTTCTTGATCATACAGTAATGATATTATGATTACCAACTGTTTGAAACTATTATTTACACTTTTTTGTTGTTGTTCTTGATCTTGTGTTTGGAAAACACTTTTTTATTATTATTATTATTATTATTATTATTATTATTATTGTTATTGATGCTGTGATTGAAAACAATTATTTACCTTACAATTTATGGGTGCAAATCTCTAAACCAACAGACAAACGTAAAGCAAGCCTTACATAGAAGAAACTATTAGTAAATCGACGGGGTAAACGCAATAGAAAACAAAATTTTTTCCTATCTATTACTCTGCTTAGCCCAAAATCAAGGTCTGATATATATATCATAAGATCAAGTAAGGATCGGATCATACTAGCGTTTAGAGGCTTCGTAAAAAATCTCTGAACGAGATCTCGCAACCGATCCAAGTGTAGGATCGAACTCATGTCGTCCACACGAAGACAGTACAACAGAGACTAGAGATTGGTTTTGCTAGAACCAATCTATGGCTTAAAGGATTCAAGGATATGAAAGGGTGAAGTGAGGAAGAAAGGAAGAGAGAATTTTTTTTTACTCCACGGCTAAGGAAAAATAAGTGAATCAAATAAAACCTATTCAATGCTTTCTTTATATAGAAAAGCTAAATATCAATTCCACCCCAAAAGTTAAGCAAAAAACCAAACTTAGGTGAAATTGCACATAGGTCCCAATCTAATTATTTAGTTAAATATTAATATAAATATTAACTTCAATAATTAAATTAGTAATTTTGATAAATAACTCCAATAATAAAATTGGACACAGGTAACAACCTTAGTAAATTTAATTACACAGCAAAATTACCAAATATGCCCTTTTCTCCAAAAGACGAAAATTCCCTTCCATAGTTAACCACCCTTAAACTGTCTTCTTATGTGTGTGACCTGTAGGCCCCTCATCATACCGGCAGTGAGTAGTATCGCGATTGACACTAATCAATCATCTCCCTATACACAGACCAAGATTGGCCTCTAGCAAGGCATCATGGCCACCCGATAGAATCAGATTCAACGAAATAGGTACCTGTCAACAATATGGTTATCGTGCAATCAAATCATTTCATCATCTATTATCTCATCAAGACCGAGGTGTATAAATAGTGTCAACCTCAGTTACTCTCGATATATTTGTATTCAGTTACTGGACCAATGACTGGAATAATAAATTGGATTAGGCGATAACTCAATCCCACTGTGGCCACAACTTTAATGTCATTTCCATCTACTGAATTGCGCTGTGAGATAACTTCTCCCTTACCTGAGAGTGATGAATCCTCTATCGATCCACCATAGTCTTGATACACTCTTTGATGTAGGCAATCACTATTGTATTGATAACTCTGAGTAGAACTACGTTGGGCTAGTGTCAAACTACACTAATCGGTGCACAAGGCGCTCTAGTGATCTCAAGTCTAAGGATCACATGCACCACCATTTGTTAGAGGATTTGTTCCATAGACACTGGGGTTAGCAGCTATATGGAATCCTCTGGTGGGTCAATCTAATAAACTTGCCGATAGCAAGCACCCATGTATTGCACCAAGTTGTCGGTAAACAACATTGACAAGTGAGCTCAGTCATTGTCTTTTGATAGGGTTTTCAACACTATGATAGCCTTACCTGTTAGGAAACGACCCGGTTGCACAGCGGAAAACAAAAATTTTATACAACCGTAGATCTTTCCTTAAAGCCCAAAATCAAGGCACAAATTTTACACTTTATATATAATATCAAGAATCTGCAGAAAAATAAAATAAATCTAAAGTTTAGATTCATACCCACGTTGGAGGCTCCACCAATATTGTCTCTGAACGTGTTTGCTACCGATCCAAGTATAGGATCGAACCAAGAAGTCCACACGAAGACAACTACCAAGAACCAAGGAGGGATTTGCTAGATCCTCGTTGGCCTTAAGAAATCAAGAAGAAAATGAGTATTTGATTTTTCAATCAAAAGGGTGAAAATGGCATGGGAGAATCTGAATAGGCTGCTGTGTGTGTTTGTTTTAATTGAAAAATGAACTAATAAAACCCTTGTTTAATTTCATACACACATTTTCTTTTATAGGCAAACTAAGTTGCCCTATTCCCACATGGAAGGGGCTTGGGCTCCAACCCAAACACCCCATGTTGCCAAACACTCCCAAATTAGATATTTTATTTATTTCATCATTATTTCAATTAAAAATCAATTAATATATATATATATATATATATATATATATATATATATATATATATTAACATTTAACAATAATGATAATTTATTTAAATATATGCGAACAAATATTTAAACGGAATTTCACTTATTTAATTTTTTCTAACAAATTAAATAAAGGCTACGACCTTAGCAAATTTAATTGCACTGTGAAATTACCAAAATACCCTTTCGCCCAAAAAGACGAAAACGCCCTTCTTTCTTCTTGGCTCTTAAATTATCTTCTATGTGTGTGACCCATAGGCTCCTCATCATACCGGTAGTGTATAGTATCGCGATTAACACCAATTAATCGTCTCACTTATACACAGACCAAGATTGGCCCCTAGCAAGGCATCATGGCCACCCGATAGATTCGGATTTAGCAAAGTAGCAACCTGTCAACGATATGGTTATCGTACAATTCGATCCTTTCATCATATGTTATCTCGACGAGACGAAGGCATAGAAATAGTGTCAACCTTCGGTTACTCCCGATATTATATATTCGCGTCGGACCGATGACCCGTATTATAATCTGGATAGAGCAACAACTCAATCCCACTGTGGCCATAGTTTTAGTGTCATTGCCATAAACTGAATTGCGCCATGAGATAACTTCTCCCGTACCCGGGAGTGATGAATCCTCTATCAATCCACCATAGTCTTGATACACTCCTTGATACAGCCAATCACCACCATGCATCGACTCTGAATCTGAAGCTGTGTTAGGCTAGTGTCAAACCTGCCACTCGGTGCACAAGGGGCTCCGGTGATCTCAAGTCTAAGGATCACATGCACCACCATTCGTTAGAGGATTTGTTCCATAGACACGGGGTTACCATCCATATGGAATCCTCTGGTGGGTCAGTCCAGTGAACTTGCTACGGTATATCCACCTACAACAAGCACCCATGTGTTGCACCAGGTTGTCACCAAACAACCTTGACAAGTGAGATCAGTTACTACCTTTCGACAAGGTCGCTCAACATTATGATAGCCTTACCGTATTATCTGTGCCCTTACTTCAGAATAATACTAGGGCTATGGACGTTTCTAGAATGGCCACCATATGTGCTCATAGGGTTCTCACTATCAAGATTTGAAACACTTGATACCCTCGTCATAGTTCTACCATTCTAAGGACATATATCAATACATATTGCAATAATCATGATTTACGCAATATAGGATAAAATGCCTTTTATTATTGATTAATGAACATTATTACAAAGAGTCAATTCTACAATAATTGATTGGCTCTAGGGCATCTACTCTAACATTACCATATTATATGTGTCCTTGGTCAGAATAATACAAGGGCTACAGACATTTATAGAATGGCCACCATATGTGCTCATAAGGCTCTCACTATCAAGATTTGAAACACTTGATATCCTCGTCATGGTTTTACCATTCTAAGGACATATATCAATACTGATCCAAATCCAACCAATTTTCAACAACAAACAACACAAAATATACCCTAAACTCAAGCTCAAATTCGGCCAAACACAAATGGAAGCAATGTTGCACTTACTTGCAAATTTTAGGTTAAGACAAGAATGAACACTTCAAGCATAAAGGAATTCTCCACCAACTTGAATCGATTCACCACCAAATCTCCTTGCCAAGACTTGGATAAAGAAATCTCAATAAGAACACAAAGTTCTCTCAATGGTTAAACCAAGTTTTTGATAATTTTCATGAACTACCATTACAAGGAGAATAGTTGCCTTTATATAGGCAATTACAAGGTTAAAAGAGTAATCAACAAATGCATTACAAGGAAATGAAAAATAATAAATATTACACAAAAATTACAAGCCTTCCATTCAAAATTAAGGCCATACCCATTTAATGCAAAAAGGGACATGATTCCCTAATTCTAGGGTTCATGTCTTTAACCACCCTATTAGTTGAAATAACTCACTTTATTAGCCCAAAACTTGATCAATGATCCTAATCAAGTCTACTAATAAGGGTGCAAGAGATTGGGCCTTGAAGACCTTGCAATTGGATCCAATAAGGGTTCAAGTGGACTTTCCCCTTTGGAATGAGAAATGGGCCAAATGGGCTTACTTCAACACTTGGGCTTTTCTCTTGGTGGACTTGAGCTTTCTTTGTTGGGCTTGGGATTGGAATGGTTTGGGCCGAAGTGCTTCGGCTCTCTCTCCCCTTGGGACTTGCTTGGGCCGAATCTCCTCCAATGCTTTCCACACTCCACAATCCAAGTGTTTTAGGACTTGGAATGCAATTCTTTGATTCAACCGAATTAACAAGTGTTTTAGGACTTGTAATTCCTTGTCCACTCATGTTTACAAGTGTTTTAGGACTTGTAAACGTATCATCCTCCTCGGGTTGAGAAGGATTTGCCCTCAAATCCAAATCGTCCTCCAAGTAAGGGCTTAGATCCCCCACATTGAAGGTGGCCGAGACTCCCCCATACTCACTAGGCAACTCCACCTTATAAGCATTATCATTTACCCTCTCAACAATCTCAAAAGGTCCATCAGCCCTAGGAGCTAATTTACTCTTCCTTTTACTTGGAAACCTCTCCTTTCTCAAGTGAATCCAAACTAAATCCCCCGGTTGGAAAAGCTTAGGTTTTCTATGCTTGTTTGCCTTATTCTTGATCTTCTCATTTGAATATTCTATTTGAGCTCTCACGGTTTCATGGAGTTTCTTCATTTGTTTCAACTTCTCATTAGCATTCACACTTGGCTCAAAATCAAGGGGTAGGGAAGTGAGATCAAAAGGGATAAGTGGGTTTACTCCATACAACACCTCAAAAGGAGTGTGACCCGTAGTAGAACTAGGACTCCTATTGTAGGTAAATTCAGCATGTGCCAATTGCAAATCCCAATCCTTTAAATGCTTACTCACTAAACTCCTTAGGACATTACCCAACACTCTATTCACCACTTCGGTTTGACCATCGGTTTGCGGGTGGTGTTAGGTGCTAAACATTAATTTTGTCCCTAGTCTACCCCATAAACTTCTCCAAAAATGACTCAAGAATTTTGTATCCCTATCCGAGACAATGGTCCTCGGAATGCCATGAAGTCTCACCACTTCTCTAAAGAACAATTCGGCAATTTTGGAGGCATCATGTGTGGTATGGCATGATATGAAATGGGCCATTTTTGAGAACCTATCAACCACTACCATGATGGAATCTTTTCCTCTTTGTGTCCTAGGCAATGCAACCACAAAATCCATGCTAAGATCCTCCCAAGGGTGCTCGGCTTATGGGTAAGGGTAGGTATGGTCCGGCCTTGAATTGACTCTTAGCTCTTTGACATGATCCACACCTTCTAATAAGAGCTTGAACATCCCCCTAACATTTTAGGCCAATAAAAATATTCCTTGATGGTTTCTAAAGTCTTAGTAACCCCCAAAATGGCCTCGCCAACCCACCACTATGTGCTTCCCTCATAATTAGTTCTCTAAAACTACCCTTAGGGACACATAATCTTCTACCCTTGAACAAGTACCCATCATGCATAATATAATTCTCAAAACCAGGTTTCCCACATTCAGTTATGCATGTTTTCATCTCCAAATCTTCCTCATAGCACAATTTCATTAATTCAAAACCTAGAACTCTAGAATCAAGCAAAGAAAGTAAGGCATACCTTCTAGAGAGTGCATCGGCTACAACATTGTGTGATCCTTGTTTGTAATTCAGCACAAAAGAAAAGGATTGGATGAACTCAACCCACTCAGCATGTCTTGTGTTGAGTTTACGCGCCCATTGATGAACCTCAAAGCTTGGTGGTCCGAATGGAGGACAAATTGTTTCGGCCGAAGGTAATGACTCCAATGGTCAAGTGCTCTCACTATAGCATAAAACTCCTTATCATAAGTGCTATACTTCCTCCTTGAATCACTAAGCTTCTCACTAAAATATGCTATTGGCCTCTTGGATTGATTCAAAAGCGCCCCAATGCCAACACCACTTGCATCACATTCTACTTCAAACACTTGGTTGAAATCGGGTAAGGTAAGGATGGGAGCTTCACACAACTTCTTTTTAATCAAATTAAAAGCTTCATTTGCTGCCTTAGTCCACTCCAAAGATCCCTTTCTTCAAACATTCAGTTATGGGAGCCATAATGGAACTAAAATTAGGGACAAACCTACGGTAGAAAGAGGCTAAACCATGAAAACTCCTAACTTCCGTAATTGAACCAGGTTTAGGCCAATTTTGAATGGATTCTACCTTGGATTGATCTACCTTAATTCCTTCTCCCGAAACTATATAACCCAAGAACACCAATTGTTTCATAAATAGCTCACATTTTTCAAGCTTAGCATACAACTTCTTTTGCCTCAATAATTCAAGCACTAAGCTAAGGTGTTCTACATGACTATCCTCACAAGTACTATATATCAATATATCATCAAAATACACAACCACAAATTTTCCAATGAAAGGTTTGAGTACCTCATTCATTAACCTCATAAAGGTGCTTGGTGCATTGGAAAGGCCGAAAGGCATCACCATCCATTCATACAATCCTCCCTTGGTCTTGAATGCCGTTTTCCATTCATCTCCCTCTCTCATTCTAATCTGATGGTAACCACTTCTTAGATCAATTTTTGAAAAGATGGTTGCACCATGAAGCTCATCCAACATGTCATCTAACCGTGGAATGGGATACCTATACTTGATAGTTATCCGATTGATGGCCCGACTATCAATACACATCCGGTAAGTGCCATCTTTCTTGGGTACAAGCAAGGGTGGAACGGAACAAGGGCTCATGCTTTCTCTCACAAATCCCATGGAAATCAACTCCTCAACTTGTCTTTGAAGCTCTCTTGACTCTTTGGGATTGCACCTATATGCTGGTCTATTGGGAAGAGGTGCACCGGGATCCAAATCAATATGATGTTCTATTCCCCTAAATGGTGGCAAACCCCTTGGTAACTCACTAGGAAAAACATCCGCAAATTCATCCAAGAGATGGTGAACTTTTGGGTGAAATTCAGGTTGCTCTCTCTCTTGGTTTGTCTCGGCTATAAGGAGGGCAATGAGAGGTTTGTGTTTTAGGAAAGCTCTTTCTAATTGGGTGCTATTTAGGAAGAGGGTTTTACGGGTTGGTGCCTTGGATGGTGTTTGGGAAAGTGTTTGGGAAGTTGTTTGTGTGGGAGCTTGGATAATGGCTTGGGTGGGGGCTAAGGGTGCAAGGGTAATAGACTTCTTGTTGAGCTTGAATGAGTATGTATTCTTGCGGCCATCATGGATCACTTCTCTATCATATTGCCATGGCCTTCCAAGTAAAAGATTGCAAGCATCCATGGGAATGATATCACAAAGTACCTCATCCGAATAGCTCCTCCCAATGGAGAATGGTACCACTACTTGCTTGGCTACTTGTATGGTGTCTCCATTGCTCAACCATTGTAGCTTGTACGGGTGAGAATGATCCACAACCAGCAGCCCCAATTTCTCCACAAGTTTGGTGGAAGCAACATTGGTACAACTCCCACTATCAATGATCATTGAACAAACTTTTCCCTTGATAGTGCACCTTGTATGGAACAAGTTCTCCCTTTGGTTCTCTTGGGGGTTTACTTGAGTATGCAGCAACTTCTTGAGCATAAGCATCTCTCCACTATCAGCCTTCCTCAATAACCTCATTCTCACTCTCATCCACTTCCTCTTCTTCACTAGAATCCCTTTGACAAGCATCATCAATCTCATTTATTTCTCTAAGGGTCATAACTCTTCGGTTTGGACAATTTGCTTGGAAGTGCCCATAACCTTGACACTTGAAACATTTCTTGTTCCTCAAATCAGGCCGTGGAGCATCATTCCTCACAAAACCTGTTTTCTCCTTCGGTGTTTCATTGGCTTTGTTCTTATCATAAGCCATAGGTGCCACATATGGTTTGGTGTAGGAAGGCGAACCCCTTTGGTAGTTACTTTCCTTAAAGAGTTTCTTGGGGGCCAAGGACTTCATGCTCTTCAATTGTTTTTCAATCCTTGTAGACAGCTTGCAAACATCCCCAAAGGAATGGTAAGCTTGCAACTCAAGCTTGTATGCAATGTCCTTACTCAAACCGCCTATGAACCTTGCAATTGTGTGCTCTTTCTCTTGGGAATATCACTTCTCAACATCAACCCTTCAAACTCCCGAATATACTCCTCAACTTTTCTATCTCCTTGCTTCAAATTATGGAGCTTAAGATAAAGGTCTTGTTTGTGATTATCGGGCAAGAATCTTTTCTTCAACACTCTCCTCAATTTCTCCCATGATCTAATTCTAGCCTTCCCTTCTCTTTCTCTCTTCTTCCGTGTATTTTTCCCACCACAAGGAGGCATACTCCTTGAACTTTAATATGGCTACCTTACACTTCTTTTCATCATTGTAGCCCTTAAATTCAAATACCCGCTCAATCTCATGCAACCAATCAATGAAGTCATTTGGGTCAAGACTTCCATTGAATTCGGGTAAGTCTACTTTAAGACCCCTATCATCATCAAACTTTCTCCTCCTAGGCACTTCGGATTCACTAGATGAATCATTACTTTCTACTAGGTTTTCCATATACAATGGTGTCCTAAGCATGGTTCGTTGGTGGTAGTGTGGACGACCATCCCGTAGGGGTGGTTGTGGGGTTTCCTCAAAAGTAGGTTTGGGTTGTGAAAGGTTGGCAATGTCCTTAGACATGTTAACCATCAATTCCATCATGCTTGACATATTTCTCTTTACTTCATCAAGTTCTTCTTGAATTCTTTTGTTGGCACTTTCCCATGGTGTTGGGGGAGGAAGGGGACTTGTTTGCCATGAGAATTTTGAAGGTTTAGCTACTGTGAACAGTAACTCCGGATGAACAGTAATTTTTGAAAGTTAAAGAAAAATGGAAAATGGGAGGGAAAGGTCAAGTGTATGATTGTTGGTGATTTTAGTTAAGTGTGAGTATTCTGTGAATAGTGTTCTGTGAATAGTATTCTGTGAATAGTGTTCTGTGAATAGTGTTTTTGTGATTAGGCTAAGGAATGGTGTTTATGGAGATGAGATTAGGTTAACTTAATTGTGTTTAGGGTTTAGGGTTTGGATTAAGGGTTTAAGGTTTGGTTGTAAAGGAATGGGTTTAGTTGACTTTGGAGGGAATTGGTTAGGGTTTGGGTGAGGTGGCAATGGGTTTGGTTACAAGGGAACAAGGTGTAAGGGATTTGGTTGGGGAATAGTGTTTGATGAGAGAGAAAAATTGTTCATTCACTTGTAACAAAGAGAAGTTTTGAAACACTTAGGCTAAAGAACTCCAAATCCGGCAATGTACACTCCAAAATCCGGCCACTTTCTTTCAACCAATCCTAAATCAATCCTACTCCAATTCACAACCTAAGCTCTGATACCAAATGATCCAAATCCAACCAATTTTCAACAACAAACAACACAAAATATACCCTAAACTCAAGCTCAAATTCGGCCAAACACAAATGGAAGCAATGTTGCACTTACTTGCAAATTTTAGGTTAAGACAAGAATGAACACTTCAAGCATAAAGGAATTCTCCACCAACTTGAATCGATTCACCACCAAATCTCCTTGCCAAGACTTGGATAAAGAAATCTCAATAAGAACACAAAGTTCTCTCAATGGTTAAACCAAGTTTTTGATAATTTTCATGAACTACCATTACAAGGAGAATAGTTGCCTTTATATAGGCAATTACAAGGTTAAAAGAGTAATCAACAAATGCATTACAAGGAAATGAAAAAATAATAAATATTACACAAAAATTACAAGCCTTCCATTCAAAATTAAGGCCATACCCATTTAATGCAAAAAGGGACATGATTCCCTAATTCTAGGGTTCATGTCTTTAACCACCCTATTAGTTGAAATAACTCACTTTATTAGCCCAAAACTTGATCAATGATCCTAATCAAGTCTACTAATAAGGGTGCAAGAGATTGGGCCTTGAAGACCTTGCAATTGGATCCAATAAGGGTTCAAGTGGACTTTCCCCTTTGGAATGAGAAATGGGCCGAATGGGCTTACTTCAACACTTGGGCTTTTCTCTTGGTGGACTTGAGCTTTCTTTGTTGGGCTTGGGATTGGAATGGTTTGGGCCGAAGTGCTTGGGCTCTCTCTCCCCTTGGGACTTGCTTGGGCCGAATCTCCTCCAATGCTTTCCACACTCCACAATCCAAGTGTTTTAGGACTTGGAATGCAATTCTTTGATTCAACCGAATTAACAAGTGTTTTAGGACTTGTAATTCCTTGTCCACTCATGTTTACAAGTGTTTTAGGACTTGTAAACGTATCAAATACATATAGATATGATTTACACGATATAGAATAAATTGATTTTTATTGATCAATCAACATTAGTATAAAGAGTCAATTCTACAATAATTGATTGGCTCTAGGACACCTACTCTAACAAAAACATCTTCAAACAACGACACAAACTACCAACAATAACAACGACATGGCTTTCAATTCTGAAGATCCTTGCAGAAGCAGAAGATAAGCATGGCTTCACTGCTGCTTGGAACACATTTGTTCTTCATAGAACATGACAGAAATAGAGGACTACAACTACTTATTGCATCTTGAAAACAAAATAACCAGCAAGCAATGTATCAGATTGTCGTTGCTCTAATCACTATGCACGACAGTAGAGGTGTAAAAATTCTAATGAAATTAGTGAAACTAACCAATCAATTCCACAAACTGAAAAATTGCAAGGAAGTGTTCAAGTCCATGACTCCAACTGTGACAATTCTCATTAAAAGGAGAATATTTTGGATTTGCGATGAAGAGAATCAAAATCGTATACATTGGGACAGGTCAACGTTGCTAGAAAATATCACATGTCCAAGATGTAACATAGATTACCAAATAGTATCTATGAAATATAATTTTTAGTGAGTTCTTTATATGATTTATTACAGATGTAAAAATATAAATGCTTTTTAATTTATTCTGAAAATAGAAATTAAAACTCATTGGATTGTCTACACATGTTTGACAAACATCAATCTAAATATATTATAATGTAAATTAACAAAATCTATAAATAAACATTCCTATCGCACATCTAAAAAAACTTCCATTCTATTATCAACCAAATTAAATCCCACGCCAAACGATAGCATCCATTTATTGCATGGTTGTTGAACCATTAGTCGCTATCCAACTGATATATTATAATATTATCATGATGTTTCCGACTTGAATACTTAACAAAATAATTATTACGATTGCTAACAAAATAATTATTACGATTGCTACCATTTCATATCCTCTTATTCAAAAACTTATTAACATTTTTTGATCGACGTGTTTACTTATTCCAAGACATTTATTCGTTTTCCCAAAGAACCTTTTGTATTCTCAAAAAAAAAAAAATTAATTTTAAATAAATAATTTACATAATATTAAAGTGATACCAACACAACTTCAGAGAAGTCATTGCCAGATGTTAAAATAAATCATTTTTTTTATCAACCAAATTAAATCCCACGCTAACCGATTACATCCATTTGGAGTATGGTTGTTGAACTATTATTCACGATCCAACTGATATATTATAGTATCATCATGACATTTCTGACTTGAATACTTAACAAAATATTTATTACGTTTGCTACCGTTTTGTATCCTCTTATCCAAAAAGTTATTAACATTTTTTCAGCCAATATGTTTACTTATTACTAGACATTTATTCGTTTTCCCAAAGCACCTTTGTATTCTCAAAAAACAATTAAGTACTTTTAAATTTTAGATAAATAATTTACATAATATTAAAGTGATATGAACATAAATTCAGAGAAGTCATTGACCAGATGTTAAGATAAAATTAATAATCATACCTCTATAATTATTAATATCAATTGTACACAGATGTTATTAAATCACTCATGCAAGTTGAGAAGACTACCTGAATATTATATGGTCTAATCGTACAATCGATATTATTTTCCAATTTATTCTTCTTATCCTTTCTATTAAACTCATGCCAGTTAGATCTTATTCTTCTTAAACAACCATGTTTATTTATTATAACATCTTTATTCATATTCCATCTGTTTCTTTTGTATTCCTAATTAAAAAAACACATCAAAATATATTCTAATACTATTTCCTTATCCTTCCTCATAGACTATAATATATAAACCTACTTATCCCACAAAGATAAGGTCGGAGTTTATACCTAGGGGAATACCTAAAATGGTGGATATACCGTCTAGCGAAAGTTTCCTAAACATTGATTGTGTCACGAATGTTGCGGATACAATTGAAGCATGGGGAACTGTTAACTGAGTTCATGTGCAAAATAAGAATTTTGGACTCAATGATACTTACATATTTCTAAGATCCACACTGCAGGGAGCTGCAGGAAGTTTCTGGAGAAGTTTAGAAGCTGGCACGGGTCTATTAGATACTGTAAGGGAGTTGAAGAATGCAGAGGCTATTTTTACACTCTTCAAGGATACGCTCTGTCGAGAATTTACTGGAATAACTATAAGCAGTAGGAATCTCACAGAGGTAGTTGCCTTAGAAGCTTTGACAAAGCTTAGGCTTTGTGAAATGTGTCTGTTTGAAAATTTCGTCTGTGAATATAGACAATATTTTGTTCAGTTGCCTGGTGGCATGCAGGATGTCATGAAGAATACTTTCTTTGCTAAGCTTCCCTAAGGATGGCATAAGGCAGCAAACGAGGTGTTTAAGCTTTTACTTGAAAAGAATCAGGTTGTTGATTCTTTGGGAGGACGGATAAAAGCTGTTAGACAACTCATGAGAACAAGATGTTTGAATGCCAATTAAATAAAGAGGCCAAAAGACTGGAGTTAAATGAATCTTATTCTTAAAACTTTGATGGAGTGATAGGACAATATGGCTGTGAGTCAAGAAATTCGACTAAACATCAAGGTTGGAAAACCCATATGAAACGGATAGGATCATTCAGTAAAAGGAACTTTAGGTTGAAACGTTTCTGTAATACGGTAAAAAGACCTGTTACTAATAAACGAAATCTTTCGGATCATGGAAAGTTTATTAGGCAAACAGGAAAAGGTAGACTCAATGCTAAAGAATGCGGAACGCATAAGTTTTGTGCTACCTGCCCATCTGGCAAAAACACAAAAGATTGTAATTGTTGCTGGATTTGTGGTGACAAAAATCATTTTGCAGATAAATGCCCTCATAAGAGTATGAAGAAGGCAGTGGTAAGATTTTTAGAAATCAACGCAGAAAGCTAAACTTCTAAATTTGAGCCAATTTGGGGATACGAAATTGATTCAGATGATGAGGTTTATGAATTAATTTCGGATTACTCTGAAGATTTAGATTCTTCGGAGGATGACTCAAAAGATATGACTTTTGAGGAACAATCTTCAAATCTTCAACGCATAGGTATATTCATGCAAAGGACTAGCAATCTTAGTGAATATCCTAAGAATAGCAGAATTGGTGATGAGGATGATCTAATCCCACTCAGAGATGAAGATGAAAACCCTAACTTGATAATTAGTTCATCATTTAATTACAAGGATCACTTGGGTAGTCTAGAGCATTAGATAATTCCAAGGTTAACACCTAGAGAAGTTTTTGAAAAACGCTCTAAGTGGTTGTTTAAAGCTGAAGGCTTGGAAGATGTACACGAAAAACATGTTCGTGTGGCTTTATCTTAGTCGCGAGAGGGTGAATTGATACTCTCGGATGATGAGTGGCTACAGAAGGTTAGAAATCTTGCCAAACGGGCAAACGACAAGTATAATTATGTACAACTTGGTGTTGTACAGATACGTGTACAAGTATTATTCCATGGAGGAATAAATGTACCAGGATATATGGTTAGTCTCAAGGATCCAAATCTCAAACGGATTATGGTTCTATGGATTCATACTTCAGGATTAGAAGACTTGATGGCTTCTAGTGACGGAACAACAGTCCAGTATAAGTTAATTTATCGATTGATAAATTCTGTTAATCCTATACTAATGAATTCTAGTGCAGATACTGAAGTTCATCGCCGGGACAGGATTCTGTAATTCTAATTCGACCTATGGTAGTCAATGCAAAGGCTATTACGTGTTCAAAACGATGGGTTTTAGAATATTCAATGCAGCCTAGCGTGGTGATGCGTGTTTACTACAACATGCAAAACTAGCAAGTGCACTAGTCGCTCAAGTAATAAAGTGATGGGTAGGATATCGTTCCCAGGAGGACTGGTAGCAAAGCACTAAGTTTCCTAACGTTATCAAGTTGAAGCAATCGAATTCTTTGGATTGGTGGGAGCAAATTGTAATGGAAAAAGAAAACAAAAATGAAATTAAACAAAGAATTAAATCTTAAATAAGAAAGCAAATGAAACACAAAATATCAATTCAAGTAAAACGGGTAGGGTTTTGACTTCGTTTGGACTTTTATGGGTTAAACCTAAGAGTTACACTATTTTCACATTCATGTGCAATGGTTGTAAATCGGATTCACTAATATGTTAACATACCCTCTCGGGCTATGTTTTCCTATTCATCCTTATTAACATTCCGCACCCAACAAATTGAAGGTTAATAATTCTAAATTCATTAAGCACAAGAATCCTAAATTGATTTCATTAATTCTTGAATCTATCTCTAGCATCCAATACTATAATGGTGATTACCCAAGAAGCCTAACATGAATTATTTCTCAATCTCATCGTGTTCATCACATACAGCAATTAATTTCAGAGTAACACACAACCAAAGCTTATTCACATGGAAATAACACAATCAAATACTTAACCGATTTAAAATCCAAACTACAATCAAAACCCTAACCCATAGAAGATTAGTTCATAGCTAAATTAACACTACACAAACGAAAAATAGAAATAAACAAGTTAAACATAATGAAACTGAGATGAAAGATAAGAAATCTCCCCAAAAGATGAATCTTCTAGTCCAAATCTGAATCTTCCCTTCAACAATCCGAAAAACTAAAAGCTTTACTCTAAGAAAAGTGTAAAAACGGCTAAACCTAAAAAGCTCAGGAACCCCTTGGCAAAAGGTTAAGTTTTTCTTTTATACTTAGTCCAAAAACCCAGTCAAAAACACGCACAATATGAAACTGTGCGTTTACAAAACTGAATAAGTTGTCTGTCGCCGCGGCGAAGAAGAATTCTTCGCCGCAACGAAGAATGAAGAAATTCCACATCGTCTCTGTCTTACTTCGTCGCGGCGAAGACAATTTCTTCGCCGGGGCGAAGCTCCTTCAAAAGTTCTGAAATTTACAAAACTGCCACTCTGCTTGCTTCTTCGTTCGATTCTTCGATTTTCGGCTCTCTTCCTTGGAAACAAGCTTCACCGTGCGTTGTCCTGCTCCGGAACTCTCCTATCTTCTGAAATCCACTCATTTCTGAGTCAAAATTATCCAATTTTGTCTTTATTCGCTCAAAAAGTCCATTTTAACCTGAAACACGAAAAGTAAGAATTAAGCACCAATTCAGGTAAAAATGCATTAGAAAGTACCAGAAATCCGACAAAAAGATCAAATAAAAACTGTATAATTTACGGATTATCAACTACCCCCAAACTAAAGAGATGCTCGTCCCCGAGCATACAGTACAAAAACTAACGAAAACAAAGACAACAACCAAAAAAACAAAAACATGAAAACACACAAACAAACTGAAAAACCAAAATCAACAAAACTCAAATGCCACAATGAATTGCCTAAAAATTGCACATGTCTCACAAATTGTTGAAAAATTATTATCAGGAAATGTTCGACATTCCAAGAAGTTATAAGCTACATCGTCTGTCTTCCTCGATCGGTCCACCAAGCAGGTGATCCCCACTTCAATCCACATTCCAAATTCTCGGATTATTTTATTCAAAAATTGTAAAGTTTATCAAATGGTGGCAGACTCTATAAGCCTAAATATCGAACTACTCTCCACTAATGAGGACTAAACACAGATGAGAATCAAAAGGGCTTTAAAGGCTTGTAACGTTAGGCTCGGGTCATGGGCTCCAATAAAAGGATAGGAAACAAAGTAAGAGAACTCGGTTGTCCTAAAGCAAAACTCAAATCACATCGAAACCCACACTTTCTCAACACCAATCAACATGTCCACTAGTTCACAGCCTTCAAACGCGTATCCTTAAAACTTTTGGATACCATAAATGCAGGTGAGACTCGTTTAAGGTGTACGTGGCGTTGTTAAACCCGAGGTCGCCAAATATCGCTAGGCGCTTTTAAGCAAATGGGTTCTCGGTTTCCACCAGTATACCCTTAAACTAGGCAGGCATTGTGTTCAACATTTTTTTTTTTTTAACACAAACACTAGAATTGAATTGAGGTGACTACCTCCTTTGTTTTTATTCTTTTCTCTCAACCCCCACATCATTCTTTTTGGTCTCTTCTTCATTTTTCTTCTCTTAATCCCCAAACTAATCTTTTACTCAATTGTACACTCGTTTCGTTCTTTGTTTTGCACTAAGACCGAATTCTCCTAAAGGTATGATAAAGTGTTTAGGGTAAAAGGAATTTACAATTCTGTTGTTTTCCAAGAAAAATAAAGCAAAGTTCAAATGGCTCAAATGGGTGACTAGGGAAAATTTCAATCATGGGTTGGCTAGAAAGGCTCAAACGTTCCAAAAAAATGCCTAAATCATCTCCTCAACCATGTCTAATCCTAAAATTTCACCTCAAGCATTTCTCAACTAGGTTCTAGAGTCCACCAACATTATCAAGACTTTACCTAATCGCATAAAATGAATCTAAGCATGCCGAAAAAATGAAAATCGTGGTTGAACCACTCAACAAACCTCAATCAAAATCCAGTCAATAAACGTAAACTTAAAGCAATGCTTAACATTTCTCAACAATAAAAATTCAACAATCTTATTCTCATCATTGATTTATACAACTCATCATCGGCAAAACAAAACAAACACAAGAAAAATACAACACCAAAGTAAAAAAAAAAAAATTTCTTTTTTTTTTAAGGTGTACGCGGCGTTGTTAAACCCGAGGTCGCCAATACTGCTAGGCAGTTTTTAAGGCAGTTACTGGTTTCCAGCCAATATACCCTTAAAATAGATTTTATAGTTTAAGGTGTACACGGCGTTGTTAAACCCGAGGTCGCCAAATACTGCTAGGCAGTTTTTAAGGCAGTTACTGGTTTCCAGCCAATATACCCTTAAACTCAAAATCTATTCCCTACCCCCAAACTAAATATAACATTGTCCCCAATGTTTCATTATGCATAAGTCAGGAATAGAGAAAAAAAAAAAAAAGAAAAAACAAAAGAACAAAATAAAGGTACGAGAATGCTCCCTGGTTAAGTCATGAATTGTCGCTCCACAATGCTCACCCGTTCTCGGACTTTTCATCATCCAAATTCTGTCAAAACAACAAAACTGTGGTGTGCCTCATGTTAGAACGAATTCACAACTCAATTGAAAGTATTACAACCTAATCTCGCCCTTTTAACAACTACTAATTAAAAAAAAAAACAACTAACAAAATAAACAAAATCCAAAACCAAAATAAAATGAGTTTAAGTTTCAACTGGACAAAAAAATAATTAAATGAAAACAATTAAACAAAACATAAATAGTTGCTCCGGTTCAGTCTTGTTCTTCCTTTTCTTCCTCTTCATCTTCCTCGTCTTCCTCTTCTTCCTCTGATTCCGGCCACTCATCTGAGTTCCACTCAACCCATTGATATGCGGAAGTGTCAACCTTCAGCTCCTTGAAGCTGTTCGTCAGCAATTCATGAATGTTCTGTGTCCACTCCATCATCCAATCCTATCGACTCTTCATGTATTTCATCATGCCCATCATTTCTTGCATCATCTCTTTTTGAGACCCTGTGGAGCTGGATGATGTGGCCATGCTGTTCTCGCCTCTTCGCCCGCTCGGTTCCAAGGGCGCCTGCTCGGTGTGTTTCTTGTAATAGTCGGAATCTAGAATTGAAGCCGGATGAATACACTGCTCATCATCTTGAACCTTAACCCCCGCTTTTAGGCACATGGCTGTGATGAGATGCGGGAAACAGTAGCTTGATCGTCCCTTTGTGGATGCTATCCTGACACTCTCATAAATGATGTCTCCCACATCCATACTCTTTCCTGTGGCAATAGAGTAAAGCAATACCGCCTTCTCATGAGTCACTATGCTGTAGTGCGTCTCCTGCATTAGTTTAGCACTGACAAAGTACTGCCACAGCCGAGCCATTGGTGTCAACTGTGTTCCTTTGAGTGTCTTTTTCTGTTTTTTAGACACTTCCCATGCTGCCCCAGGTTTCGCAATGACCGGCAAGATAATAGCATCCTCAAAGTTTGATCTTTTAAACTCCACATACTTATCAGTGAAAATTTCGGGCAAGTTGTAGAATTTGTTGATATCCCTTGCTGAAAATGGCACATCCTCCCCTCGTACAAACACAATCTCATCCTGACTTTCGGAGAAGTTAGCATAGAACTCTCTCACCAACGGTTCTACAGCCAGCACATCAGGAGCACGCATGAACATGTCCCAACGTCTACCCCTACCCCAGTCCATAGATTGTGGTGCTGTCAATCCACGTTCAGGGATGAAACCCTTATCCTTTCGTTTGATCACCTCCTCATAACGTTTACGGGCTACCTCGTTCACAAACCGGTTGTCAACGTTGTTCCCCTTGCTCTCATGCTTAATTTTCGGAGCCATTGATTCACTGAAATTCAATCCAAACTGTTAACCCCAAGGAATTAGACCTATAAAAACATAGCCATGTCAAACCTGCAAAAACAATCCACACTTCCAAAAATTCGCAATTCAACCCCCAAACTACGATTTTTTTTCATTCAACTCAAACACTTCAAATAATCAACACCCACACTTCTAACAAGCAATTGGTTCACAAACTTCTCAACATTAATCACAATCACAACTCAACAAACCCAAAATTTCTCAAGTCAAAAGTTCACAAAATTCTTAGATCTATGATTATAGACTTAAAATTTTCCAAAATAAAGCTTTGGGTTTTCGAGATCTTACCAATATGAAGGAGTTTGCACCACCAATTGAACTGGAAACGACCCAAAAAAGAAAGCCCCAAATTTTCGATCCAAAAATTTTTGTGAAATTTGTTGTTGATAAGGGTTGTTTTGGTGTTTAGGAATGTTATAGAGTGATAATTTTGGTTGGAAAAGCAAAATAGAAGTGAAAGATTGAAAGTTGGAAAATTTTCTCTTAACTCAAGATGCAAGGCGGCGTGAAAATGAGAAGAAGAAAAGTTGGTATATATAAAAATAGCTCGTCGCCGCGGCGAAGTTCATCATGCATAAACCCTAAAAATTCCCAGGTTTCGCCGCGGCGAAGAAAAATTCTTCGCCGGGGAGAAAACTTCTTGAGAGTTCAAAGCTAACTTCGCCTCGGCGAAGAAAATTTCTTCGCCGCGGCTAAATGCCTTAGCCAATTTTGCGCAAATTAATTCCTTTACTTTGCCGCGGCGAAATCCTCCAGTAGCAAACCTGGTTTTCTTCATGTCTCTTCACTGCGGCGAAGAAAGTTTCTTCGCCCCGGCGAAGTCTGGAAATTTTTTTATACCTTCCTTTGGCTCTAGACTTCACTTGAAACACCTGAAAACAATAAACACATCAAATTTTATACAACTAATAATGAAATGAGAAAAATTCGAACAGCAAAATTTAAAATCAAAAAGTTAAAAACACTTGGGTTGCCTCCCAAGAAGCGCTTGTTTATAGTCGGAAGCTTGACTCTTTCCATCATTTAGGTTGGAATGTCCAGCCGGATTGGGATGAACTTGCAACTCATCACCCCCTCAATGTATGGCTTCAACCTCTATCCATTAATCGTGAAAGTGCCCTTTTCCTCATGTGTGACTTCCACTGCTCCGGATGCATGAATCCTCATTATCGTGAATGGTCCGGACCATCTAGACTTAAGTTTTCTGGGGAAAAGCCTAAGTCTAGAGTTGAACAACAATACCTTCTGCCCAACTTCAAAAGCCTTGACCCGGATGTGCTTGTCGTGCCACCTTTTTGTCTTTTCTTTATAATTCTGGGCATTTTCATATGCTTCGAGCCGAAACTCATCAAGCTCGTTCAAAGTCAGCATTCTCTCCTCTCCCGTGGCTTTCAAGTCCATGTTCAATTGCTTGACGGCCCAGTATGCCTTATGTTCAAGTTCTACCGGCAAGTGGCACGCTTTCCCATATACCAATCTGAACGGGGACATACCAATTGGGGTTTTGAAAGCAATGCGATAAGCCCATAAAGCATCGTCCAACTTCCGTGACCAATCCTTCCTCGAGGCATTGACTGTCTTTTCTAAAATCCCCTTCAATTCTCTATTCAACAGTTCCACTTGTCCGCTCGTTTGTGGATGGTAGGGTGTTGCCACTCTATGCGTCACTCCATACTTACTCGGCAGTGCATCCATTTGCCTATTGCAAAAATGCGATCCTCCATCACTAATAATTGCTTGTGGTACTCCAAACCTTGAGAAAATATTCTTCCTCACAAAATTAATCACCACCCTAGCATCATTAGTTGGCAATGCAACTGCCTCAACCCATTTCGACACATAATCCACAACTACCAAGATATACGTGTTCCCATAGGAACTTGGGAAAGGACCCATGAAATCAATCCCCCAAAGGTCAAAAATTTCTACCACCAAGATGTTGTTCAACGGCATCTCATCTCTTTTTGAAATATTTCCCATCCGTTGACATTGGTCACACTCCTGAATCATCCGGAAGGAATCCTTAAAGAGGGTTGGCCAATAAAACCCAGATTGTAGCACCTTCGCTGCTGTTCTAGTTCCCCCAAAATGGCCACCTACTTCCTTCTCATGACAGTGCCTTAGAATGCTCTCCATTTCTTCCTCCGGGACACATCTCCGTATCATTTGATCAGTACAGTGTCTGTATAGGAACGGCTCTTCCCAAAAGTAGTACTTTAAATCTGAGAAAAATTTTCTCTTCTGTTGGACTGTCATACCACTTGGGAGCACCCTTGATGATAGATAATTTGCAAAGTCCGCATACCATGGTGCTTCGTCCACTCTCATCAGTTTCTCATCCGGAAATGTTTCTAAAATTGGCCTTTCCACCTCATCTCCCTTGATTGGTCTCTCAATTCTTGACAAATGATCAGCTACCACGTTTTCCGACCCCTGCTTGTCTCGAATCTCCAACTCAAACTCTTGAAGTAGTAGAATCCATCTCATCAACCGAGGTTTTGCTTCTTGCTTCGCCAGTAGGTGTCTGAGTGTTGAATGGTCCGTGTAAACGATCACCTTCGCACCTAATAAGTAAGAACGAAACTTGTCAAAAGCAAACACTACAGCCAATAATTCTTTTTCAGTGGTGGTGTAATTCAGTTGTGCATCAACAAGTGTCTTGCTAGCATACTGAATTACATGCAACACTTTATTTTTCCTCTGACCTAATACTACCCCTAAAGCAAAGTCACTAGCATCACACATTAGTTCAAATGGTAGTCCCCAATCAGGAACTGCAATAATAGGTGCAGAAACTAGTAATTTTTTCAGAGTTAGGAAAGCATGCATACAATCATCATCAAAATCAAAATCAACATCTTTATTCAATAGATTGCAAAGGGGTTTAGAGATCTTAGAAAAATCCTTTATGAAGCGTCTGTAAAACCCCGCATGCCCCAAGAAACTTCGGTCTGCTTTGACATTTAATGGCGGTGGTAGCTTCTCAATCACTTCTGTCTTTGCCCGATCAACTTCAATCCCATCCTTGGAAATCCTATGCCCGAGCATAATTCCCTCTTGGACCATGAAGTGACATTTCTCCCAATTCAGCACCAAATTTGTTTCCTTGCATCGCTGCAAAACAAGAGACAGATTTGTTAGACAATTATCAAATGATGACCCAAAAACTGAGAAGTCATCCATGAAGACTTCTATGAATCTTTCCACCATGTCTCCAAAGATTGACATCATGCATCTTTGGAATGTTGCTGGTGCATTGCATAACCCAAACGGCATTCTTCGGTAAGCAAAGGTGCCGTAGGGGCAAGTGAAGGTCGTTTTCTCTTGATCCTCTAGAGCGATGGCAATTTGGTTATATCCTGAATAGCCATCCGAGGGCAAGATAATATGCATGTCCCTCCCAACCTCTCCAACATCTGATCGATGAAGGGCAATGGAAAATGATCCTTCCTTATCGCCTAGTTCAGTTTACGGTAATCAATGCACACTCTCCACCCCGTTACCGTCCTTGTTGGAATCAACTCATTACTCTCATTCTTCACAACAGTAATCCCTCCTTTCTTTGGAACAACTTGTACCAGGCTCACCCATGGACTATCGAAAATCGGATAGATGATCCCCGCATCTAAGAGTTTCACCACCTCCTTTCTCACCACTTCCTTCATTGAAGGATTCAATCTCCGTTGTGGTTGTACCCTCGGCTTAAAGTCATCCTCCATGAGAATCTTATGCATGCAAAATGAGGGTGAGATATCTCTAATGTCCGTAATGGTCCATCCAATCGCCAGTCTATGTTCCCTCAACACTCTAATCAACCTCTCTTCCTCTAAGGCATTCAAATCTGCACTAATAATCACCGGAAAAGTATCTGAATCTCCAAGATAGACATATTTGAGGTGAGGTGGTAAAGGTTTCAGTTCAAGCCTTGGAGCTTCTTTATTATTTTCCTTTGCCCTCTCTTTGTCTAAGTCAAACTCCTCAAATTCTGCATCTTGACTCTACTCAATCAATTGAAGTGCTTCTAGCATTCTAGCACAATCATTCCTTGCTGATTCTTCTACCTCTACCATTTTCGATTTGGCTATACACGCTTCTAGAGGTAATTCTGGGATGTTTTCTTCCATGGACTCCACAACAAGTTCATCCACCACATCCACACTAAAACATGAATCCGCTTCCGACGGAAACTTCATTGCATCAAACACATTAAAAGTTACTGTTTCATCTTGAACCCTTAACAGCAACTTTCCTTCCTGCACATCAATCAGTGCTCTCCCCGTGGCCAAGAATGGTCGGCCCAAAATGAGAGGAATCTCCTTATCCTCTTCCATGTCCAGCACTACAAAGTCCGCTGGAAAAATTATCTTCCCCACCTTCACTAATACATCTTCAACTATCCCCCTCGGGTGCTTTATCGACCGATCCGCTAGTTACAACGACATTGTCGTTGGCTTCACTTCACCAATCCCTAATCTCCTGAAAACAGAAAAGGGCATCAAATTTATACTAGCTCCTAGATCACAAAGCACGCGATCAAAAGTAATATCCCCTATGACACAAGAAATAGTAAAACTCCCTGGATCTTTGAGCTTCGGGGTAATTTCTTCTGGAGGATTGCTCTGCACTCTTCCATTAGCATCACCGTTTCCTCATCTTCTAATTTCCTTTTGTTCGAAAGGATTTCCTTCAGGAACTTCGCATAACTCGGCATTTGCTGTATTGCATCTACAAAAGGAATGTTAATATGCAATTTTTTGAAAATTTCAATGAACTTCGAAAATTGCTTATCTTGATTCTTCTTTTTCAATCTCTGAGGAAAAGGCACGGGTGGGGTGTGATGTGCTAATTCTGGTGGTATCTCCGGGAATGGCAATTTCTCCTTCTTCTTTTGCCCTTCATCCTCTTTCTTTTTCTCTTCCCCTAAGGCACCTGAATTTTCTTCACAATTAATCTCTTCATCAATTCTCTCTTCAAACTCTTCCTTTCCGGGTTGCTCCACCTCTTTGGTAGTGTGGCCTACCTCTTCCAAAATTGTCCCACTTCTCAAAATTATGGCATTTGCTTGTTCACGTGGGTTGGTTACAGAATTACTTGGTAGAGAACCCTGTGGTCTATCATTCAGCTTCTCGGCCAATTGGCCCATCTGTACCTCAAGATTTCGAATGGACGCCCCTTGTTTTCTAAAGTTTGTCCTCGTCTCATTCATGAACCCTGTAGTCTCTTGCATGAATTTACCGAACAAATCCTCCAACTTCAACACTCTTTGATCTCCCGGTTGATTGGTCACCCCTGGCTGGTTATTTGGAACTTGCCTCTGGTTCCATTGGTTAACTTGTTGATTCTGATTTCCCCAAGCCAGATTCGGATGATTTCTCCATCTTGGGTTGTATGTGTTGGAGAACGGGTTGTTCGGTTGTCTTTGATTTCCTGCCAAGTAATTTACTTGCTCCGTTGATGAAGATGACGGTGCAAATAGATACACTGCGTAGTTCAAGCTGTTTTTGTCGCGATAGTGAGGCCTAAGATGACGGTGCAAATGTGTTTCCAACTTGGCACTCGCTGCTCATATGGTTTCCTACACAAAAATCACATGTTAGTTGAGGTGCTTGTATAGAATTTACCTGCATAGTTCCAACTGTTTTTGGAGTGCAATTAGTTGGGCTAAGATGGCTGTGAAAGCATCTACTTCATGAAGACCCGAAGATTTCCTCGTTGTTACTCTCTTATTCGGTCTTTGATGGTTGTTGCTTGCCAAAACCTCAAGCAACTCATACGCCTCTTCAGGTGTCTTATTCTGCAAGGCCCCTTCTGAAGCTGCATCCACCATGGTTTGCACGTTACCCATCAAACCATTATAGAATGTTTGGACTTGAAGCCAAACTGGCAAACCATGATGTGGGCACTTCCTCATCAATTCCTTGTATCTCTCCCAAGCCTCGTACAATGACTCGGCATCATCTTGTAGAAATGATGTGATATCATTTCTTAACTTCGCTGACTTCGCTGGAGGAAAGAACTTGGTCAAGAATTGTTGTGCCAGATCATTCCATGTTGTTATCGTTCCCGGTGGTAATGCCATTAACCACCCTTTTGCTTTATCTCCCAATGAGAATGGGAATAAACGCAGCCTAATAGCATCATCCGACACTCCATTTGACTTGAAGGTGTCGCAAATTTCCAGGAAATTTGCAATGTGCTGATTCGGATCCTTCTTCAAATCACCGTTGAATCTAACCGACTGCTGGATCATCTGGATGATTGCCGGCTTGATCTCGAAGTTGTTAGCTTGTATTGTAGGTCTAGTAATACTTGACCCACTTCCGTTCACTGTGGGAACTGAAAATTCCCTCAGTGTCCTATTTTCTTGTTCAGCCATTTCAACAACAACTTCTTCCGCTTCTGCAGTAGGATTATCTCTTTCTCTTCTCTCTCTGTTTAGTCTTCTTATAGTCCTCTCAAGCTCAAGGTCAACAGGAACCACTGGTTGACGTCTTGCTCTTTGCATAAACTGAACGAACACAAGTGAAAGAAAAGTGAAATCACAACTCTAAAAAAAAAAAAAAACAAAAATTAAAACTTCAATCTAGTTAAACTCAAGGAAAAACTTAATGTTAACTTAAAAACAATCCCCAGCAACGGCGCCAAAAACTTGATGTGTGTTTACTACAACATGCAAAACTAGCAAGTGCACTAGTCGCTCAAGCAATAAAGTGATGGGTAGGATATCGTTCCCAGGAGGACTGGTAGCAAAGCACTAAGTTTCCTAACGTTATCAAGTTGAAGCAATTGAATTCTTTGGATTGGTGGGAGCAAATTGTAATGGAAAAAGAAAACAAAAATGAAATTAAACAAAGAATTAAATCTTAAATAAGAAAGCAAATGAAACACAGAATATCAATTCAAGTAAAACGGGTAGGGTTTTGACTTCGTTTGGACTTTTATGGGTTAAACCTAAGAGTTACACTATTTTCACATTCATGCACAATGGTTGTAAATCGGATTCACTAATATGTTAACATACCCTCTCGGGCTATGTTTTCCTATTCATCCTTATTAACATTCTGCACCCAACAAATTGAAGGTTAATAATTCTAAATTCATTAAGCACAAGAATCCTAAATTGATTTCATTAATTCTTGAATCTATCTCTAGCATCCAATACTATAGTGGTGATTACCCAAGAAGCCTAACATGAATTATTTCTCAATCTCATCGTGTTCATCACATACAGCAATTAATTTCAGAGTAACACACAACCAAAGCTTATTCACATGGAAATAACACAATCAAATACTTAACCCATTTAAAATCCAAACTACAATCAAAACCCTAACCCATAGAAGATTAGTTCATAGCTAAATTAACACTACACAAACATAAAAATAGAAATAAACAAGTTAAACATAATGAAACTAAGATGAAAGATAAGAAATCTCCCCAAAAGATGAATCTTCTAGTCCAAATCTGAATCTTCCCTTCAACAATTTGAAAAACTAAAAGCTTTACTCTAAGAAAAGTATAAAAACGGCTAAACCTAAAAAGCTCAAGAACCCCTTGGCAAAAGGTTAAGTTTTTATTTTATACTTAGTCCAAAAACCCAGCCAAAAACACGCACAACACGCAACTGTGCGTTTACAAAACTGAATAAGTTGACTGTCGCCGCGGCGAAGAATGAAGAAATTCCACATCATCTCTGTCTTACTTCGCCGCGGCGAAGACAATTTCTTCGCCGGGGCGAAGCTCCTTCAAAAGTTCTGAAATTTACAGAACTGCCACTCTGCTTGCTTCTTCGTTCGATTCTTCGATTTTCGGCTCTCTTCCTTGGAAACAAGCTTCACCGTGCGTTGTCTTGCTCCGGAACTCTCCTATCTTCTGAAATCCGCTCATTTCTGAGTCAAAATTATCCAATTTTGTCTTTATTCGCTCAAAAAGTCCATTTTAACCTGAAACACGAAAAGTAAAGAATTAAGCACCAATTCAGGTAAAAATGCATTAGAAAGTACTTGAAATCCGACAAAAAGATCAAACAAAAACTGTATAATTTACGGATTATCACGTGGTGGAATTAAACCCAAATCGTGGAATTCAAATCCAGGAACTTGATAATGAGGTTGAGGTTACTCTTCTTACGCCTAGAAACTCGGTGTCTCTACAACAGAATAAAGAGGTTCAGCCCATTACATCAAGGAAAAATATGCTGGAAATAGGTGATACTGCTAGTGATGCTGGGAGCAGGAGTAGCAGGAAAATAGTTGGATATAAATTTGTACAAATTCCAACATATGAAGACAAAACTCTATGCACAAAAATGATGATGAGTCATGAAATGCATTGTCATGCAATAGGTCAGGGAACTATTGACACTTGCATTAGTGCTAAACTGTGTTTTCCAGAATATGAGGAATATACTTTGGATATTCTTGTAGAGATAAGAGCAACCAAATGTATTGTAAGGAAGCAATGTTTTCCACAAGAGGTTTGGAAATCATTAGAAAAACCAATCCTAAATACGGTTGCGGATGGAGGTCGAAGTATGATCACAAATGTGGTTGAAAACATGGTTGTACTGTTAAACGAGAAGAAATTCACTCTAAGGGAAGTCCTAATAGTGGATTACTCAAAGGTATATTTTATTCTCGGTAATAGCTTTCTGAGAGGACAAGTAGAAGTTAGACCATTTACTCAGGATAACGACCACATTATCCTTGGAGGTCATAAAATCCCTATTCTTGCTAAGCTTGGAGTTTTGAAAGTAAGGAACTATTTTAGACCGATGAAAATAAGGCAAGAAGTAGATCATATTGTTTTTCAGATTTTGGAAAAGGAAAAATGGTGGTTGAAACCTTCTGAAGTAGAAGAAGTGGATGAGGCTTGTAATGCTTTCTTTCAAAGATTATATCCTAGTTATCACACAAACCGGATCGCACGGGATATATCGCAGGAGGTTGATCCCTCTGTTGCATTTCCTGAGAGCACGGATAAATTCATACATAAGGAGAAAATCTTGAAGGTTGAAAACAAGAGCCAAAAGAACTCTTTAAGGATTGAGGAACTTGTAAAATACTTTAAAGAGGAACTTTCTCCATGCTTTGATGATCAACCATTAAAGTTATGGGAAAGGAACGGTATATATGCTTCGCTTAAATTAAGGAAAGATGATGATACAATAACTACAAAATCCTATCCTTATACTCCTGATGTAGAGGAAGAATTTAGCAAGCAAATACCGGAATTGCTGGAAAGCAATTGATACGCGCTAGTAAAAGCCCACACTCTTCGCCAGCATTCATGGTTATGAATAGAGCTGAACAGGAAAGAGGAAAAGCGCGGATGGTTATCGATTATAGGCAATTAAATGATAAAACTATTGATGATGCCTATAAGATACCAAACAGATCAACTTGTTTGAATAAAGCTAGATTTGGAAAAATCTTCTCAAAATTTGATCTGAAGTCAAGATTCTAGCAGATAAAATAGAAGAGTCAAGCATTCCTTTGACGACTTTCACATGTCCGAAAGGATTGTTTGAATGGATGGTTCTGCCTTTTGGGCTTAAGCAGGCACCATCGATATTCCAGAGGAAAATGGATATGGTTTTTGGATTGTGTAGTCTATATTGATAATGCTCTGGTTTTTAGTAAAACCAAGGAAGAACATGTAAATCATCTTAGACTGGTAATCATAAGTTTCCTTGATAATGGAATGATTCTATCTGAAAGAAAGGTAGAATGGTTTAAGAACAAGGTGAGGTTCTTAGGCATTAAGATAGGTGAAGGAGGTATTCAACTCCAAGAACATATCTCAAAGAAGTTGCTGGATTTTTTAGATGTGATGAGAGATAAGCACATGTTATAGCAATTTCTTGGATTAGCCAATTACATGCGCGAGTATGTTCCTAATCTCGCTAATGTAATCAATGGCTTGACGCTTAAGCTTAGTGATAAAATGCCCTAGGTTTGGACACTTGAAAACACTAATTGTGTTAAGCAGACCAAGGCCTTGACTGTAATATCTGCTGAAAACTAGTACAATGCATGCATAATAACAGTAGAAAATTGGGCCCAAAGTTTTCTTTTCATTTCAATTCATATGTCTTTTATACACAAAGAGTATCGTTTACAAAAAATTCATTTTAAAAAGACAAAACAGGGAAACAGTAGCTATTGCTCCTCGCTTGCCGACGCCCCTCCGACCGCATCAACACCTAGATCCTGCATCCACAAAGGAAAATAACGGGGTGAGCACAAATAATGCTCAGTAAGTAAAACCCTCTAACTGTCTGTCCCCGTATGTATAACTCTTAATTCTTTCCTTTTTTTTTCTAATTCTGTTTCTGTTTCTGTTTCTACTAAATACCATGACCTCATCTTACCGGAGGTACGGCCGGATGGCGTTCACACAGCACCATCTCACTCTCCATGACTATCGGGTGGAATTCACATAGTACCAACCCGTTCTTAGTGACTACCAAGTGGGGATCACAAAGCTCCAACTCGGTTTTCCTAACTATCGGGTGGAGACCACTTAGCACCTACCCGTTTCTCATGACCTTTGGGTAACGATCACCAAGCATTAACCCGTTTCTAGTCACTGTCGAGTGATGATCACAAAGCATCAACCCGCTTCTACTAAATGTTGGATGATGATCACAAAGCATCAACCCACTTATCTAATAACTAACCGGGTAGTGGTCACAAAGCATCTACCCATTTCTATTACTCATCGGGTGACGATCACAAAGCATCGACCCATCTCTAAGGGCTATTCGGGTGGTGATCACAAAGCATCAATCTGATTCCCATAACTGTTGGGTGATGATCAGAAAGCATCATCCCAACTATACTACTCTTCTAATTCACTCTATTGTAGCATTTTTCAATGCTCTCTACCCTTAGAGTAGTTGTACCCACCAAGCTCTCTACTCATAGGGTAATTGCATACACAATTTTCCTACACTTTCTTAGGCCACTTTTCAATGTACAATTAGTGCCTATGGATGGTTCATCTCCACCAATGCACTTATGAAATGCCAACATGCCATGTTGCAAGAATTAAGGTTCACTACTCACACTCAAACCTCTATTAGGCATTTCATCAAACAACTCAAGTGCACTATAAGACTCTACTATAGCAATGATTCTAAAACTTTTTCTTATCATCCAAAAGGGGGAAAAACCCCTTCACATGACCATAAAACCTGTCAAATAAAACACTTCCAAAAAGGGATCCACAATACCCCTTCAATTCCATCTCAAACTACCTTTCCAACCCAACAACTCATTTCTCATATTTGCAAGATGTAAGCATTCACAAGGCATAGAAATCTCTATTTAAACCTCCATACATGGCATATTACATGTACATCACATACATACATCATTTCTATCAAAACCCTAATCAAGAAAATTCATAAATCTCAACTTGGGTTGGGATTTACTTACCTTGTTATGGAGAGACTTCACCAACTCTTCCTTTCACTTGTTTTGCTTGACTTTTTCTCTACTCTTAACCAAAATAACAAAAACCCTCAAACTTCAATATAAACTAAAATTCACAAATCTCACAACTTAAGTAGAAATCCTTACCTTAGGAAGCCTTAGGTTGCTTTTCTACCCCAAATCACTTCAAAAACCCCTTGGAACTCCTTGATCAAAAGAAAAGAGAAGTTGAGATGAACAAGAATGGAGAGTTGCGTTTTTGAGAAGAAGAATGAGGGGTTTGCTAATTCTTAATTCCTTTTAATGAAATATATACACAATCATTCCCATTTTGCCCTTACTCTTCTTTGGGAATTCCATCTATATCCTTTGATTCATTACAAACTCACCCCCATATCAACATATTCTTCATGAAAATTCCTTACAAATAACTCCCCACTTTTCCTGCTAATTAGGGGTAGAATGGTCAAATTGCCCTTAGGGAAGAAAATATCTAAAACTTAACCAACATTTTAATCGGCCTGTCGCCACGGCGAAACTGTCCAGAGAGTTTCCCCGTGGTTTCAACACATCTTCGTCGTGGCGAAGATTATCCTTCGCCCCGGCGAAGATTATCCTTCGCCCCGGCGAAGCTTGGTACACTAAACTTCTTCTATTTTCAACCAATTTCAGGGCAAACATTCAACACAACATTCAATCAAACCATATTACCAAAAACCAACTCAAATAAGAGCGAAAGAGGAAACAATAACAACGTACCTCATGTGGGGCGTTACATTGACAAAGCAATTTAAACCTTTAAAACTCCTGGGAAATGGACATGTGCTTATTATAGAAAGTGATTCATCTCACTTGTACTAGGGAGGTGTGCTTAAGGCTAAGGATACTGATAATATTGAAAGGATTGTTCGATATGCGTTAGAAAAATTCTCTTCTGTTGAGATAAACTAGCCTGTTCATGAAAAGGAGGTTTTAGCAGTGAAATTATGTATTGACCGATTTCGATTGTTCGTAATCAGTCAGGAATTTACTTTAAGGACAGACTCTAAATATTTAAAAAAATTTATGAAATTGTCTTTAAAGGATGACAAAGCCAGACTAATCAGATGGCAAATTTGGTTTGCAGATTATAAAATAAAATTTGAATATATTTCTAGTAAATCTAACTTTGCTGCTGACTTTTTGTCCAGACATTTCTCTGAAGACTTGCAGGATAATGGCGGACAAGAAGGAAACTGGAAATCACTTCTCATGCTCTAAGTGTAAACAACGAGGACACTTGAGAAGGAATTGTCCTTTGAAGATTACTTTGGCTTTAAAAGGTACTGCTAAAAAGGAGAAAACTGCGGATAAGCAGGTAATCTCTTCTCCTAGGCAGGTTACTGCGGCAAGGTAGGATAAAGATGGAAAGAGTCTAGACTATGACTCTGATACTTCGGAAAGAAGAAACCCAAAATTTCAACGTTTGAAGGGTACTTCTATGAAGGAAATTACTTCTAAAAAGGAGGTCACTCCTAAGAAAGAAATCCATAAGACTCGGAAAAAAGTAATAGTTTGCTGGTCTTGGAAGCAGAAAGGACATGAATAGGCTAATTGTCCACTGCCAAAGACAAAGAATTCTGAGAACGCTTCATCAGAACTGCAAGCGTGGTGACTCCACACACTCCACAAAAGAAGCAATTAATTGATGCAGATATTTGTGAGAGGTTTAGCTTTCCAGAAGGTTTAAAGTTAACTTCAGCTAGTCAAACACTTTGGGAGGATCTGGAAACCCAAATCAGGATCGTATTGGCGACAGGACAAGGGGAAGTACAACTGTAGAAGTGTTTAGAAAAGCTAGCGAGAAGGTTAGCATGGTTAGAAGTCGATAAATTGTTTTATGCAGACGAGGAATTTAGAGGAACTGCTCTACTTTATGAAGCAGGAATTCAAAAAATCGAGGTAATGAGAAAATGTCGTCTATTTGACATGGTGAATCTCAAACTCGAAAATTTGAATGATTTAATAGTGAAATTGGGAAAAACTGACTTAGCAAATTTAGTCCAAGGATTAGCAGTTTATCCTAATGGCATTGTACGTTCCATGGAAAATCTTTAGAAAAGGTTATTGTAGAGACCTTTTAAACAGAGGATGGATCGATGCAATAGAAATTGACGTACAGGAAGTGATGGTGGACCCAAATATGCCAGATGCGATTAAACAAACGCTATGTGTATTAAATCGGAAGGTCGACACTTTTACTTACATGATTACTTCCTCATTGCAAGAGAACTATAATGTTCAACCTGTACAGATATGGGAACTTCTTGTGGAAGAACCATGGTACCGAATTATGTTAAATAGTGAGGTAAAAATAAGTTCGTATGCACTAAAAGAAATTCAGAAGAAAGAAGAGCAAGATTGGACCAGTCTGCATATTACAAAATTGCTATTAGTTAAGTCCAAACTGAAAGAGCTTGTTAAAGCAAAGTCTACTATCCATATCCATAATGGGATAGTGGTAGTATTACCAAACAGGTATGCAATGATCCAGGATATACTCTTCAAATATAACCAAGCCCAATTGAGAACACTATTACAAGGGTTTGATTTAGCCCATCTATCAAAGCAAGCTTTAATGGAAGGTACTATTGATCTTCTGAGGATGGTCTTAGCCCACGACCAGGAAGCCCAAGAAGATGAAACTCTGAAAGATTTTATTGATTTGATAGAAGTAGATAACTTCAAAGACTGATAAAATCTAGAGGATTGAGATTTGGATAACAAAAAATGTCCAACACGTAATACGTTGACGTGCATCAAACAAGCGGAAGATAATACGTGAACATTCAAGATTTTGCCATCAGAATTCAAAGCAGATTAAAAGAAGGCATTGGATGCTAAGTATTGTCTTTTATAATAATTATATTTGGTCCTTTGTAATGATGATATTTTGTCCTTTTGTGACTATTGTATTTTGTCTTTTGTAATAATTAAAGTTGTAATCATTTGTCTTTGTATGACATGTGGGAGACATGTGGATCTCAATGTCATTATTTTGTTTTGACTTTTCAACGGATTCAAATTCGTTTAAAATCCGGACTTCTCTATGTAAAGAGAAGCTTATGTACATTTTGAATGAGAGAAAAATTAATAATATTTTTAGTTTGTAAAAAATTCATTCAATCTCTTGTTTTAATTTTGAATTGTAAACTCGAGACAAGAAAATGTTTATTTAAGAAGATTGATACCCAAGTTTGAATTAATCTTTAAAACTGAATCTATGTGTTTTTCTCTCCAATTAACTAACTAGGTAATTTAGTAGTTAATTGTAATAATAATTATAGACTGGGTATAAGAGTCGGCCTCCTCATTAACCCACATTCTCACAGCATCGGTGCCTGAAAGGTACACTTATAGAACACCACCAGCACAAAGATCAGTCACTGATGTTTACAAGACAAGGGGAAAAGGGTATAATCAGTAAGTAGACCTTTTTGGGGGAGTTTGTTAGCACATAGCCAGTTGGCAGTAGCAAATTAGAAAAGTGTGATTGGTGGGATATATATATAGTTGGTTATATGATTTGTAGGGCGGAGAATATTTTAGATAAAGGATTCAGTGGGGAGGTACCTAGCGGCTGGAACAGTTAGCGTTATCTTAAATTGCTTTTCTTAACATTCTGTTCTTTGTTCTTAATTCTGTTTTACTGTCAATGTTCCTGGGTTGTATTCAATACTGCAGATATTCAATATAGAGGAATTCTAAGTATATTCAGATTATGTTGTGTGTTTTGTTGTGTGTTACTTAAGTTTTGGGTTGAGTTTGTCTGGGTTCTTATCAAATTGGTATCAGAGCTGGTGAAGTGTGGGTTATGGTGAACACAAGAATGGAAGCAAGGATTGGTGGTTTAGAGAAAGATTTGGGATGTGTCAAAGAGGATATTGGAAGTATTTAAGGTTACTTAATAGAGCTGGGGGAATGGATCCAACTAAAAGATGAAAGGGAGAAGAGTGTGAATGGGGAAAAAAACAGGGATGAATCATCTGAAAAATCAATGAATGGAGAAGGAAGTATTCAAGAACAAACGAGGAGCCATGATAATACAGGAGATGATCGAAGAATAAGGAAGTTGGATCTACCTGTGTTCAACGGCGATGATCCATGTGGATGGGCTTTCTGAGCCGATTGCTACTTCAACATTAATAAGTTTGCTAAAGGAGAAAAGGTTGAAGCTGCGGTAGTGTGAATAGAGGGGCGAGCGTTGAATTGGTTCCAATGGGTAGACTCCCGAGTGTTGTTTCCAAACTGGGGAACATTCAAGAAGGCTTTAATTGAAAGATTCTGGCCATCATTTAAGGATTTGGCATTTGAATCCTTGGTGGCTTTGAGGCAATCGGGAACGGTAACAGAATACCGTTAACAATTCGAACTCCACGCTGCTCCAATGACTGAGGTGGATCAAGAACTACTACTGGGGACTTTCAATAATGGATTGAAAGAAGAAATTCAGGCTGAATTGCGGATTTAAAAGCCCAATTCTCTTTTTTAGTTCATGGACCATGCACACAGGATAGAGGTATCTAAACTGAAGGCCAACTGAACCCAATGGGGCGTTAAAACTGAGCCTTATTCCAGGGTGACTCCAAGCCCAAACCATTAAAAATTAGTTGGCGGTCTAATTATTCAAGAAACCCAGATCGTTCCATCACTATTCCCACGCGACTTAAGAAAGGAGAGCGACTTGTTGAGTCAAAGCCGGCAAATGTTCGTGATAATTCGTTCCGACAATTAACCGAGGCTAAGGTACAGTATAAAAGGGAGCGCGGACTTTGTTTTAAATGCAACGAGAAATTCGGTCCTGCACACTGATGTAAGAACAGGGCGTTGCAAATTTGGCTGCTCGACGATGATGATGAATCAATGGATGAAGTTCTCACAGTGAAGAAAGATGAAGAAACTCATACCGACGAAGACCCTGTCGCCCTCTCAATGAACTCGATTGTGGGTCTAACTTCGACTAACACTCTCCAACTTCGGCTAACACTCTCCAACTTCGATAGAAGATTCCGAATGAGGATGTCATTGAACGAAATAGAGAAGTAACAGGAACAAAATAATAATAGTTAAACAAAACAAACAATAAATAAAGAAAGTAATACACGCGATTTACCCTGGTTCACCTAATGTGGGTTACGTCCAGCTGAGTCAATATTATTGAAATATGCCTCACCTCTCTCGTTTACAATGAATGAATTGTTCTCACACACATAACAAGAGAAAAGTATGTTTATATACTAGGTTTAAGAGATTAAACCTAGTTTTACAAGAATTCCTATTCCTAAGCCCAACCCAAAAAGGAATTAATAACTTAAAAGGAATCCTACAGCGGTTATACATGGAAAAACCCAAAACCGCCTACGAGCTCGGGGGCGCGGGACCCCCGAGTGCATCTCCGTTACCCATTAATGCTGAAGTAGTCGACAACTCCAATATTCATCGTGTTAGTGGACAGTGGTGCCTCTCACAATTTCATTTTGCAAGATTTGGTTAGTAAGATGGAATTAGTGGTGTAATGGTAGGTAACGGGCTTACTGTTCAAAGTACTGGAGTTTGTCGAGAATAGAGTTTAGCAATGCAAGGAATTACAATGACACAAGTTTTTTTTCCATGTGGTTCTTGGGGTAACTTGGTTAAGCTCCTTGGATGATGTCCGTGCAAACTGGAAATGTCTTACGATGTAATTCCAAGTAAATGGGCAGCCAGTAATTATTCAAAGGGATCCTTCCCTTGTCAAAACGGTTGTCTCTCTGAAGGCAATGCTTAAGTCTTTAAATAAAGAGGGGCATGGCTATGTTGTGCAGTTTTGCTAGATAACCCACCAAGAGGTCGCTCCAACAGACACGCTGGATCCAACAGTAGAAGCTTTGTTGACATATTTTGCTCCTCTCTTTGATTTACCCTTGGGGTTACCTTCTTATCGAAGACAGGACCACCCCATCACCCTCAAAGAAGGCACACAACCTCCAAACATCAAACCCTACAGGTATTCTTATACTCAAAAGAATGAGATTGAAAGGTTAGTCAGTGAAATGTTAGCAGCGGGAATAATTCAACCAAGCATTAGTCCGTTTTCGAGTCCGGTGTTGTTAGTTAAGAAAAAAATGGGAGTTGGCGATTTTGTATATATTATGCGGCTTTGAATGATATCACTGTACCTGAAAAAATTTCCAATTCTGGCCATTGATGAGTTATTGGACGAATTGGAGGGAGCAGCTATTTTTTCCAAGTTAGATCTAAAATCTGAATACCACTAGATTCACGTTCGCAAGGGGGATGTAACCAAGACAGCCTTCCAAAACCACAAAGGGCATTACGAGTTCTTAGTAATGCCTTTTGATTTGAAAAATGCACCTTCGGTATTTCAAGCATTGATGAATTGATATCTTTCGATTGTTTCTTCACAAGTTCCTCCTGGTTTTCCTTTTTTTTTTTTTTTTTTTGTGATGACATACTAATCTACAGCACTGATCTTTTATCTCATTTGTTGCACTTAAGACAGGTATTTCAACTACTGCAGGCACACAAGTTGGTCCTTAACCGTTAGAAATGCTCATTTGCACAAGCAAAGATTGAATATTTGGGACACATAATATCGGCACAAGGTGTGGAAGCTGATCCTGCCAAGATCGTATATTATCCTGGCCTGTTCCGAAAACATCGAAGAATTTAAGAGGCTTTCTTTGCCTTACAAGATACTACCGCAAGTTTGTCCAGGGGTATGGACAAATTGCACAGCCACTGACACAATTGCTAAAAAAGGATTTTTTTTCTTGGTCTGACGACGCACAAAGGGCTTTCGAAAAACTTCAGAAAGCCATGATGACAGTCCCATTTTTGGCTTATTCTGATTTTGTACATCCCTTTGAGATCCAAATAGATGCCTCGGGTCAAGGGACGGGTGCGGTATTAGTTCAACATGGTCGACCAGTTGCGTTTCTTAGCAAGGCCTTTTCCAGTACAGCTAAAAAGAAATCAGTTCATGAGTGGGAGCTGATGGCAATCATCTTTGTTGTCCATAAGTGGAGTCACTACCTAATCAGGCATAAATTTATTATCAAAACTGATCAATAAAGCCTTAAGTTCTTGATAAAGAAACGGCCAATCACACCCAAACAGCAAAAATGGATTTTGAAGCTACTAGGCTACAAATTTGAGATCCATTATTATCCTAGGGGTTCCAAGTTTCAACAAGGTCGCGGATGCCTTGTCTTGCTAAGAATCAGTATTAGAATTTCATGCCATATCTACTATTCAGTTCCAAGGGTATGAAGACTTAGCTGAGGAGGCTTTACAAGATGACAAGCTTAATCAAATAATTCAGAATCTCTTGCTTCAGCCAGCTTCTAGACTCCACTATTCCTTACAGCATGGTTGTCTATTGTATAAGGGCAAGTTAGTACTTCCTTAAACTTCAAAGTTTTTAGCTAAGTTAATTACTAGAAGAATTTCATTATACACCAAGTGGCAGCCCTTTGGGGTTTTTTCGCACTTACAAAAGAATCACAGCAGTGCTATTTTAGGATGGAATTAAACAAGATGTCAAGAATTTCGTTAATGCTTGCGGCGTCTACCAACAGAATGGACACTCAGCCTTGAAGCCTGCTAGACTGTTACAACCTCCACCCATTCCCGACTTGGCTTTCGATGTCTATCCAAGGACTTTATCAGTGGTCTCCCTAGAGATTCGGGTATGATACTATCTTCCTAGTAGTGGATAGATTGACAAAATACTACCATTTCATGCTCCTCTGTCATCCTTACAATGCGAAGGAGGTAGCTGCCATGTTTGTTAAGGAAGTGGTTAGACTCCATGGGTTTCCTAAGTCAATTATTTCTGACTGAGATTGATTGTTTATGAGCCATTTCTAGACTAAGTTATTTCGCTCGGCTGGCACCACTCTCAAATTTAGTTTGGCATAGACCCCTAGACTGATGGACAAACGAAGGTGGTCAACTATTGTCTGGAAACCTATTTACAATGCTTCACCAGTTCAAAACCTAAACAGTGGCCTAAATGGATTCGTGGGGTTGAGTTCTGGTTTAATACGTCCTATCATAACGCCACTAACATGTCTCCTTTTAAAGCTCTCTATGGTAGAGAACCTCCTGTCTTTTTAAAGTTTATTAACATGAAATCTGTTGTTGAGGATGCTAACCAACAAATGATAGAGCATAACGCCCTGTTCGAAGAACTTGAGGGAAATTTGAATGTTGCCGAAGCTTACATGCAAACTTATGCCAACAATCATCGCCGAGATGCTTCTCTTCAACCGGGTGATTTTGTGTACCTTAATCTCCAGCCCTATAAGTTTAAATCTTTAGCTCGAAAGCTGAACAAGAAAATTAGCCCCTATTTTTATCGTTTAGCTCTACTTGAATTTGCTCGCATACACCCAGTTTTCCATGTTTCCCAATTAAAAAAGAGTCTCCATCACTTGGTACCTGTTTAGCCTCTCCCTTATTTTCTTACTGAAGATCTGGAACTCCTTGTCCAACCTGCCACTGTCCAATCTGTCTGCACTCTTTTTGATGATTCTCGAGAGTTATTAATTTAGTGGCATGATCTTCCTTCCTATGAAACAACTTGGAGTCTTTTGATGTAATTAATACTCAGTTTCTGCACTTTCACCTTGAGGACAAGGTGGCTCTCCTAGGGGAGGGTATTGATAGAACACCACCAGCACAAAGATCAGTCACTCATGTTTACAAGACAAGGGAAAAAAGGGATAATTAGTAAGTAGGCCCTTTTTGGGGAGTTTGTTAGCACATAGCCACGTGGCAGTAGCAAATTAGAAAAGTGTGATTAGTGGGATATATATATAGTTGGTTATACAATTTGTAGGGTTGTGAATATTTTAGAAAAAGGATTCAGTGGGGAGGTACCTAGCGCCTCGAACAACTAGCGTTATCTTAAATTGATTTTCTTTATGTAAGTGTTTTTGTCATCTTATGATCCTGTTTTGAGTTTTGCACAATTTTTAACTTTATTTGCCAGTGTGGTCACTCTCTCTAAATGTGACAATCTTTATCAGTGTGAGCACTTTAGAGTCTGTGTAGTCACAATGCATCTGATAGATATTTTTTTCTCATAAGCACAACACACACCCATTTTGTTTTTGGACAATTATATTCCTTGATGATATTCTGTTATGGTACTTTTCCACCTGTCCACCTTTTATTTGTTGTGTAAGAAAAAGTGTTTTGCTTTTGTTTGTGGTCCCAAGTTTCTTTTACAAAAAGAAAAACACAAAAGTTGTTATTTAACTTTTTTGCCCCCCAACCCTTAACGCATTGAACTCTATATATTCATATTTTTCTGGCGTCTTCTTCCAGAAATTTAAGCACCACTGTTTTTCACTCTACATATTCTTTGAGGTCTTCATTTTGGTAAAGGTTTCTTACTATGCTTTGGTAGGCTTCAAATTACCTTCTATCCTTGTTCTTGTGCGATGACTTAGGAACTTGATTCAATGTTGATGAGTGCTTGCGTGTAAGTTGTTGTCCCAAAGATTGGTCTTCATTGTTGAAACTTGAGAGGAGCTCAATTTCAACATGGTGATGTTGTGCACGTGAAGCTTGCTGTGAGGACTTGAAGTTCAACCAAAGAAGATAAAGTTGTTGTGTAGAAAACAAAAAGTGTTTTGCAACTTTGGTTATCTTGCTTTGTATTTGAACTCATAAGTGTTTCATAGTGAATTTGCTTCCTCTGGACTTGGTCCCATGGATGTAGGCATGATGTTGAACCATGAAAAAATGAGTGTGTTCTTTAATTGCTTTGATGTATGTTTTGTTTATGTCTCTCACAACTTATTTGCACTAAAATGAACAAGCAACCCAGTCTAGATAAGTTTTAATCACTTGGTAACCTCTTTAAAACTTACAATTGGTATCAAAGCTAGTTCTAAAGAGTTATTTCAGTTGATCCTTGCTTGTTTATCAAATTTTAAGTCTGTTTTGTGTCTGTTTGCATTGTTGTTTGTTTTTTGTCCTTTAGAGCACATCTGCTCATTTCAAACTGTGTGACCACCTCAGTTTTATGTGACCACTTTTGTTGTCTTGTCACTATGAATTTCTTTAGTGAAGGTGGATCTACTCACAGACCACCATTGTTGGAGGGAACTAGCTTTTCCTTCTAGAGACCTAGGATGAAAGCATTCTTAAAATCTATTTGATGAAAAGGCTTGGAATGCTTGTGTTGTAGGTTGGAAAGAACCGCAAGTTGTTAGTGAAGCTGGTGATAGTAAAGGAAAACCTCTTGATCAATGGACCAAGGATAAGTTAGAAGAGTCAAATTTCAACTCAAAAGCTCTTCATGCCCTCTTTAATGCTATTAGTATTGGCCAAATAAAAAATATTGCCAATTGTGAAACAGCTAAAGATGCATGGGACAAACTACAAGTTAAGAATGAAGGAACAGACATGGTTAAAAAGACTAAACTTAGGAGATTGATCACTAATTAAGACAATCTCTTTATGATTGATGATGAATCTATTACTGATTTTCATGGTCAATTGTGTGACATCACAAATGAATGTTTTTCCTTGGGTAAGATTTATACTGATGTTGAACTTGTCAAGAAGGTGTTGTGTTCCTTACTTATGAAGTTCATGTCCAAAGAAACATCTATTGAAGAATGCCAAAATCTGGACGACATGTAGCTGGACGAACTCATTGGGTAACTACAAATGTTTGAAATCAATCTAAAACGGTGGAAGAAGAAACCAGGAAAGGGTTTAGCGTTAAAGCATGAGGTAATAACTGAACCCTCTGTTTCTGTTGTTTCTAGTGATGGTGAGGAAGATGAGTGCGTTTTACTCACAAAAAAATTTGCTGAATTCTTGAAAAAGAATATGAGAAAGCCAAATTTGGGCAAAAAAAGTAAGCAATCTCTTATGAAGAAGTCGTTTGGTCAAGGTGCCTTCTTGAAACGATTTTCGAGAGATAATGAAAAGAAAAACAAAGGCATCAGGTGCTATAAGTGTGAAGGGTATGGCCACATTCAATCAGAGTATGCAAACACTTTAAAGAAAAAGGGAAAAACAATGGCTACCACACTAAGTGAAAGTGATGACAGTGAAAGTAGAGGTGATGACACAAATGAGGATGCGCACTTCTTGGCTTTTACAGCTAACCAAGAGGATAGTAGGAGCGTGTCCTCGGATGACTCAAATGATATCTATAAAGAGTAGCAAGAGGCTTATGGCAAGATGTATGAGTCACAGTTGAAAGCCATCAAGATGATCAACTCTCTAGAATCTGAAAATTGCACCTTAACAAAAGATAAGAAAGTGTTGAATGATGATTTGAAACCTTTGTTTATTGATTTATCCAACAAGGAACTTTGATTAAATCAATTTTTAAATGAACTACTAAGGCTAGGACCATTGTTGAAAGATTGGATGCAAGTTCATACAAACTTGATGAAGTTCTTAGCCAAGGAAAGTTTTTTGGTGACAAAACTGGTTTGGGTTTTTTCTCCCAGTGCAAGCACTTCCAAACCTAGTGTGATCACCTTCATTAAGGTAAGCACCTCAAAACCGGTTGTGACCACCACAATCAACACTAATTCTGATCCGAAAGTTTTTGCCGCTTCTCCTGATCCTCCCTTGAAGGAAACAATGTTTACTCCTATTTGTCATTTCTGTCTAAAGAAAGGTCACATCAAACCTAATTGTTTCAAGCTTATTTCATACTTGAAAAGATGCATTGGAAATCATGGTTTTCCCTTTCAAAAATCACCACATCAAAACATTTTTTTCAAAAATAGAAAAATGTGGAGATCTAAGTCTAGTACCAACTGTTTGGTTGCTCATACATCATTGCTTGCATTTCAAAATGACCAATGGTACTTTAACAGTGGGTGTTCAAGGCACATGACAAGCAACTGTTGACTAATCTTGAATTTGCAAAGGCTGGTCATGTGACCTATGGTGTGGCAAAAAAGGTAAAATCATTGGCAAATGGTCTATCGTTATTTCTGGTTACCCTGTTTTGAATGATGTGTTCTATGTTGAAAGTCTCAAAGCTAATCTTATAAGCATCAGTCAAATCTGTGATAAGGGTTGTGTTGTGAAATTTTCAAAAAAATTGTGTCAAGTTTTGAATGATGATGGTACTTCAGTGCTTGAAGGAAAGAGATCAAATGATAATTGCTACTTATTAATGAACAAAGTTTATTGTTCAAGTTCAAAATCGGATTGTGTTGATATTTGGCACAAAAAGCTTGGACACATGAATTTCAAAGACCTTGTGAAACTTTCCAAGAAAGAGGTTGTGAAAGGTTTACCTAAACTTGTGTTTCCAAAAGGTAAAGTTTGTGGGCTGTGCCAGCAAGGTAAGCAAACTAAGTCTCCTCACAAATCTTTGCCTTGGTTGAGTACCTCATGTGTTTCAAAACTTCTTCATATAGACTTGATGGGTGTTATGCAAACTGAAAGTTTAGAAGGTAAGAGATATCTTTTTGTATGTGTTGATGATTTTTCGAGATATTCTTAGGTTGATTTTTTAAGGGAAAAGTTTGATGCATTTGAAGCCTTCCAAAACCTGATCAAAAGACTTCAAGTTAAACAAAATTGTAGAGTGAAAAAAGTTGTGAGGATAAGAAGTGATCACGTAAGAGAGTTTGAGAACTCTAACTTTTCAGGTTTTTGTGATTTGCAAGGCACATGGCACAAGTTTTCTACTCCAAAAACACCCCAATGGAATGGAGTTGTGGAGAGGAAGAATAGAGTCCTTCAAGAAATGGCAAGGGTCATGTTAAATGCCAACAAATTACCAATGAGATTGTGGGCTGAAACAATCAACACTGCATGTCACATTGCCAACAAAGTTTCTCTAAGGAAAGGTACCTCACAAACTCCATATAAGTTGTGGAAGGGTAAGAAGGTAGATTTGTTCTATTTTCATGTCTTTGGGTACAAGTGCTATGTGTTGAATGATAGAGATCCCCTAGGGAAACTTGATTCCAAGAGTGATGAAGGTGTCTTTCTCGGGTACTCCACAAATAGTAGAGCATATAGGATTTTTAATATAAGAACTCAACGTCTTATTGAATCATTTAATGTTTTTTTCTCTAATTCAAAAGATTTCTCACAGTTTTCTCATGAAGATGATATTGATGACTTAATATCTCCTACTGAAGTGACCACCGCCCAAGAGAATGTGCCCACTCCGAGTTCATCTAAAGATGTGACCACTCTAGAATCTGATGTGAACACCTCTGCAGCCCAACAAGGATCTCTTTCGAAGAGACAAGGACTCGAATTGATTGTTGATTTGTCCGATGAAATCACTCAACAAAAGACTTCCACAACCAGAGAACCACCCTCTTGGATCAAAAAGGCTCATCCACCTTCCACGATAATTGGAAATCTGAAAGAGGTAATGGTCACTAGCCAAGAAAGGTTGAGTGAAATTAATAACATGTGTTATGTTTCCCTTTCAAAACCTAACAACGCTAAAGAAGAACTTAAAGATGATTGCTAGATTGTTGCCATGCATGAGGAGCTGGAACAGTTTGAGAGAAATGATGTGTGGAACCTAGTTCCGCAGCCTAAAGGGATCAATGTTATTGGGACAAAGTGGATTTTTAAGAATAAATCAAATGAGTTTGGAAACATAGTGAGAAACAAAGCAAGGCTTGTTGCACAAGGGTATACCCAAGTTGAAGGAATTGATTTCAATGAGACTTTTGCACCAGTGACTAGGCTTGAATCCATAAGATTAATTATTGGAGTTGCCTATTGTATGAAGCTGAAACTTTGTCAAATGGATGTGAAGAGTGCATTCTTGAACGGCTTGCTCATGGAAGAAGTCTATGTTGAGCAACTAGTAGGTTTTCAGGATCCTCACAAGCCAAACCACGTTTTCAAACTAAAAAAAGCACTCTATGGATTGAAGCAAGCACCCAGAGCCTGGTATGATAGGCTAACCTCTTTCCTTCTTGATCACAGCTTCTCAAGAGGTAATGCTGACAAAACCTTGTTCATAAAGCATGAAAGTGGTGAGTTTTTGTGTGCTTAAATTTATGTAGATGATATAGTTTTTGGTTCTACTTCTCATACTCAATTGAAAAAATTTATTGCATTGATGAAAGATGAATTTGAGATGAGCATGGTTGGAGAGCTAAACATGTTCCTTGGCCTTCAAATCAGACAAATTGATTGTGGCTTGTTTGTCTTTCAGTCCAAGTATGCCAAAAACATGCTCAAGAGATTATTTCTTGAATCTACCAAGCATGCTAACACTCCAATGAGCTCCACCGTTAAACTCTCCAAGGATGAAAATGGTAAAAAGGTTGATAACAAGTTATTTAGAAGCATGATAGGAAGTTTGTATACTTGACAGCAAGTAGGCCTAACTTGTGCTTTAGTGTAGGTGTGTGTGCTAGGTTTTAATCTGATCCAATTGAGCTCCATCTTAAAGCTGTGAAAAGGATGATGAAATATGTTGCTGGAACATTTGATTTTGGACTTTGGTTTTCTTATGATTCTAATCTTGTGGGCTTTAGTGATGCTAATTGGGCAGGGAGCTTGGATGATAGAAAAAGCACATCTAGAGGATGTTTTTCCTCAGCAATAATCTGATCACCTTGTATAGCAAGAAAAAGAATTAAATCTCGCTTTCCACAGTCAAAGTTGAATATATTGTTGTAGGGAGTTGCTGTACACAGGTTTTCTGGTTAAAAACAAAATGCTAAGTGATTATGGATTAGATCAAGAATGCATAACTGTTTTTTGTGATAACACAAGTGCAATAAACATCTCTAAAAATCCAATTCAACATTCTAGAACCAAACAAATTGACATTAGGCATCATTTTATAAGAGACTTAGTTGATGAGAAAGTGATCACTCTTGCACATGTTAACACAAACTCTTAACTTGCTGACTTGTTCACTAAGGCTTTAGACTTGCAAACTTTTGTAAATTTGAGGAAGTCCATTGGACTGATTCAATTTGAGTATTGTCTTTGTCTTTTCTAATAAATGCCATGAGAAAAATTTCTAATTTTTTATTGTTGCAAGTACTTTTTATTATGTTGGTATATGAGAATTATTCCTATCTTAGTATGCTGTTGTGTTATATCCACCTTGTGCTTTCATATCTAAAAGCATTTATGACTTCTCTCTCCATGAGTTTTTATTGCTTGACATTGTCACCATGTGAAAGAGCTACTTGCTTGTAGAGTGAAAGTCATAATTGAGTAATCTTCTAGGATGTAAAGATCCCTATGTTCTTGGAAAATCTACCATTTAGAGGGCTACCTGCTTGAAAGTGTGAAAGCTACACTTGGTTTCTTTTGAGAGAATTGTTTTGCCTATTGCTTGCAAAGTTCATAGAAAAAGAAATTAAAATGAATTAAAATGAATCAAAAAAGAAAAAGGGCATAGGGGAATGGAGAGTTAAATGAAATAAAATTGACCAATGTGTCATGCTTCCTTTTGAGGACACTTCACACACCTATGACAAAGAATCCTTGCATTCTTGCTCATTGTTTAATTAAAAGAATAATTGCTCTTGTGCGTGAAAGTGACTTGATTGAGAACATTATTTTTGCATCCCCAAACAAGTTGGTTATTTTTCTTTATGTCACTTTGATCTTCAATACTTGCCTATGTAAAACTTTGTTTAATGAAATTGATCTCATGGTAATTTCTCTTTTTTGTTTTTTTGTTTTTTTTTTTTTTTTTTTTTGTTTTGTTTTTTTGTTTTTGTTTTTTTTGTCTCTTGGCTATGGCCTTTGTTCGATGTCACCACCTTGAGAGTTCGTGTGCTCACATACCTGTTGTTTTGTGTCTGTGAATTCTCTCCTAAGTGTCTCTCCTGTTGTTGTGTTATCTCATTGGTTCACCGTGTCCACCTTGTTCTATCATGTTACCACATGTGTGATTTTTTTTATTATTATTTGTTGTACGCACATTGCATTTCAATGTGCCCACTTTGTGTTTAGTGAAAAATTCCCATGTTGTCTAGGGCTTCAATTTTTTTTTTTTTTAAGCTACCTCTTTTTTCTTTTAGGTCGTCAAACCTAAGTTTGCGTTTCAATTTTTTTTTTTTTTATCTTCTCAAAATTCTCTGCATAACTAACCTTTTTGGGTGATTCAATGGAGCATCAGCAAGGGTTTGTTGATGACATTAGAAAGGCTGCTGAATCAAAGAAGAGAAAAAGATCAGGCCAGTCCTCACAAGCCTAGGAAGGTGCACACTCCTCTGCTTCAAGTGAAGGCACCCCCTCTACTTCAAAATCGATGTCAAACTCTCAAAACTCAAGATCTACACCGTCTGATGATCAACCTCTCATCAAGAAACTGAAGTGCTCAAAAGGGTCTCTTGCTAAATCCAAAGCAAAGAAGAAGAAACAAATTGATATCGCCAAAGGAAAAAGGAAGGTGAAAGCTCCACCTTAATCTAAGGTTCTCAGTAAACGTCAAATCCTTTTCTCTCTTTCTGCAAAGTCTAGGTTTAAGGATATTGTTGTTATTAAACCTATTGTTTGCGAGTCTCATTCTTCCTGTGGTGAAAAATGAGGATGACTTGGCTGTCCCAAAAGAGGAGCGTAAGTTCATGGCCAGTGACCTTAGTGGTGGCGTTGTGACTGAATGACCTGACAGTGATTTCCTCCCTGTCAATGCGCTCACTTCCTATTACAGGGCTCTTTTCAAAATTGCCACCTCTAATTGGTCACCCTCTAGGCATAATTATTCTATTAGGCTTGACAAAGCCCAACTCCTATATGGAATTGTGCAAGGAAAGAAAATTGATCTTGCATCTGTTATGTATAAGTTGATCAAAACTACTACTGAGTTAGAAGGTAAATCATTTGTGTTACCTTTCCCTTCTCCGATCTCAAGGTTTGCTGATTTTTATGGGGCTCTAAAACAATCCAATGAACATTTCCTTAAGATTAGAACCATATCCACTAAGATTCTCATGTCTACAGCCTCATCTTCTGTACCTATTGTGGATATTCCATCATCCTCTCAAGCACCTCCAGCAAAATCCAATTCTTAGTAGTCCAAGATTTATGAGTTGTTGTAAGATCTTGACAAGAAAGTAGATATGTATCATACCACTTTACTTGGTCGTGTTGATTCCCTTGAAGCTACACTAAAGGAAACCTAGGCTGAGTTTCTGAACAAAGGTCCTTCAAGTGGCTCCAAAGATGTTTCTGATGCCTCTGTTCCTACTTAGAATGTTGTTATTCCATCTGAGCCTCAGATTTGATCTGAATGTTGATCCAGTTGCTACAAATGTTATGTCTAAAGATTTTGATCCTATCATCTCTGAAGATATTCCAAAAATTAATGAAGAAGATGTTGTGGATGAACCTAATTCTGGAGTTGCTACTGATGCTAATGCAAAAGAAACTACCACTTCCTTAACTGTTCCAAAAATTGATCCTCCTCAATTCCTACCCCTATCAAGAATCATGGAAAAACTATTGCTAGGAAGTTCCCCACTAGAAGATCTTCTAGGTGTAGAGATTGATCACTTATGATCAAAGAGGGGGAGATTTTGTTGTTGCTGAAGAAGACTACTACTGAAAAAAAAATTCTCTGCTTTTCATTGTGATCACTGTTGCTTCTATGTGATCACATTTTAAGATTTTTTTTTTTTTTTTTGGGTTATTTATTTTTCTCTGCGGAACTTTTCTTTATAGAACCTTCTATGGATGTTTTTCTTGAACTAATGAATTGTTTTTTTTTTGCTGTTTGGTTGGTTTTGTGCTTGTGCAGATTTCTTTTTGTTTTATTGCTAATCTCTCATCTGGTGTGTCATGTTCTGTGCAGATTTTATTTGTTTGACATGTTGATCTGCCTCATTTGGAAAACTCTTGGTAACCTCTTCTTGGCTGATGGTTTGTTTTTAGGGGAAATTTTATTGTTGAGGGGGAGTTGTTGTGATTTGGTTTTTCATTTACTTGTCTCCTTGACCTTATCTCTTCATAAAATGAAGACAGGTTTTATCTATTTAAAAATTGTGCTTTGATCATAAGTGATTAAGGGGGAGATTGTAAAGTTTTTGTCATCTTATGATCCTGTTTTGAGTCTTACACAATTTTTAACTTTATCTGTCAGTGTGGCCACTCTCTCTAAATGTGATACCTTCATCAGTATGGCATTTTAGAGTCTGTGTGGTCACATTGTATTTGGTAGATATTTTTCCCATAAGCACAATATGCACCCGTTTTGTTTTTGGACAATTATATTCCTTGATGATATTCTGTTATGGTACTTTTCTGCCTATCCACCTTTTATTCGTTGTGTAAGAAAAGGTGTTTTGCTTTTGTTTGTGGTCCCAAATTTCTTTTATAGAAAGAAAAACACAAAAGTTGATATTTAACTTTTTTGTCCCCCAACCCTTGACGCATTGAACTCTATATATTCATATTTTTCTGGTGTCTTCTTCAAGAAATCTGAGCACCATAGTTTTCCTCTTGGAATATTCTTTGAGGTCTTCGTTTTGGTTAAGGTTTCTTACTATATGCTTTAGTAGGCTTCAAATTACCTTTTATTCTTGTTCTTGTGTGATGACTTTGGAACTTGATTCCATGTTGATGAGTGCTTGTGTGTAAGATGTTGTCCCGAAGATTGGTCTTCATTGTTGAAACTTGAGAGGAACTCAATTTCAACATGGTGATGTTGTGTACGTGAAGCTTGTTGTGAGGACTTGAAGGTCAACTAAAGAAGATAGAGTTGCCATGTAGAAAATAAGGAGTGTTTTGCAACTTTGGTTATCTTGCTTTGTATTTGGACTCATAAGTATTTCATTGTGAATTTTCTTCCTCTGGACTTGGTCTCATGGATGTAGGCATGATGTCGAACTATGTAAAAATGAGTGTGTTCTTTACTTGCTTTGATGTATGTTTTGTTTATGTCTCTCACAACTCATTTGCACTAAAATGAACAAGCAACCCGTTCCGCATAAGTTTTAATCACTTGGTAACCTTATTAAAATGTACAATGTACATTCTTTTCTTTGTGCTTAATTCTATCTTACTATCAATGTTTCTTGGTTGTATTCAATATTTGCAAATATTCAATATAGAGGAATTAAAAGTATATTTAGATTATGGTATGTGTTCTGTTGTGTGTTGCTTAAGTTTTGGGTTGATTTTGTCTGGGTTCTTATCATGCACCTTGTCCAGAGCACTAGTATTAGCATCATAGTTATAGTCGGCCTTCTCATCAACCCACAATGTCACAACATCGATGCCTAAAAGGCCACCACTGCTCCATGCAAGGTTCTCGCCATAAGGACCTCCGGAGCAAGGGTGGATCCAGCCCCTCTAGGCCTACTCTCAGATTTAAAATAATAATAATAATAATATATAGACCCACAAAAAATTGTTATTAATATATATATTGGGCCCACCCTATGATTTTTAAAAAATGAGAACTATATATATATATTTCAAGCTCAAATTATATTAAAAATTTAAAACTCTATCCACTCTTTTTCTCCATGGGCTCTACTTGTTTTTTAAGATTTTATCCTAAAATTCTTTAATCTCTCATTCTCACTTTCTCTTTCTCATACTATTTGCTCTTAAAACTTTTGAAGACTAAAATTATTAAAGCTTTCACTACTCAAGGTGCCACAATTAGCTCCGTTTTCTGTTTTATCAGTTATAGGTATGTGTATTGCTCATTTCAATTTAGTTTATTTTAAAGTTGAATCATGTTTTTTTTCTTTTTTTGGAGGCTTTTTATTCTAATTTTAGGGAAAAAGACATGAGTCTTGTGAGTTTATTTTGTGTTTTGTGTCTAAGAATGAACATACTTTCTGTTAGAGTCATGAAAGTGACTCTACTTTGGTGACAAAAAGACCCTATATGTAATTGAATTGAAGTTATATTGAGACAATTAAGAGAAATTATGAATTTATGTTTAAAAATCATATTTTGAGTTTTCTTACTAATTTGGCATGTTTGGATTGAAATTTGGGATTAGTAAGTTGATATTAGGATGTGATTTATTTTCTAGGGTTGATTTTATCACTTTCAGACATGTAGGGACCAAAATGATATTTTACATTTTGTTCTATAAAAAGAAGATGAAAAGTCGCGTACAGAGGAGGCTGTTCACCCATTTTTCCGTCAAGCTCCGGCGACCCTTTGTCTCCCTCGGACGACGATTCATCTCCCCATGTACCGATCCGTCATCAGCCACCGCAAGCCGCCACCGTGAAACATCACACGGCCGCGACGATTTTTCTCCCACCACCGCGTCGTTTCATCTTCCCGGCCAGCCCCGGTTTGACGTTTCCAGCTCCCCAGGCGATCTTCCCCATTGGCCCACGTTCCCCATCTCCCGATGGCGCTTCCCCAGATTCCCCTGGCCACGATCTACACTTCCCTTGCTTCAGCCGCCGCGAAAATCGCCGGAATCCGCGATTTTGCCTCCACGCCTCTTCATCTTCCAGCTTAGATCCTGCTCATTTCCGGCGACTTCTCACCTCCCCAGGACCTGATCTGAACTCCCCATCACCAAAGCTTTCCATCGGTACCTTCGGATTCCATTTCTGCCACCGTATTTCGAAAGACCCGCCGAAAAATTAATGCCCCTTTTCCAAAGAAAGTGCAGCTTCATATTCGCGTCCGTCTGGTCGCTTTTCGGCCCTTCTTCGCATCATATCACTGTCGGTTACCTCCTCTTCGCCATGATCAACTTCGTTTCCACCGTTTCAGCCTCCGTCATCACCATCATGAGCGGCTAAGTTCCCGGTTGTCCGTTACGGTGTAGGCGAGATCGAGATTGACTCCACTGATCTCCTCATCAGCTCTCGACTAGTTGGATGAGCCCGAATGTTGGATATTTGGTTAAGTGTCTTGTATTCAGATTATATTTGTTTTCGTTTCAGTTTGTTTGCGATACTTTAATATTATTCTGATGCTCGACGTGTTGAATTGATAATGTCCATTGAAAACGTTTATTGATAAATAACTTTTTGCATAATTGAATGTCAGTTTGAGATTATTGAATGTTGATTATGACTTTAAATTGCTTCGGTATTGATTGCAATCAAGTTGTAGTAGCGTTTAATATCATTTCTACTAGGAATGCATTTATTGTGTAATTAGTTGATTGGATGATACAAGTTAGTAGGTTGTACTTGTTAATGTTGTACCAACTAGTGGTGTTTAAGGGTTTAGCATTTTTCGGTTAGTCAATTATAGTCTTTAACCAATCGATCTGTAACTAAGACGACGGGGAGACAGGATAGATTATGCCTAGATTGCCGGGAGATATTTCTATTGATTTGCCTAGCCTTGTAGGATTAGGAAATTGAAGAGCGAGGAGAGGAATTGTGAGAGTTGGTCTTGAGTCAAACCGAACCCGTAGCGACAGCGCTTTTAATATTGAGTTTTAGTTAGCAATTTATTTAATGCTTTTAATTTCCTGCAAGTAATTAGTTTCCTTAGTTTTAATCAATCATTTTGCCAATTTCTCTTTTGTTAACTCAAATATACATTAGGTCGTTAGTCTTGCTCTCTGTGGATTCGACCCTGCTTACGGCTAACTATGGTACTTAGGTTTAATTTTGTGACCGTGATGACCAGTCTAACAAAATTTTGGCGTCGTTGCCGGGGAGCAACGTGCTTTTGACTTTGTGTGTATTTGGGTTTGTAAATACTTTTAGTCTAATTTTTCTATGTTCTTTAATTTTCATTAGGACAGTTTCATTCGTGTTTGTTTTTATTTTGCAGGAAGATCGCAGTTGGGGAAACGTTGCAGTGTGTCATATGCCTCAAAGTTTAAGCGTGACCCAATTGTGATATTTTCTAATCTTTTTAGCTTTAGTTCTTTTTAGTTCTTGTTAATCATTTGTGTGATGTTTGCATGTTTCGTGTTCATTTAGTTTGCATGTTTGTTTTAGTTTTGCATATTTTGTTTTTATTCATAGGATTTAGTTTTTAATTTAGTAATAATTTCTTTTTGTTTGACTGTTAGTTTTAGTTTGTTTATTGTGTGGATTTTTTTTTTTTTTTTTTTTTAAGGGTGATAACATATTCATTTTTATTTTTCTTTATGTGTGCCTTTTGAATTTGCTTTTTAGGATTTGCTTTTAGTTCTTTTTCTTTCAATTTTGTGTTGTGATTGTTGGTGGAACCTTGGGTACACTTGTTGATGAATGCTTGGTAGATAGTCATATCAACCAATTTTAGTACCCTTGGATTTGAAAATAGAAAGCACGTAGGATGGATGATAATCTGTATCCCATGCACAACCATCTAGCTTCTAGGATTCCTATCATAGGGCAACTGCCTAGGAATGGTGGCATTTATGAGTTTTCTCCTTTGGATGATATAGACTCCAAGTTGGAGTCTTTAGCCTATCAATTTGACATGTTCATATCCATACATGGGCAAGCTTCTAGGCAACCACCTCCCGGTAGAACAAGTCAGGATGTCTTTTCTATGCCTTCAGACCTTTTAGCTGTTGAGTACGCATTTAAGGAACCAGCTCCCTACACTTTTGAGGAGCAAGTGCAAGATGCACAAGGTTTCCAGAGACGGAATGATCCGTATTCAAACACATTTGATAGTGAGTGGCATAACCATCCTAATTTTGCATGGAAGCAGGAACAATCTCAGAATGTCTCCCATAATATGCCATATAGTTCTTCCAATCAACAGGGCAATTATTAGGACATGTATTCGGTCCAACCACCCGCCCAACCTAGGATCCCATCTCCCATCCAACAACCCACTCTCGAGCCCCGTCCACTGGAATCAATGATGGCTCAAATGCTCCAAACCATGCAAGAACAAAAAGATGACATGAATGCTAAGTTCAATGACTTAGAGCAGCATTATCAAATATTACATTCCCATTCCCAATCTATTAGTAAGCTAGATACCCAAATTGGTCAAATAGCTGAAGCGGTTTATAAAAGAGAGGAATATCATTTGCTGATTCAAGTTGTAGATAATCCCAATGGTACACCTCACTAGATGGGGTGTCATGAACAAGCTAGGCTTGAGAGGGAATTATATGCTGAGTTTGGAGAGAAAGAGAGCTTAGAGGGAAACCAAGCCGAGAGGAGTGAAAGAGAACCAACTATAGAGTTAGGTGTGCCGAGACATGAAAACGAGGAAGTTGGGGAGAAAGAACTATCCCTTGCATTTGACATGCCGATAGAACCTTGTCCTCAATGCCTAGAGTCGAATAATGCATCCAACTTTAATAAAACTACTAGGATGGAGGAAATGGTTGAGCTGTTTAGACAAGGGCTAATTGATATTCCACTTCTAGATGCCATTAAGGTCATACCTGCCTATGCTAAGTTCTTAAAAGACTTGTGCACATGGAAATGGCGTATTAAATTCAAATATGCCTTCTTGGGACCTCGTGATACCCTACTTGTTGCTGAATGGCGAGGGTCATGTAAGGCACTGCCAACGTTTCAACCACCTTGAACTTGATGTTTGCATTTAGTCTGACTGAAGACTTTAAACTTAGTGCTTGTGGGAGGCAACCCACCTTTTTAAATTTGTTTTTATTGCTTTTATGTTTTTGTCTTTGTAGGAATTGCCTTGTTTGGAAACTCATTAACTAGTCCAAGGCTACGCTTACACATGCTCCACAAACTCCGTTGGTGACAACCCCACCATTGTTCCTTAGGTTGTATCTCTCCACCTTATATGTTGTTATTGTTAGATTTCTTGTTTCTCAAATATGTTGGACAATTTTTATGTTATTGATCATATTGCCATTTGAGATCATTTGATGCTAAGTTGGGGAGGATGTTTGTAGTTGTGGGCATTGAGGACAATGACATTTTAAGTTGGGGAGTGTTGATTGATTTTTATTTTTGTGGAGTATGTTGTTGATCATATTTTTGGGAAGTGTTTTTGATGATGCTTTCGTGAAGATTTTGATATTATTGTGACGTATTGTTGATAATGCTTTTGTGGAGATTGTGTGTTGAACAGAGTGCTTAAATTTTTGTGGCATGATGATGTAGTTTTTTGTTGAAAATATGTTGAATCTTACTCTTGTAAGTCCAAAAGTGGTTAAAGTGAACTAAAGTGAGTTATTTTTTTAAAATTTTTCATGAATTCATGCATAATTACCATTTTAGAAGCAATTAAAGTGCTAGTTGAAAGGTTTTGTGAGGTTTTTGAATTTTTTTTTTTTTTTGTTGCAACATGTTTTTAAACATTGAACTATTGGTTCTGTTTTGTGCTAGGTTTGTCCATAATTGTGGTTAGACACCGTTTTATGTTGTCATGTGTTTTACTGTTTATGCAAGTCTCCCACATACTTTACATGCCCATAGAGCAAAGTTTCATTTATTATCTTGCGTGTGTTAAAAGTGCTTAAATGTTGCTTGATGATTTGGTTTTAATTTGTAGCCTAGTTGACTCGAGTGAGTACGCCCGAGGGGTGTTCTACACCTAATCCCCTAAAGCTATCCAGCTTGGGAGCGGTTTGCCTAAAGCTCGTTACATGGGTCCTCTAGAAAGCTTAAGAAGTCATTACATAGATCATGAGCTTTATAAAAAAAGAAAAAAAAGAAATGAAGTCTTGGCTTGTAGCCTAGTTAGTTTGGGTGAGTAAGTCCGAGGAGTGTTTTACATTTAGTGCCCTATAGCCGTTTGGTTTGGGAGTCATTGACCTAAAGCCACAGACCTTCTAGAAAGCTTAAGAAGTTAAGACAAGCAAAAAAAAAAAGTGATGAATGAAAAAGAAATTATATGTCAAAATCTTGTGTGAAAAATGAGCATTATGTTGCGTGTACATAAGTTGGGGAGTTTTGCATGATATTTTAACATTGTGATATGAATATGAAATGTGTGTTTGAGAAACTTGAATAGAGATAGGCAAATCTTGACAGAAACTTTAGTTCTTTATTTAGGATTGTGTTATTTACTTGTTATGTTCAAATTCTTCACTTTACCTTTTGATGAATGTCTTGGTTGTTGATGAATATGTTTGTGTATGGTTTTGTGAGAATGTTGAAAGAGTTCTTTTAACTTTACTTGAGGACGAGAAAAGAGTAAGTTGGGGAGTGTGTTAGAGTCATGAAAGTGACTCTACTTTGGTGACAAAAAGACCCTATGTGTAATTGAATTGAAGTTATATTGAGACAATTAAGAGAAATTATGAATTTATGTTTAAAAATCATATTTTGAGTTTTTCTTACTAATTTGGCATGTTTGGATTGAAATTTGAGATTGTGTAAGTTGATATTAGGATGTGATTTATTTTCTAGGGTTGATGTTGTCTCATTTATGCCATTCAAGGGTCAAATTGTCATAATCTTGGGGTTGATTTTGTCACTTTCAAACATGCAGGGACCAAAATGATATTTTACATTTTGTTCTATAAAAAGAAGATGAAAAGTCGCGTATAGAGGAGGCTGTTCACCCAGTTTTCCGGCGAGCTCTGGCGACCCTTCGTCTCCCTCCGGCGACGATTCATCTCCCCATGCACCGATCTGTCATCAGCCACCGCAAGCCACCACCGTGAAACATCACACAGCCGCGACGATTCGTCTCCCACCACCGTGTCGTTTCGTCTTCCCGGCCAGTTTTGGCCTTTTTCAACGACGTTCCAGCTCCCCAAGGGTAGATCTTCATTCCCTCACGGCCGGATCTACACTTCCCTTGCTTCAGCCGCCGCGAAAATCGTCTGAATCCGCGATTTTGCCACCACGCCTCTTCATCTTCCAGCCCAGATCCTGCTCATTTTCGACGACTTCTCACCTCCCCAGGACCTGATCTGAACTCCCCATCACCAGAGCTTTCCATCGGTACCTTCGAATCCCATTTCCGCCACCGTTTTCCGGAAGACCCACCAGAAAATTAATGTTTTCCGGCGAAGTGCGGCTGTTCGTATTTTGAGCTATCCGTTGGTCGTTTTTGGTCCTTCTTCGCATCATATCGCTTTTGGTTACCTCCTCTTCGCCATGATCAGCTTCGTTTCCACCGTTTCAGCCTCTGTCATCACCATCATGAGCGGCTAAGTTCTCGGTTGTCCGTTACGGTGTAGGCGAGATCGAGATTGACTCCACTGATCTCCTCATCAGCTCTCGACTAGTTGGATGAGCCCGAATGTTGGATATTTGGTTAAGTTTCTTGTATTCAGATTATATTTGTTTTCGTTTCAGTTTGTTTGCGATACTTTAATATTATTCTGATGCTCGACGTGTTGAATTGATAATGTCCATTGAAAACGTTTATTGATATATAACTTTTCGCATAATTGAATGTCAGTTTGAGATTATTGAATGTTGATTATGACTTTAAATTGCTTCGGTACTGATTGCAATGAAGTTGTAGTAGCGTTTAATATCATTTCTACTAGGAATGCATTTATTGTGTAATTAGTTGATTGGATGATACAAGTTAATAGGTTGTACTTGTTAACGTTGTACCAACTAGTGGTGTTTAAGGGTTTAGCATTTTTCGGTTAGTCAATGATAACCTTTAAGCAATCGATCTGTAACTAAGACGACGGGGAGACAAGATAGATTATGCCTAGATTGCCGGGAGATATTTCTATTGATTTGCCTAGCCTTGTAGGATTAGGAAATTGAAGAGTGAGGCGAGGAATTGTGAGAGTTGGTCTTGAGTCAAACCGAACCCATAGCGACAACGCTTTTAATATTGAGTTTTAGTTAGCAATTTATTTAATGCTTTTAATTTCCTGCAAGTAATTAGTTTCCTTAGTTTTAATCAATCATTTTGCCAATTTCTCTTTCGTTAACTCAAATATACATTAGGTCGTTAGTCTTGCTCTCTGTGGATTCGACCCTACTTACCGCTAACTACGGTACTTAGGTTTAATTTTGTGACCGTGACGACCGGTCGAACACTTTCCCAAATTAAAACCTTAACTATATTTTAAAGAACGTTATTCATCACCCTTCACCCATGACTTCCTATATTTCAACGTCTCTGTTTAGTTGCTTAAAATTATTAAAGAAATTTGAGTTGCTGTCTATGTTTAAACCAAGAAAATTTCCCATTTTTTTATTAATTCATATTAAATGTCAACGCAACATTGACTTGACTTAAGTTTTCGTTGACTTTCGCTTAGGTTAGATCTAATCAAAATCATAAAAAATTATATTTTAATCTTTGGAAGCCAAAAATAAATAAATAAAAATTAAAAGAAAGTTTTGCTCAAGGTTTACTCAACATATTTACTCAAAATTTTGTTTCTCATAAATTTATTCAAGTAAGAAAATATTGTGTTATTGTATTCTTTTCTCTCAGGTTTTTGATATTCTATTATTTTCTTTGCTTAGGGTTTAGTGGTTTTTTAAAGTTTTCACTAGTTGTTTGACAAATAATGGCGGAGCCGCGGAGGCCCTCCCTAGTCAAAAATCCTGGATCTGCCATTGCTCTAGAGTGTACAAGTCTGCAATCTCCAATACATTGATTCGCATATATAGTTTTGAGCATAGGCAGCCACCATGTTGTCCCAAGTCATCGGTCCAGCATTAACCTGTGCTCGAGCTGCATTGTGAGCATTGACGTAGTCCTGTTGCGAGTTTTGTGCATGGGATGGAAGGACCAGGGCTAGGGCTAACCCCATGACACACAGAAGAGTTAGTGAAAGTGTAGAAGATAGCATTTTGGGTTTGCTCACAAGTCATCACACTATTACCTGTATGACGCAATTGAAAATCAAGTTTTTCTAATTAATAATTTTGAGGAAATCACCCCACTCGAACAGTTGCTGGCCATGTTCCAAAAGCTGACACTGTTTAAGAAACTGCAATGTTTAGCCCGCAAAAGTTCAAGTCTTTAGAAAACATATATACGTTAGCTATGCCTGTGCCATAGACTTTTGTTAATTTGTTTCTATTGTCAACCTGAGTAACTTTGGAAATCTAAGATTGCTGTCTCTTTTATTAGGGTGGCATATTTAGAAATCTTGATCTGTCTTCAACTCATAGATTAAAGTTAACAAAGAATATTATCTAAACTTATGTTTTAACCTATAGAATGGTTAATTATCCAAGAGATTAAAAGTTTCGAATTCATTCAAAACAATAGGGTTAATACCTTTCCCCTCTTATTGGTCCTAGTTAGTCGTGTTAAAAACCTCTTCTTCTTCCAACAATTTAATAGCACTATAGAATGATACTTTCTTATATCTATTTAATAATTTTAAAAAAACTGAAATATCATTAGATGAAACTATTTTTCAAGGACACATAATTAGCAAGGTCAAGTCAATACACTTACTTTTGGGGCATGCATTATAGTTCCCTGAATGGTAGGTTACCATATATTTCATACAATTTCTTTCGCTATTATTCAATAAATAGCCTCAGAGACGAACTGATGGGTATTCATAGGAATATGATGTGGAAATTATTTGATCAACTTGCTTGAGGAGCTAAAAAAATGGGGAAATTGACCCACATGTGAAACTGGGTTCATATGCCGAAAACAGATCAACTTTATTTATAATTAAATAAAATTCCATGCCTTGAGCAAGTCATCGCTTTTCCAAATTCACCCAAGCGTTACATGCAGCAATTGGTTTAGCCTCTGGCAAGTTTAATCAAAACCCACATCTCATTACATCAATTTAATCAGGAGGCACATAAGAAATTTTTGACAATGTTGTTGAACAATTTTTAATTACATTCTCAATTTGGGGCACATGGGACTTCTTTTCTATTACTTCCAGCCTGCAAATCACCATTCACCATAGTCAAAAATGCTTTCAATTTGATTATGACTCTCAACTCTAAAATCAAAATAATTAGTCAATGAAGTGGTTGGTAGGTTGAAGTTATTAGGGTTCATACTCCTTCAGTTCAGTGGCCATCTTCAAAGGAAATATCTGGTCTTGGTCTCCCCATAGGATCAACACATCGTACACAACAAAATGCATCGCCAGAATAAGCGGCTAATTGATTAAAGCTTTTATAAAAACAATAATACTATATTTACAAAAAAATCTTACAAAGATTTGCATACAAAGTGAGGTGACAAAAAATGAATGGAAAAGTGAAACAAAAAGTCAAATTCACTCTTCCATTCATTTTTTGCCACATCATTTTGTATGGAGATCTTTGTAAAATTTCTCTGTAAGTATAGCATTACTCTTATAAAAAAAAAAATCTAAATATTTTCAGAAAATATACCAAACAACTATTCTATCTTGAAAACTTTAAAAAAAAAAATGTACCAAACAACTATTCAGCAGTTTATTCAACTCTGATATAGTTTTCAGATATTTTACCAAATACATTTCATATTTAAATCCAATTTAATTTAATTCAACTCAACCCAACTTAATACACTTTTTCAGAATAACATTGTTCAAAAAGTGTAATTAAAAAGTCCTAAGACATTGATATATCATATTGAACTATCATCAAAATACAGTAGAGTTCGATTTTGATGATAGTTCAATATGATATATTTACATCAATCTTTGAGTTTGTACATTTCATTTGTACATATATACCTCCAATTATCCAAACCAAATCCTTTTTCAGTACTGTCGCATTTGCTAATCATGGGACATACTAAAAAGCATTAAATTTTGATTTCATAGGAATTAATCATGCTTCCAATTTTTGGAAAATCGATGCTGTCTCCTTCGCTAATATGGAACATACTGAAAACAATTATTTTGGATTCCATTTGAATTAATACTAAAGAGAACGTGGGGAAACTAATAAAAGATGAGATAAAAGAAGAATAAAATGAAATACTTTGTTTAGTCTAAGTTATATTCTGAATTATGAATACGTGCTTTATATATCTATATATAAATTTATAATCATCTTAGAATATGCTTGGATGTGTTATAAAATCACTATTTATATATGATCTAATACTAGTAAATTTTATTCTGTTGGATTGGTGAAGTTGTTGGGTTCCTGCCGTCGTCAATTATATGACACTGAAGGAAAAATAAATACAATTAAAAGATCCTTTAGCCATCGCATGCTTCAGAACAAGTACAATGAAATTTAGAAATTCATTAATTAAGTTATTGTTTTGGACTTTGGAGATTAACAAAAGCTCAGGGCTGCGTTTTGAAACTTTGATTATGGAAAGCGTTGAAAATTATATATTGCCAGAAAAGCACGTGTCTACATTCTCTGAACTTTCAGTTACCGATGAAACTAACCTGCACTAACAAATTATACATTGTATTATACTATTTTATAAGTATTGTATTAGTTAATACAATATACATAACATTAAATAATACCGAGTAGATCTATTAGATTGTACTACACATAAAAATGATACAAACTCCATATTTTTTTTTATTTCCTTAGAAAAATAAAAGTATTTAATTCTCATTTATATATTTAAGGTTATAATAATTGAAATTATAAAAGAAATGCAAGTCAAAAGTAGATAGTACTTGTACGCTATTGACCATCAAAGTTTGATAAATCGGAGTTTGACAACATCACTAAAAGGATGAATGTAAGTTTATTATTTGGACTTGTGATAATAGTCGACTTTTTAAAATCAATTTATTAAAAATTAATTACGAATAATTCTATAACTAAAAAATAGATTATTTTTCATACAATAATGATATACCGAATACATCATACCATCCAATCCAATAAAGACATATAGAACAATACAATATAGTATGCCATACATACATGTAGTCTAATTATAATAAGTTTCTATAAAAAAATAAAAAAATAAAAAAAAATAAAAAAACCTCAACCCTTATAAATTAAACTTCTACCTTTTTCCTTTCATGAAATTAATCTTCATCTTCATTAACTAACTCTGATAATCGAATGATTCGATAGTAATTCTTAAAGGTATTACTCAAAATGTTCTAAGTTTGAGTCACTCCTCTATTACTAATAAAGGTAGCTACTGAAGCTCTTACTTGATCAATAGTTTCAGGATCCTAAGGGATTAGTTGGAGTGTGTACAAATTAGTTCGGACACCCTAGTCATTAAAAAAAAATTAATCTTCATTACATTATATAATGATGTAGTGAGATCATTAGAATTTGTTGGCGTGAGTTGTATATTAAAGGAATTAGAGTAGTTATAGGAAGTTGGATGGAAAGAAATTATCTCCTTCATACGGTTAGCGTAATTATAGGAGAAAAATCTGTATAGAAAATGTATCCTGATATGTACTTATAATACAGAATTGTAACAGGAATAAAAATATAATTGATTAAGAACTTTTTGACATGGTATCAGAGCCTAACCCTGGTACCCACCTACCCTAAACTTCACATCCCTCACCTTGCCCACCATGTCGTCAAACTCTGATACAGAACCCTCGACTACTGAGTCTCATTCCGATTCTCTCTTCTCTAACTTCACGACTAAGATGACCGAAGCTCTCACCAAAGTCCAAACCCCGACCATGACCACCAAACCCTCCGCTGCTCCAATCGGCATCAAGTTGAATGAAACCAACTATGCTCTCTAGTCCCAAGTTGTCGATGTTAGTAAACAGTCCCGTATACGCAACGGAAACAAAAATAAATAATATAACAGGATCGTTTACATGAGCCAAGATCAAAGTATGATTTTACAATTTATATTAAATAAAATCAGCAGAAAAAATAAATCTGAGTTTAAAGAAAACAAACGCACGTTAGAGGCTCCTCCAAATTTGTCGACAAATGTTTTGCTACCGATCCAAGTGTAGGATCGAACTCGTAGTCCACACGAAGACAATCACAAAAAGAACCAAAGAGGGATTTGCTAGATCCTCTTTGGCTTCAAGATTAAGAAGAAAGCAAATCAAAAGGAATTTGATTTAGGATAAAACCCAAAACTGGCGTGGGAGGAGATGGGGCTGCTGTGTGTGTTTTTAATTTCAAGAGAAATCAATTAATTAATTAATTAACACACAAACTTTTCTTTTTATAATTAATCAATTTGCCCTAATCCCATACGGAATAGGCTTGAGCTCCAACCCAAACGCCCCATGTTGCCAAACACTCCCAATTTAATATTTTATTTTTCCATCATTATCTCAATTAAAATCAATTAATATATATATATATATATATATATATATATATATATATATATATATATATATATATATATATATATATATATATATATATATATATATATATATATATATATATATATATATATATATATTAACATTTAACAATAATGATAATATATATTTAAATATGTGCGAACACACATTTAAACGTAATTTCACTTATTTAATTTTTCTAACAAATTAAATAAAGGCTACGACCTCAACAAATTTAATTGCACTGTGAAATTAGCAAAATATCCTTTCACCTTAAAAGACGAAAACGCCCCTCTTTCTACTTGGATCTTAAATTGTCTTCTATGTGTGTGACCCATAGGTTCCTCATCATATCGGCAGTGTATAGTATCGCGATTAACACCAATTAATCGTCTCACTAATACACTGACCAAGATTGGCCCCTAGCAAGGTATCATGGCCACCCGATAGATTCGGATTCAGCAAAGTCGTTACCTGTCAACGATATGGTTATCGTGCAATTCGACTCCTTTCATCATACGTTATCTCGACGAGAAAAAGGCATAGAAATAGTGTCAACCTTTGGTTACTCTCAATATTATGTATTCGGCCCTCGGACCAATGACCTGTATTATAATTCGGATAGAGCAACAACTCAATCCCACTGTGGCCACAGTTTTAACGTCATTGTCATATACTGAATTGCGCCATGAGATAACTTCTCCTGTACCCGGGAGTGATGAATCCTCTGTCAATCCACCATAGTCTTGATACACTCCTTGATGCAGCCAATCACCACCGTATTGATAGCTCTGAAAAGAACTGCGTTAGGCTAGTGTCAAACTACACCAATCGGTGCACAAGGCGCTCCGGTGATCTCAAGTCTAAGAATCACATGCACCACCATTCGTTAGAGGATTTGTTACATAGACACTGGGGTTACCATCCATATGGAATCCTCTGGTGGGTCAGTCCAGTAAACTTGTTGCGGTGTATCTGCCTACAGCAAGCACCCATGTGTTGCACTAGGTTGTCACCAAACAACCTTGACAAGTGAGATCATCCACCGCCTTTCGACAGGTCGTTCAACACTATGATAGCCTTACCGTATTATTCGTGCCCTTACTTGAGAATATCTGGGGCTTGACGCTTCTAGAATGGCCACCATATGTGCTCATAGGGTTCTCACTATCAAGATTTGAAACACTTGATACCCTCGTCACGGTTCAACCATTCTAAGGACATATATCAATACATATTGTAATAATAATGATTTACGCGATATAGTATAAAATGCCTTTTATTGATTAATGAACATTATTACAAAGAGTCAATTCCACAATCATTAATTGGCTCTAGGGCACCTACTCCAACACTCAAGATGTATATCTCTAGCAAAGACAAGTTGGGATATATCAATGGTGATATTCCACAACCATCTTCGACAGATCCAACATTTCGCAAATGGCGTACGAACAATGCCATTGTCAAAGGTTGGTTGATAAACTCCATGGATCCCTCATTGATAGGGAATTTCATTCGGTTTCCTACGGCTAAGTTGGTGTGGGATTCCATTGCTACCACTTACTTCGATGGTAGTGACACGTCTCAGGTCTATGATCTTCGACGTCGAGTGACACGGTTGAAACAGTCTGGAGGCTTCCTTGAGAAATATACAATGACCTCCAAGGCTTATGGCGTGAGATTGACTTCCGGCGGCTTAATCCAATGGAGTGTGCCGTTGATATCCAACATTATAATCTTATCCTTCAAGAAGACAGAGTATATGTTTTCTTGGATGGTTTGGATGATAGACTTGATAAGATCCGGGGCAATGTGTTGCAGCTTCGCCCATTCCCGACCGTGGAGCAAGCGTATGCCCATGTGCGTCGTGAAGCCCTCCGTCAATCTGTTATGATCACTGGCAGTGCAGATGGTGTATTTGGCGTTGTTCTCGCCCCCAAAGGACTCAGACTTGGTTCCTCTGCCCACCCTCCTACCATGCACAATGGTAAGCATAAATCTCATGCATCTTCCGACGGTTTAAAGTGCTCTCATCGTGGTAATTCAAGACACACCCATGACACTTGCTTTAAACTGCATGGGTATCCTAATTGGTGAAATGATCTCCAGGCTAAAAAGGGTCGTGACCTTGGCACTAAGGATGCAAGCTTTGGTCAAGCAACCGTGGTTACTACCGAACCTCAACTCTCCTTCACATCATAGATGGCACTGGTTCCAGACTCGGGTAACTCCGGTTGTGCTTATTATACTTCGACTAATGATGCTAACAGTGGTGCATGGCTCCTGGACTCCAGCGCCACTGACCATATGACGTTTTCTACTATGGATTTCATCACGACTTCCCTACCGAAACGTACGAATATTGCCAATGCTAATGGTGTTACCTCTCCGGTCACTGAAGCAGGCATTGTGGCCTTATCTCCTATGTTATAGCTGCATAACACTTTACTTGTTCCATCTTTATCTCATAAGCTTCTCTCCGTGAGCCAACTAAACTCTGATCTTAACTACATGGTGTTAATGTATCCTATTTTTTGTCTTCTGTAACATCTGCTGAAAACTAGTACAATGCATGCATAATAACAATAGAAAATTGGGCCCAACGTTTTCTTTTCATTTCAATTCATATGTCTTTTATACACAAAGAGTACTGTTTACAAAAATGCATTTTAAAAGACAAAACAGGGGAAACAATGTAGCTATTGCTCCTCGCTTGCCGACGCCCCTCCGACCGCATCAACACCTAGATCCTGCATCCACAAAGAAAAATAACGGGGTGAGCACAAATAATACTCAGTAAGTAAAACCCTCTAACTGTCTGTCCCCGTATATAACTCTTAATTCTTTCCTTTTTCTAATTCTGTTTATGCTTCTGTTTCTACTAAATACCATGGCCTCATCTTACCGGAGGTACGGCCGGATGGCGTCCACACAGCACCATCACACTCTCCATGACTATCGGGTGGAATTCACACAGTACCAACCCGTTCTTAGTGACTACTGAGTAGGGATCACAAAGCACCTACTCGGTTTTCCTAACTATTGGGTGGAGATCACTTAGCACCTACCCGTTTCTCATGACCTTTGGGTAACAATCACCAAGCATTAACCCGTCTCTAGTCACTATCGGGTGATGATCACAAAGCATCAACCCGCTTCTACTAACTGTTGGATGATGATCACAAAGCATCAACCCACTTATCTAATAACTAATCGGATAGTGATCACAAAGCTCTTACTTTTGTTTTGGATTTGCATAGTTGTTTTAGTTGTTTCATTTTCTTTTAATTTGTAGTTGTTGCAAGGACGAGAATAGGATGTAATATTTTCAATTTAGTTTGTGAATTTTTGCTAACACAATGGACACCATAGTTTCTTTTGTTTTGACAGATGTTGGGTGATGACAAAGTGTGCAATGTGGAGCGACAACTCACAGATTAACCAGGGAACTTTCTCATACCTTTGTTATTTTTGATTTTCTATTCCAAATTTATGCATAATGGGACAATGGGGACAATGTCATCTTTTGTTTGGGGGTAGGAAAATTAGGAATTTTTGAACTTTCATTATTTTTTTTAGTTTGATTGTTTTTGCTGATGATGAATTGTATAAATCAATGATGCAAATTGGATTGTTGCATTTTTATTATTGAGAAATGTTAAGCATTGCTTCAAGTTTAGGTTTATTGACTGAATTTTGATTAAGGTTTGTTGAGTGATTCAACCACCATATTCATTTTTCCGGCATGCTTAGATTTATTTTATGTACTTAGGTAAAGTTTGATAGTGTTGGTGGACTCTAGAACCTAGTAGAGAAGTGCTTGAGGCGAAATTCTAGGATTAGACATGGTTGAGGAGATGATTTAGGCATTCTTTTGGAACGTTTGAGCCTTTCTAGCCAACCCAGGAATGAAATTGTCCCTAGTCACCCGTTTGAGCCTTTCTAGCGAACCCAGGAATGAAATTGTCCCTAGTCACCCGTTTGAGCCGTATGAATCATTATTGCTTCATTTTTCTTGGCTAACAAAAAAAAAAAAAATTGTCCGATCCTTGTACCCTAAACACTCTGTCGTACCCTTAGGAGAATTCAATCCTAATGCAAACACAAAGAAAGGGAAGAGTTGTACAAATTGACTAAAAGAATAGTTTGGGGGTTGTAAGAAGGGCAATAAAAATAAAAGAGGTAGTTCACCTCAGTTCAATGGATGTGTCTCGATTGTATAAATGCTTTTATAAAAAAAAAAAAAAAAAAAAAAATTTCTTTTGCCAAGTTGAAGGGTATCTCGATTGGAAACCAGTAACCGCCTTAAAAACTGTCTAGCAGTACTTGGTGACCTCTGATTTAACAACACCATGTACACCTTCGACCCGCGCATTTATTGTATCAAAAATAAGAAAGACACAAGTTTGACAGGTGTAAATTAGTGGATACGTTGATTGGTGGGTGAAAAGAAATGGAGTTCGATTTGATTTGAGTGTTTGCATGAGGAGAACCGAGTTCTCTTACTTTGTATTTCCTATCCTTTTTTTCTTGGAACCCACAGAAAAGGGTCGGGGCAGGCCTTCTCCTCCTAAGTCTTGAAGGGACTCGCATTCATGGCATCCTCCGCTTTGGGTTCAAAGCGATCAACAATGAGGCCGAGTATGAAGCTTTGCTCGCTGGATTGCGGTTGGCAAGAGAAATGGGATCAATTGTGATTAGCATCCACAGCGACTCCATGCTGGTTGTTAACCAGATTTTGGGGGAATATCAGGCCAAGGAAGAAAACATGATCGGCTATTTGAAGAAAGCTAAAGCCGCAATCGAGCCGTTTAAGCATTTCACAATCATGCAGATTCCTAGGGACAACAATTCGGTCGTGGATGCCTTGGCAAAGATAGCCTTATCACTGGACTCGGATACGCTAGAGAGCATTTCTGTTCAATTCATAGAGGCCCCCAATATCAGTTCGCCCGAACAGGCCGTGAATGTGACTGAATCAATCTCTTGGATGACCCCCATCATTCAGTATCTCCGAGATGGGATCTTGCCCAATGAAAAGGTCGAGGCAAGAACCCTGTGAAGAAGAACTGCTCGTTACACACTCATAGGAGATCAGATGTATAAGCGAGGGTTTAGCGCCCCTCTTCTATGATGTGTAACTGATGAACTGATGAAGAAGCTGACTATATCATGATAGAGATACACGAAGGAATCTATGGTAATCACATGGCTACATGATCCCTCGCCAAAAAGGCTGTTTGTCAAGGGTATTACTAGCCCCTGATTCAAGAGGACACCTACAACTTTGTTAAAACGTGTGACAAGTGCCAGCGGTTCGCAAACATACTGCGAGCTCCTTCCCACCAACTGGTAACCATGTCCAGCCCCTGGCCATTCTCCATGTGGGGAATCGATCTCATCTGACCCATGTAGCTGGTAAAAGGGGAGTCAAGTATGCGGTGGTCGTGGTAGACTACTTCACCAAGTGGGTCAAAGCAGAGCCATTAGCCGCGATCACCACCAAAAAGCTTAAGGACTTCATCTTCAAAAATATTGTATGCCGCTATGGGATTCCTCATACACTTATCTCTAATAACGGGAAGTAGTTCGATAATGAGGAGTTCAAGCAGTTTTGCGATGGGCTGGGTATCCAAAAGAAATTCGCCTCAGTCGCAAGGTCGTAAGCAAATGGTCAAGTTGAAGCTATCAACAAAACTATCAAGCACACTCTGAAGGCCAAACTTGGCGCAGCCAAGGGGAATTGGGTCGACGACCTTCCTGAAGTTCTATGGGCATACAGGACAACTCGAGAACCTCCACCTCAGAAACCCCTTTTTCGCTAGCATATGGCTGCCAAGAGATGATCCCTGTGGAGGTTGGGACCGGTTCACTTTGGAGAGACCTATACAACGAAATAGACAACAAAGCGCTTATTGTTAGTGTATATTAGTGTATGCCCTATAAACCATTCGTGTTATCGGTTTCAAAGCATTTTGTCTTGTATCTATATATCATAAATAATAGAAGAAAGAGTTCTTCGATTCATATATATAAATTGCTTCCTTTATTCAGTCATGCATTTAAAATAAAGTATGTATATGAATTGTCCAGATGATTCATTTAATCGGTAAATGAATTATCGAAAAGGGTTCCCTACGGAAGCAATATAATTTGGGCAACTATATTGCATAGTAGGCATATCAGATGCTTCCGAAAGATATCATGAGTTGATATAAGTACGGATGACGATGTCTTACCACTGGGGCATTGGTATGGATTAGCAGTGGTGAACTGTTTTTCAAACGTGACCGAGTAACGACAAATCACTTGGAAAAGCATGTAGTTAATGATTTATCGTTTGGTTATATCAGTGCACGATGTAGTCTTTTGACCTGAGACATTGTAGTCGGATCCGATACGGATGCGTATGGTTCATACGGTGTATAAGTACGAGACTAATCATGTTTCGTATAATAAAGCCTATTTGGTCATGCGTTGTTCATATGCAGAAATGAACGATGGTCAAGAGGGGATCCATTTACTCGGAAATATAGGATCGGGAGTACCGCTGACTCCATCCGGATTCGAGACTAACATCGATAAATGTTGGAAATCAGAATCTCTAGCCAGAGTCTATTATTAGTCATACAAAAGCAAGTTTGTGATGACAAGTTCTGGACATATTGATCGACGATTCGGTAGAAGATCGAGTTTAGGATTTTGACGTTCCATAAATCCGTGCTCGATCAGGATATATCAATGGAGGGACTTTACCTGCATGGTACATATGATCTGAAATGGGTTCAATGAAGTATTTCTTCATCATGGTTTAGGGACTATGGCACATTGCTAGATGTTTACTATAGTCGTTGGGCCTCCGGACAGGTTTCTGGATTCATCCAGAACCGGCTCACGGCTAATCCACGATGGACCTACACGGTCACACCAATAGCCTTAAGAAGTTAGAGAATGATGAGAGAGAGAAATGATTATCCGAAGAGGGCTAGCACCTTCCGAGGGTAATGACGGGATTTCTATGGTAATAGTTGCATAGAAAATTGTTTGTGACATTTTAAGGATTAAAATGGTCAAGCAATAATTAATTATATTTAATTATTATATCTTAAAGCATTAAGATTAATGAGATGAACGAAAATTACCTTTTAATAGTTAAAGGGCAAAAGGGTAAATTTATGGGTTGTTAATGTAAACTAATTTAGTTTACATGGGCCCCTGAATAATATTGATTATTCAAAGGGTAGCATAATAAATTTGTGGGGTCCCTTTTAAAATAAGTTTTTATTGGGGCTTGGAAGTGAAAAACAAATAATTACAAAATTGCCCAAGTATATATAAATGCAAAAAGTTGCATTTTGTTCATAACACACATTGTTCACTCAAAGAAAATTAAAAAACTCTCTCTCAAAGCCACGACCTCTCTCTAAATCTCTCAAGGTGGTGTTAAAGTGTGGAGGTCTCATTACTTTGAGTTTAATCTTCATCAATCCAAAGCAAAGGAGTAGGTATAATCCCTTTTTCCAGGCTTTGTTTGAAAATGTTTTTTGAATCCATCTTTTCATGCTTTCATTCTCCATTTCCGTCACTCTTCATGCATGTTGTTTTTTCACTTATGCGCGAAATTCTAGATCTAGTTGAAGAACATTGCAACAAGGCTCAACTAAGAATAGCAGCCTATCAGCAACACGCGAAAAGGTTCTTCGACTCTAAGGTCAGAAGAAGAGACTTCTAGGTCAGCGACTTCATTTTGAAAGAAGTCCTTCTTGGTTCTAGAGAACCAAGTGCGGGAGTTTTGGGATCGACCTGGGAGAGCCCATACCGCATTGCCAAAGTGATAAGACCAGATACTTATCCTTTCAAAAGGCTGAATGGCTCCGAAGTACCGCGAGCTTGGAATGCTAAACATCTCCGATCCATATTATCAGTAATTCCAAACTCAATTTTTCCTTGTAAATATTTTACTTTTCTTAGTCCTTGTAAATAAAAGACATCCTTTTGCAATTATCTTTCCATGTGTATAACGATGTTCGCATAAACTTGTACCAATGTTATTGTTATTATATAGTTAGAATGCGATCTCATATGTAACATAGGATACGAAAATTGTAAGTATTCATAACAGATTAAGAAAGCTATGTCTTTATTTATTTAAATAAAAAAAGAGAAAGTACATAAGCGAGTAGGAAAAAGACCACAAAAAGCGGATCACTAGTCCTCTACCCCAGGGGTGACCTCAACATCCTCAGGCTGATCGCCGATCACCTGCTTGGGTGCAGGTTCCTCGGGGACATACTCCAGATGCTCCTCTTCCAGGTCAGGTCCCCGAGCCGCTTCCTCATCTTCGACCCATGCCATGGAGGCAAGGGCATCCCAGTACTCATCGAGGAGGTCGAACCGATCAATCCTTAGGTTCTTCGACCAAAGGGCGAAGATGGACTGAATCGTCCATTCTCTAGCCCTATTCTCGAGCTCTAACTCCTATTGTTGCATCTCCAAAGTTAGCGAGGTGACGTGAACTTGAGTAAATCAGAGCTCAGCTTCAAGCGCCTCTCGCTGCTTTTTGGTGATCTCCCACAGCTCAACCCTATCCCATTCTATTCGTAAGGCCCGCTCGGATATCATTTACAGCTCCCGCTCTTTCTCGCCAGACTTACCAGTGCCAGCCTCACTAGTGCCAGCCTACCTAGTGAGTCTAGCCACCATCCTCTGGAGCTCCTTTACCTCCTCTCCGTGCTTCTCTAGCTCAGCTTTCTAAAAGTCCACCATGCAAAAAGCAGTGTTCCTTTCGAAAAAGTACTGGTTCACCTGGACAGAGGCTAAATCTCTCTCTGCTAGTGTGGCCTCTAATTCTCGCGTAAGCCATACATTCTCTTCCCTTAGCTCGACCAGTCCTTTGGCAACCCCCAGTTGAATTTTCTGTAGGGACAGGTGCACAGAGAGTAGGGCTTATGTAACGAAAAGAATAAAGAGTCGGTTTCTTTTTTACTAAAAAAGCAAATATAAAGTCCTCACTGAGGACAGCTCGTTTACCTGACTCATGTGCTGGAAGGGACGTGGACATCAGGTCCATGGGGTTGGAGGCCACGAACCGTTCGAAACGTCAATGTCTCTACAAGCCCGCACTCCAGCAAAGTGAAAACTACCAACTGTAGGTCCAGAAGTTGGCCCATCGAGTCTAGCACAAGCGTGCCCGTACCTGTAGTAAGTATAGTCTCTTCCGCGGGCTCCTTGCCCAACCGACTCCCTGGACCTACAACCTCCATTTGCCTTGTCCACAAACCCTCTGGGGTAATGGAGATGCCGGTCGTGCCCCTGGCTAGCCCTCCTGAGCGGAACGCTTGGTAACGTTGCAACCTCTCAGGTTGGATGCCCAAACCCTTAGTCTCAGACTCTGACTCTTCGGCCCGAAGTTGCTTCTGCCTCTTGGACTTTTGAGCCATTGTCTTCTGATTCGGAGACCAACCGAAGGCTGGGGAGCACCCGACGGTGTCCCTCCAGTAGCGGGACCAGCGGAGCTCCCAGGCCGGCTCCGGTGACACCCATCCAGGGGAAGGAAAATTGCCTTGGTCGCAGTGATCTGGGCACCTTGGGAGGCATGGTCGCTGCATACGAACGTCGTTAGCAAAACAGTTCGCTGCGTGAAAAATCAAAAAATAGGCTAAGGTTAAGCTTACTTGATGGGGTCTCTAAGGTTGCTTCGGGGTTGAAGAAACTGTACTTCCGCAAATTGGCAGTTGTCACGAGCAGCCTTACGTCGCGACTCTTTTCGGCCAGAAAACTGAAGGTAGTGATTCTGTCTGGATCCTCGAGGAGCGACAACCTGGTCATTTTGTTAACTGCAAAGAAACAAAGAGCTCATTAGCGAAGACCAAAAGGAAAATTTGCGACCTCAAAGGAAAGGTTAACCTAATCGGCTCCAGAAAGTGGCAACTGCCATTGTATCGAAAGAAAAAGAACTTTGTCTCATATGCCTCTACGTTGCTGGGGTAACTATGAATTCCCTCTTCTATCGTAGAGCGCTTGGAGAGGTAGAAGGAGTCTTTGTCGTTACTCTTCTTTAGGATGTACGAGCAACCAAGCTCCAGCATGGTCAACTCGCCTAATCCGTTTTCGCCGCAGGCAATATACATAGCCACTGCTATCATATATGCATTCAGCGTTAGCTGTAGCGATGCGATCCCGAAATGATTGAGGACCAACCTGACAAAAAGGTGAAAAGGGATCTACCCTCCACTCTTGAAAATGTTCTCGGAGATCGCGACCATCCCTTGCGGCGGACTCCGAGCTGTGTGTATCCTATCTTGGAAGATCTCCATGCTAAGAGCGTATTGGTCTATCACCTTTTGAATCTCCTCGATAATAATCATCGATAGAATCTCTTGAGGGGGACCCGCAAAAGCATCCTGCATAGGCGAGCTGGTTCCCTCCTCAATTCTGGTCATTGTGGGGTCCATTCTACTACGGTCTGAAAAAAGCAACATGCAAGAAATCATTCAGTCCTCGTATACTGTTTCATACGATGACGTGGAGGAGAAAGTAAAAAGCTTCCTCCCTTAAACCCTAGAAAAACCCTCATAATACTTTTAGAGCCACCATCAAATGGCTCAAACCCAAGGAGAATATTTCATCTCTGATCAACTAACAGCAGACTATCATCGCATGGCAACTATCGAAAGCAAGAAATAATAATAAAAGTGGTGGAGTAACCATCCTTACCTCTTGAAGTGAGAAGATTAATCCTCCTACTTCGAATATCAAGCGCGCACCAAGCTGAGAGACAAAGAACCAAGGCTCGCAAAAATTTTTGCTCTCTTTGAGAAAGTGAGTATTGTGCATTACCTGAAGTGAGCTTGGGGTTTTATAGTGAAGGAAGTGGCGCTTTGGCTTCCCGAAGTGAAACGACGTTTGAGCGAAAAACGCATTTGACCGTTGATCGCGACCATGTGTCATGAATCAACGAAGAACAGTGACCGTCATGCTTCGAGAAACCAAATCATCATTCTTTTCCGTTGAAACACTCAAGCGATGGCACGTTTCCCTCTTCCATATTAAATGCGCCCCTATTTGCATTTAATACCCTGATAGGGACTATCGTTTTAGCATGATTCGCATTTAATGCGCATGGCTAGCAATTATTACGCACAGGACAAGTCTGTCATAACAAAAGGTATTTCATTAAATGTATCAGCTTCAAAAGTGCAACGGATAACATCTGAAGGGGTCGTTATTAGAACACTCTTCGTCTTATGTCAGTCGCGAAGCGACGTGACTCTTCGATCTTGTCTTACGTCAGTTGCAGAGCGATGTGATCCCTTGCCTTTGGCAAAAAACTCTTTAAGTGTAATCAAGTCATAGACCTTGGTCGAAAACCAGTCATCGTTATGGCACTGAACATGTTCTAAGAATAAGTCACTGACCCCAAGAGCAAGACATTTTAGGTCGCCTACATGGAAATGTTTCTTCGACCTCTTTGCAACCAGGTCGGATCGACTAGTATCTCTTCAAACGCATCAAATCAAGGCATAATATGTAGTTTCCAAGGTTCGATTCTCAAACCTTAAAAACTAGGGGACTTCTGTTATGCCTGAAAAAGTAGGGCTAACGCAGAGCCTTGTCAGCATAAGCGGTCAGAGCTTAGGTAAGTCCTGTAGCCATTCAGACGAAGCCACGTCGCACGCTAACGTAAGCGACATGCTCCTGCCAGTGTAGTGGGTGTGCGCTAGGCTAGTGAAAGGCTAGAGATGATTCACGTGTCCAATCCATGTAAGCATCAAGTAAATCACTCGAGCAGGTGAGTAACGGGACGCAAGGAAGGATTTGCACGGTAATCTGACCCACTCCTTGATTTAGTAATCATTACCTTAACTCATCCCACTATAAATAGAGGGTTCCTCCCCCGTTTGTGGGATTAGTTAATTTCTCTCTGGAATAGCATATAGACATACTCTCTCTCTCTCTCTCTCTCTCTCTCTCTCTCTCTCTCTCTCTCTTGTAATCTCTTGTAAGTCAGCTCGCTGAACGCGACCTGACCACATATATTAATACGATACCAATGGACGTAGGATTCACTTATTTAAGCATCCGAACCACTTTAAACACTGTTCTTCATCTTCTATTCAGTTCAATACCCCCATACACATGTGTCTTCTGAGTCAGCTCAGCAATTCCCACGTGCGGTTAGTTGGTGTCAAAATCACGCATCAACACAATTTATTTATAAATTTGTATAAAGAGTTTATATATAAAATAGATTTGAATTGTATTCATGAATAATCTAGCAAGAATATTCATAGCATTTCTAAACAAATGACCTTTTCTTTTAATTAAAAAAAGGTTAAAATATATAAAAATTGGATGGAATGGACGCATATTCAACTGAAAACATCTAGAGTAGACAAAACAAATTAAGCTAATTAAATGATTTTAGTATAAGTTAATATAGCTGATTAGTTGATAATATATAGTTTTTTTGTCGGGGAAAAGAGAATTATTGATATATTTATTTAGGATTAGTTGCATTTTATTTTTCCAAATTGAGGTTATTTAATTCGCTGCGTTTTTGAAGTAGAATGATTTTCATAACTTGTTGGTTCTTTGTTGATTTCAATTAGATAAACATTATTTACCATGTATTTATCGCGAAAACTGGTCCAATTTGGACAAGTAATCAAGAGCCATGTCATCAATAGACAGTAGACATCAGTTTTGATTAAGTCAATGTGTCTTAAAAAAGTTAGAGTTATTTAAACCCTATCTACACTCCTTTTAAACCCCAAAATTTACTATATTTAAATAATTTTTATTTTATTCCAAAATGAACTTTTTAAACTTTCACTACTTTTTTAATCTTTTTATTTTTTAATATCTTCTTCTTAATACTTTTAATTTCTCGTTTATTTAATTATGATTAATAGACAATAAAATAAACAACAGATTGGTTTAAAAGCAAATCTTTCTTGAAATTTTTTTTCTTTTTTTATTTGTTTATTTTTTGGAAGTGAATGAAATTTTGTTGAAATATACTTGTGATTTAGAAAAGGTTATCAAACCCATAAAAACAAACAAAACAATGGTTGGAAAGAAAATTTCAGTCATGATTTTGCAAATCATGATCGGAAATATTCTTTCAAATCTTGTTTTATTTTTTATTTTTTTTCAGATTTTTCATAATTGTTTCTAAATAATGAGTTTTTAAGAAAGAAAAGAAGTTAAAAAAGATTAGGAAATTTAGAGAAGTTGAAAAAGATTAAGAAAGTGGAGAAGTTAAAAGAATATTAAAAAATGGATAACTTTGAAATAAATTTAAATTTATTTACTTCTAATTGATTTTAGGGCTTATAAAAAATTTGGAAATAACACTACTCAAAAAGTTATTAGCATTTCTTGTTAGAATAATACTTTGGGTACTAATGGATGGGTACTAATCTGTGTATTAACTAAAGCATAGTACGGATACTATACGCATAGTACGGATACTATACTTTAGTTAGTACACAGATTAGTACCCATAGCATCACTCTTCTTGTTATAATATAATCCGGATTCTTGAAACTCATATAATTGTCTGACTCAACTGCTCTCAAGTCTCAATACTGGGTAAATTGATTAGCTATTGCTTGACTGTTTAAAAAATGGGTCTAACTATGTAAATAATGGGCCTGTTGGGCCAATTAATTAGCATCATGTGTCTGTTAAGAAGTTTAAAATAATAATAATACTCACTTTTTTCTTTTCTGGTTGAATATATATCTATCTAAAGGATAAACTTATATATATATATATATATATATTAGCTATAGGTTTTTTTGTTTTTTTTTTTTTTTTTTTTTTTGTGACCAAGGGTGTGTGAGTTAGTTTGTATGCACTTCGACTAATCCTTAGAATCTTAAAGTTAAAGACTGGATAAATCCTCTAATAGTAACCCCCTATTAGGAATTTAACCATTGCAATAAAAAATATTGGTTGTAGATACAGTTGGCTTAAAATTTTTACTTCAACCGAGAAAATGGAGAGAAAAAGACAAAAAATTAAACAAAAATTAAAATTTTTCTTTTGGTAGTCAAAGGAAAATGAAGAAAGTGAGAATGTATAAAATTTATATAAATGGGATTCTTTCATTTTGATCTATAGTTCCTACCATTGCAACAGGTTGAGGAATAAGCGACGGAGCTAGTCATGGAGTGAAAGAATTAGCATATCATCCTTTTTTTTTCTTTTCTTTTCTTTTTTCCCATATTGATTACTGAATTACTCTCTCTTGCACCCTTCCTCGTTCTCACAAAAACAAATATTCTTCTAATTTAACTTATTTTATTTCATAAACATAAAATTCTGTTTCATACAAGATGTAGCCACTTCTAAAACTTCCAATCAATATCGATTAAGACATACATTTTCTTATACTACACCTCAATAAGGATGTTCACCTTCAATATTCCCCGGAGGATGATAACTGCAAATGACAAACCACCATCCATTCTGGCACTTCACCCTCCCACAGCCAAGTTGAGTCGATTTTCACCAAACAACCTGAGTGTAATGCAAGCACTCGTCACCAACACAAGAATTTGATGCATAATCTTAGTTAGGCTTCTCGCTAACCCAATTTTACTGCATGCAGTCCAAAACGACGCCATAGGAAAATCCATAAAAAGGTATGTTATATATGAATTTACGAAACTATTGTTTTAATTTGACATGCATAATTCCTGAATAATCTAATAATCAAATATTTTGATTGTTAAGTATGATTTTATTCGACTTTGGAGTATATATATATATATATATATATATATATAAGGAGACTTCATTCTTAATTATATAATTCATGCTGGCATGACTGCAAACAATCATTTAAAATAGGCCAAAAATGTTACAACCATCTGTAATAACTAATTATAAACTGTAATTTCTTGTTCGCTAAAGGGGAAAGCGCAACTTAAAAAATAATCACCAGTGATGGACTTTTTGTTTTGTGAGCTCACTACTATATTTACCTTCTGTTAATTGCTAAAATTCTTGAAACTCAGTGCTATTACTATTGTCTGCAAGTTTCGATTGAACTGAAAAAACTTTTTAACTGATAAATTTAACAAGTTTGTTAAATGCTTAATTTTATTCTCTTTTTCAGCCTATAAGAGACTGTATCTTACTCAGAACTCATTGTACCAACTTTGTAGGCTTTCTGCTTCGCTTCTTGAAGTAAAAGGTATCACATTTGTCTTGTTTATATGTTCAGTTCCTTTATAGAACGGTAATAGCTATGATTTGTAATAATATGAGTTTGGTTTATAGCTAATCTTGTTGCTAAAGATATAATTCAAGTTCAAGGACGCGACTCACAAATGACTGTTTTCTTGATTGCAGTCTCATACCACAGTAATGGCTCCTCCCTTTATTGGAACCCAAAGTGGTAGCATTAACAACAGGTACACATTGAGAAAATTAAATGTAATCTTTATATACATAGCAAGAGAATGTGTTTTATATTTTACTTAAATTTAATTAAAGTAAATATCTGTTCTTCATTAATTCAACCACAGATTCAATTATTTGCTTAATTTGTTTGGTGATTTTTGAAATGTTGTGAGCATTTATAGCTCGGAAGAAAATTATGCAGACGTCGACTGGGATAATCTTGGATTTGGTTTAACTACAACTGATTACATGTATATAATGAAATGCTCAATGAAAGAAAACTTTTCACGAGGACATCTTACCAACTATGGCAACATAGAAATCAGCCCTTCTGCTGGAGTCCTAAATTATGGACAGGTAGACACCAATTTAATTTAAGAGCAGCCATAATGATAATGTGTTGGACTTAGCATTAATTGAGTGACAAATTGCTTCTTTAATGGTGGTATCTTTAGGGTTTGTTTGAAGGTCTAAAGGCCTATAGAAAAACAGATGGTAGAATTCAGCTCTTTCGGCCAGAACATAATGCTCTACGGATGCAAGCCGGCGCAAGGGAGATTGAGGATGCCGTCACCATCAGTTGAGCAATTTGTCGAAGCTGTAAAGCAAGTTGTCCTGGCCAACAAGCATTGGGTAATATTCCTTTTTCTCTCTTTGTTTGAATGATCTTAAGTTTTCCGGAACTTTTAAAGATCTCAGGACACCAGTGCATTTGCACTTGACGTATGCTTATTTGTTAACGTATTGTTTCAAATTGATGAACACACAGGTGCCTCCTCATGGGAAAGGCTCACTATATGTTAGGCCTCTGCTCATGGGAAGTGGGTCGGTTCTCGGAATCGGACCTGCTCCTGAGTACACTTTCCTCATATTCGCATCTCCAATCGGCAACTTCTATAAGGTACACTAATTACTTGAGTCATTGAATTAATTTTCTTTTGTTTGATGCAGTATTATTAACAATAATGCCACTGATATATATTACAGGGTAGAGAATCCCTGAACTTATTGATAGAAAGAGACCTCCATCGTGCTCAGGGGTGAGCATAAAATTGAGCTTCATTACATGCCGTGATGCTATACCGAATTGTTTTTAAATTTTCATTGCTTATTGCAGGTTTATGAAACCGTAGCCGAAGCAAAGGCCAAAGGATTCACTGACGTCTTATTCTTAGATGCAGTAAGTGGAAAGTACATTGAGGAGATTTCTTCATGTAACATTTTCATTCTCAAGGTAAGAACTAAAGGCCATTCTACACAAATGTTTCGCTTCATTAATATCAGAAGTCCTCTATTTTTTCCAATATTAACAAATCTCTCTTTTTCAGGACAATGTAATTTCAACTCCAGCAACACATGGAACTATTCTGCCTGGTGTCACCCGAAAAAGCATTATCAAACTTGCTTCTGATATGGGTTACCAGGTAGCTATATAATTGCCATTAATTCTGTTAATCGCAATAAAAGGGCGAATTGAGGAAACGTTTTAATAAATAAGTACAATGTTTAGGTGGAGGAACGCAATGTTCCATTGGAGGATTTGTTGAATGCAGATGAAGTATTTTGCACAGGAACCGCAATGGTTGTGACTCCTGTTGCCAGTATGACTTATAAAGATACAAGGTAAAAGAAATGTATATTTATGTTGTTTAATTTCCTTCCTCCTTCGTCCTCTTTTAACAGTGGAATAATTTTAATGTAGGGTTGAGTACAAAACTGGAAATGAAACAGTGACACATAAACTTCACGTAACACTTACAGGGATTCAGACTGGTGTTATTGAGGATAAATTGAGATGGACGCTCCCAATTAATTAATTGAGCTTATGTTCATTGTCTTATGTCCATAGATAGATATATAGTACCTAATAATGTGGTTTTCTAATTAATAATGTAATCACAAAATTTAGCCAAAAGTGCAAAGAATGTTTGGCAGAATATAATATGATTTGAAGATATTATATAGAGTACGTTTGGTTCAGGGAATGTTGTATTATTGAAAAGATAGATAATCAAAGAATCTTTAGAGAAATGTGTTTGGTTGGTTGGAATAAATTAGTAAGGTATGTTATAATAATATGTTTGGTTGGGAGGATAAATAAGTGGGTATATTATATAGATTACTAAATTGTCCTCCTTTTTAAATAAGAATATAATATTATTTTTATTATTATTTTATTCTATTATTTTTTAAATTATTTCTTTTAACACCCTATATTTGAAATTTTGCTAAAACACCTCAGCAATATAAAACCTTAATTTATAGCAAAATCATCCCCACTCACCCCAAGCCACTGCCGGCAACCAGCCACCACCGTCGGCAGCCGTTGTAATGGCGCACTACCAGACGGATCTAACTGGTCGTGCGTCGGTAAGGCCTAATCCAGCTATGGATCGACAAGACCTAGCCATGAATATGGTTGTTTCACGGCCAAAGATATGGCCATGAAATGGCGGCCATTTCACAGCCAAAGATGTGGCCATGAAATGGCGGCCATTTCACAGCCAAAGATTTGGCCTTTTCAAGGCTAGATCTATGGCGTTTCATGACCACATCTTTGGCCATGAAACAGCCAAATCTGGTCATTTTCGGCCATAGATCACAAATCTATGGTCAAAAACGTCCTTACCGGTACACAACCAGCAAGATCCTACCGGTCTTGCGCTGATATGATGACTTTCGTCGACGGCCAACGGTTGTCTTGAGTGGTTGGGGGTATTTTGTTAACTTTTAAACTTTTGTGGCTATGGTGTTTTAGCTAAATTCTCAAATGTTGGGGGTCTAGGTTAATTGTTATTTGGTAGACATATGAGGGCAACTGTGTACGAAATGATAAAAGATTAAAGGCAAAATAGTGTCAAAATTAAGATTACCTCGGTAATCTTATATTAGCACCCCTTGGGAAGGTAATCTGATTACCAACAATATTACTAACAGTAAATACTATTTGTAATAAAAGATTACATAATATTTTATTACTTGACAACCAAACGAGGGAATTTTGAAAATTAAACAAAGATTACAAGATTAATCTTATATCACCCCTAAACCAAACGCAACCATAAGGTGCGCTTGGAACGGGGGTAATCTTTGTTTATTTTGCAAGATTTTGGTGTTTGATTTGCAAGTAATAAAATATTATGGGTATCTTTTATTGCATATAGGGGGCGTTTGGATCATATAATATTTTTTTATCTTAGTAATAAGATTTCTGGGTAGAAAGATTACCTTGTAGATTACCAGGTTTAAATTATTATTGTGCTTGGCTCAATTGGAATGTATTAATAATTAATGTACTTGGTTGATAGTAATAATAGATGTCCTTAAATACCCTTTTTACTATAATGCCCTTGCAATGATCACTTGTATTACTAATCAATCTGTTTGGTTTGCTGTAACAGCATGACTAGATGTCTTGATTACATTTTACTAAAATGCCCTTTAGATAATTACTGGGTGTAAATAATCAACATGTTTGGTTAATAAATGAAATTATCAATTAACAAAATATTTTTTCTTGTATTTTAGCCAAGTATTTTATTGGTAAGTTATTTATTGAGAAATTTACATAGACTATTGAAACTCCAAAAAAAACCTATTGTATTTTCTGTTGGATATACATTCAACACCTAATCCTGGTATTGCAACAAATATAGTTGGCATCTCCGAATTTAAAACTCTATCTAAAACTCTGATTTTTGTATTACCATAAATTATAATTCATACATGTTTATTTCTACTTTAATTCAATTGAATCCGGGTCAATTTTTATTTTTCAAGGCAACAGAAAAATAAACTTTTTTTTTTTTTTTTTGTTTAGACCATGCCTGGAATTTAGAAACAATTTTGCATATTTGAGGAAAATCGTTAACTTTTTCCACTTATCCTAAGCCGAAACTATGTGTGAAAATTGTGAGAATTATTGCTGCATTTATCATATCACATATTTCGGAGTACCTGTGCACAAAAAATAAAACCCTTTACAAGACTTCACTAGAAACCAAATGTAGTCGGTACTCAATACTTGCTCCAAGCTGCATCTTCACAAATTCTGTCTACATGTGCATTGGTAACCCAAACAAGATATCTATCTTGTGAGGTTCCTTGCAAATCTCAGTGGTCGCTGTTAGCATCTCAGTGACTGTGAATCCATCCAATTGAGAAATGATGGAATACACCTACCCTTTTACGGTCTTTCTCTTGGGTTTCCTTCTTGAAGTAGTCAGCAATACCCTTGAGCTCTGCTCGGGTCCCATCCAAGGCAGACTCAAACCTACCTAATGTGGTGTGCCAGTCTGTTGCTTTTTCAGAATCTTTTTTTCTCTTCTTACTACTGACCGCAACTCTGCTTTAACTGGCAATGGCCGCCTAACAAGTAGAATCAACTACATCATCCTTGGGCGGGCCACTGGTGTGCCCCTAGACATCGACCTGTACATTGGCATCGATGTCCATCTGTTCATCATTGTTCTCGACACTGTCATTATCTAAATCCTCAACAGCATCAGCTGTTGTCTCTGCACAAGCTCCATTGGCCCTGTCTTTGTCGTAGATTGCGACAAAGTAATCATAGTGCACCCACAGTTTGTGTCACAGTGCTCTTGCAAAAGGATGACTCTACAAAAACGTTAATCATCATAAGATATGCAACATCTATGTCAATACATATAAACGTGCAGTTTAAAATTTAAAATTTACACAAATAAACGAACATAAGCATACTTACCCGGACCCAGTCATCAAAGACATCCTTGGTACATGTAATGCATTTCTCCTCATCATTCCACCCGAAGCCGCTACCTCTCTCAATCATCTCATTGATTGCATTATATTGCCTCCTCAACATCTTCAACCTCGAGTCAATATGTGGTTGTGCTTTCAGACCGCAATGAGGAAGCTTTTCCCACATCATCTTTTTGACCTCAGTTAGGTAACCACACTTGAACCCCCGCTCAGTTCTCCAAAGTGGCTGCTCTTTCACTCCAAAGAAACACTCCCCACCAACATCCCTTCTTTTTTGTCCACTGCCACTTACTTCCCTTACTTTGCCCTGCCCTTTCTGCCCCTTTTTATAGGCACAGGGTTGTTATGCATGCTAATACTCCTGTCGGACTCCTGGGACCGCGATGCTGACCTGTCTATATTGCTAAAACAAAACAAAAAAAAACCACGATTACTAATATTGTACAAAAAAAATCAGGTTACAAATGTTTGTTTATACACAGTGTCCGATCAACTGATATGCGCGAGTTGAATAATTTTATGTCAATCAGGAATAATAATACATGAATAGGATGACTTAACAATCAAGCATCCACATTACGACAATGTAAATCAATGTACAAGTCCCCTAACAAAGGTAGATTAGTGTTTGGGTTCATTCATACATGGAAAATTAGAAAAGACATAAATTTAAAGAGTCACAATAGTACACATAAACTAAACAGAAGCACAATCATTCATTCCGCGCAGCCATCCAAGTATTGAACATTTTAGCCGCCAAATTGTCTCTAAATGCAGTGCATGTGGCACTAGGCTCAACGTGCTTAATCAATTCACCTTCGTCATCCTCTTCCCCTTCATCGTTTACCTCTTCCTGAAGCTCCGCTTCAACCGAGTCAATGGGCAACTCAGACCTTATGAAATTGTGCAAAAGACAACATGCAGTAATGATTCTATATTGAGTTTTGATGGGGTAGTAAGATGTGTGCTTCAATATTCCCCATCGAGCTTTTAGGATGCCGAAACATTGCTCAATATAATTTCTTGCTTGAGAGTGTTTCATGTTGAAAAATTCTTGTGGTGATGCCGGTTGGTGACCTTGTCGCCAATCACTCAAATGATATCGTTGTCCTCGATAAGGGGCCAAAAACTCTTCCCCGTTAGTGTATCCAGCATCGCACAAATAGTAATGCCCTAAAATAAACAATTTCAAGTCAATAACAATTACTAAGTGCACTATTATGCCAGACCTTAACATTAAAAATACAATTATTTTGTTGTATTACCTTGGGGGACCTTTAATCCATTTCTCCTAGTAATGGCATCCCTAAGAACTCTACCATCTGTAGCGGAACCTTCCCACCCAGCGAGGACATATATAAACTGCATGTCAGGTGTGCATACACTAAGGACATTAGTTGCGATTTCACTTTTCCTTGACTGATACCTAGGTATATCAATAGTCAGCACGTGAACCTTTATGTATGTTCCATCTAAGGCTCCCAAATAGTTTTAACACAAAACACCAACAACAATATTTTAGAGAAAACAATAACTCTGATTTCAATAAGGTACTGAACTACATGTGCATCGTAAACCTAGTGATTAAATTGTACCTTGAACCATTTCCACCGCTCATCGGTTGAGTTCTCAGGAATGGCCTCTGGATTTTTAAACAGCAGGGTATGCAAACCTTAACACAGCGTTCAGGGACTAAGTGAAAATTGCGGCTTACCGTCTCAGTGGATCTACGCATTTGACGTTTCATTACTCTAGTCTTTTGGTTATGGGCAAGGATGTGAAGAAAGGTCCCAACTAATTCTTCTACGGATGAATGACGGGTTGATTTTAAGTTGCCATGTATAGTAAGTAAATTACAGAATTACATAATTTGTGAAATACAGCCCTATTCATCCTACAGCTCTCAAAACATAACTCATCACTTTGGAAAAGCATTGTGTGTAAATTGAGGGACCTAACCTTAAACCTAGACGCAGACTCACTGGCATATGATATAGCAGCCCTATGTCTACCTCGTATATTAAGTACATTAGCCAACCCAATAAGGACGAGCATGGTGTACATGGTTTCCAACATGTCCAAATGGAAGACTAGAAGGACAACCAAGTGCATCTTCTACCTGACTGTTAAACGGGCCATAGCTATTTCACATAATTCATGAGTCAAAGCATAATGAAGTCAATCAACCATGTACAACAAATTCGAAATTGACTGTGAGGGGTACATTCACAAATGATATCATATGTTTTTACAGATACTCTTCAGCAAATTAAGTAATTTCCTTCTTTATCATATCGAGAAAGTAGATGAGAACGGGTTGAAATAGAAGATAAAGAGAAAGTTGGACAGGATACATTCTCTCATGCAGTAAATTAAAAGCCAACAATTATAGCATAACAATGTATTAAGGTCATGTAACATCCAAAAAAGTTAATTCTATTACAAATAATTACTACTTGGTGACACAGTATTTTTCAAGCAGTTGGTTTTCACTATCAAAACAAACAGGAGATGTAAACTAAACAAAATATGAAGTCCAACAGTGTCTGAACAGAAAGAAATATTCCCATAAAAAATTTCAGGACCCATCTCTAATTGTTCTTAACCATTTAACTTCACACCTAGTTTAGTCAAAACGGAAAACATAAATCAGTGAAACCAAAAAAGATCACTAAGTTAGACCTTAAAATCTTTCACACAATTTTGTACACCATGTATAGACACATAGAGATCCAATTGACCAATATTCCTATCACTCCATAACCCATAAACTAAGGTATTTATGTACCAAACATATAAACTGTAAAGAATTGCAAGACACACCCCACTATACTAATAAGCTGCCTTAAACTAGACTACACTAACTAGATCAGTATAGTATACTAATATGCTCCCTTAAACTAGACAATACTGAAGCATATCAGTCCACTTATACTAATATGCTCTCGTAAACTAGACTATATACCAGATTTATAAAATTCAAAACAGCAGCATATTATCTTCATTATTTGTACTTTGTCGTTCAAATCTTAATACCACAACAGCAAAGGATAGCCAGTTACAGTCTCAACAGCATAATAGATCAAGCAACAACTTGGAATCTCAACAACGAGTAGCAACAGAGCATAAAAGACAGCAACTTACAACCTTCGGCAAAAAACAGCCTTCAAATCTCAAAGAATGTAACAACCAAAACATCCTTAAAATCTTAGCAACAGAATAGCAAAAACATTGTTAAAAACTTAGGAACACAACTGTAAAAACACCCTTAACATCTTAGCAACAGAACAGCCAAAACATCGTTACAAACTGAGGAACAAAAATGTAAAAACACCCTCTTAGCAACAGAACAGCCAAAACATCCTTAAAATCTATGCAACAGAACAGCAAAAACATCATTAAAAACTGAGGAACGGAACTGTGAAAACACCCTTAAAATCTTAGCAACAGAAGAGCCAAAACACCCTTCATGTGAAAGCTGATTCATTCTCCAATAGCATTTTTTCCTCAAGTAAAGATTGATGATTATTTTCAAATGTTCTGTCCTTTGGCTGATTTCAAATTTTTTAAAATTTTATATGTTCTCCATGTTGCTTTTATAACTTAAATACCAATTGTTGATTTATGGAATAGAAAATAGAAAATTTTAATGTTCTTTTTGAACAAGTAAGGTACAGAGGAGCTATAGTATAGGAGCTATTTCTTAGTCTTCTCCTATTAATACCTTATTCTTATAAAAATCTAATCTTTTTAATACAATTTGAAGATGACATTTTGATATGAATAGTTTGCTATAAAAATGTAATCTTGTAAAAGACTACTCATAAGGTGAGACTGTTTAAAATCACATATTCTGTTCCTTTAAAAAAAAAAAAAAAAAAAAGGCTTTGGTTAAATAAACAAATATTTATATTATGTATTATTCAAAAGCAGAATTGTCATTGTCATTGTCAATATTGAAAACAACAAAGAGAGGGTGTTTCTAGGTTTGTTTATACTTTCCAACCATTTAGGGGATTTAGAGAATGTCATAGGTTTAGATATAATTTGATGTTTTCCTCTTCTTTTTTACTTTTATTACTCCTATCGACTATATATTCGAAAGTGCTTCTATAGTTCTCTGCAGTGTAAACATCACCCTCATTTATTTGAATTTTAACTCTTTAAATCACATTCTTATGTGTTTAAATAATAATTTGTCAAATTTTGTCGAATGCTTATCATCTCCTACAGTTATGAAGGCACTTATTATCTCCTTTACAATATAGGAGCTTATATCTCGTTTCTAAATGAGCTGTAGATATGAGTTTTATCTAATCACTGATTAGGAGTTGTTTATCCTAGGATGAAAACAAAATCATTTGCTGCTCTAGGTGTAATTTCTTCATGACGTAGTATCTAGAATTTGCATAACTACCTCAACACTCCCAATGATTCGTTTATCTATCAGAATGAATGACCAATGACAGACAAAAAATTTCAAAGTACTTAAAAGCAATCGAAACAAATAATGGTACATTCAAAGAAAAGAGGGCAAACAACACTCCCAATGATTCATTTATCTATCACAATGAATGACCAACGACAGATGAAAAATTTCAAAGTACTTAAAAGCAATGGAAACAAATAACGGCACATTCAAAGAAAAGAGGGCAAACAACGAAAAATTTCAAAGTTAAGGTTTACTTAAAAGCAATCGAAACAAATAACGATACATTCAAAGAAAAGAGGGCAAACCACATACCGAAATTAGCGAACGGACTGACGAACAAGATCGTCGAGCAATTTTTCTCCATTCCGACATCGAGTTTAGCTGCAGATCGAGAATGAAATCATACCTCCTCTGCGTTTTAGGGAAAAAAAATTTCTTTCATCTTGTAGTTTTAGTGAAGTTAAAGGGCATATTGGTCACAATACACAAATTAGCGGGGCATTTCTGAAATAAATGATAAAAATCTAGGCAGTTTCGTCTGGAAATAAAAAATATGAGGACAAATACGTCTGTTTATGTAAATTGGCTATTTTGTAATTATTAATAAACCAAAGGATATTTTTGTCCTAATAAAATACTGTTTAGGGGCAAGATTCCGATAACGTTTTAATAGCCCCCCATGAGGTACAAATATTCCCGGCAATTTACCCCCCTTTGACCACTGTTTGTCATCTTTTGTTCCCAGTAAATTTTTTTACAAAATTGCCAAACACGGTAATCTGCTAAATTTAACTAATATTACCCTTGTTAAAAAATTTAAACCCGATCCAAACGAGCCCATAGTGTTTACTGTTGGTAATGTAGGGGATAATCTGATACCTTTCCCTCAAGGGTGTTATAAATGATTACCGGGTAATCTGATTTTTATACCTATTTTGCCCTTAATAAAAAACCATTTCAGACACAATTATTCTCAAATGTCTACCAAATGACAATAGCCTAGCCCCCCTACATTTGAGAAATTAGCTAAAACACCCTAGCCACAAAAAAGTTTAAAAGTTAACAAAATATCCCCAGCCACCCAAGACCACCGTTGATCGTTACACACCACCCCCGCCGTCAGTCATCGTAATGGCACACGATCATCGAGATCTGGTTGATCGTGCACCGATAAGGCTATTTCCGGCCATGAATCTGTGATCCATGACCAAAAATGGCCAGATATGGCCGTTTCTATGGCTGTGTCATGGCCACAAATTTGGTCGTTTCACGGCCAGATCTATAGCCGTGAAACGGCCACATCTTTGGCTATGAAATAGCCATAGATCTGGCCGTGAAACGGCCATGGATTTGTGATCCATGGCCGAAATGGCTTTGTCAACACACGGTCGACCATATATTGCAATCACTCGCCATTCAGTCGACTGCCGACGACAATCGGCAGTGGTGGCTAGCTACCAGCAGTGGCTTGGGGTGGATGGGGGTGATTTTCTTACAAATTAAAGTTTTATATGGCTGGGGTGTTTTAGCAAAATTTCAAATGTTGGGGGTTAAAAGAATAGTTCAAAAAATAATAATAAAAAATAATATTATATTAATATTTAAAAAGGAGGGCAATTTAGTAATCTATATAACATATGGACTCATTTATCCTCCCAACCAAACATATTATTCACCAATTTATTCGAACCAACCAAACACATTTCTTAAACATTCACAGTAATCTTCAAGGTGATGTATCTTTTCGTTAATATAATATTCTCTTATAATAAAATATAATATAATCCAAACACCCCCATATAGATATTCGTATTTCCCAGCTCTCTCTATTATTATTTTTTATTTTTTTATTTTTGTTTCTTTTTGTGATATATAACCATATTGCCAATACACCTCTTCTAGTCTTACTAATATAAATTGAATTGCACAAGTATTGTTGCTGACAAAGCTTGGTTAATAATATTTGTTGTGCATGATTTTGTCCGACAGCTAGATTCGTGTCACCTATCTAAAAACCATACTAGGATCTAGTCGTCTAAATCTTCCCCACGTGTCACACCCACAGTGGATGACTTAACCAATAAGCTCACTAGTCCTAAGCATGGGCCTTCTGACTTAAGTGTGGGTGGGGGCTGACTCAAATCCGGATTATGGGGAATTATACATGTAATCCATCTTGTAATATCGAAACTTCCAACCACTGCCAGACGGAGTGTTAAAAAGGGAGGCACCACCTCCATTAAATACACATATATGATATATTGGTTCTCTCTATTTCAGGTTGGTTATTTATAATCACAGGTGACTATTTATAATCATGTGCACATCCTATGGGGATGAGCATGGGTAAAGGGTATAACCGGAACCGGTGGGTACCCACTCACTGGTTCTGGGTAGGAACCAAAACCGGTCTCATTAGGTTCCAATTCCGATTCTAAAAAATTGAAACTGAAAATTCCCAGGTCCAGTTGCTATAGTATTAGAATCAGGAACTAGAACCGAGGTCCGGGTACCCGAGGTAGGAACCAAAACCTGGTCTCATTAGGTAAAATTCCAGGTCCGGTTGCTATAGTATTAGAATCGGGAACTAGAGGCGGCAGTGCAGGTACCCAGTAGGAACCAAGACTAAATTGTAATCTTTGTAAATTGTTGAGGTGTATTTGTAATTTTTTTGGGGTATATTTCTCATATTTTAAAAGTAGGGGGTAACTAAAATTAACCCAGGTACCCGGAACGAGAACCTATATTTCAGGTTTTGGTTTCCAAGTTTTTAGGAACCAGAACCAACTGCTTCCAGTTCCGGTTCTAATTCCTTCAAAAAATGCAGGATATCTGGAAACACTCACCTCTAAATTCCTACCTAGCCCTGTAGTGGTCGATTGGGTGTCTCTGGTTATTGCGAATTTTCGTAACAACAATAATATAGTTAGATTTTAATCTAGAAATTATGTTTATATATCATAAAATGATAAATAAGTTAAAAGATTGTAATACTACAACAAAGTTATCTACGAAGATTCTCTATTATATATATATATATATATATATATATATATATATATATAAATACCCACGTCATTTATGATCTATTAAGGAATATGTACGAATAGATTTGCTATTTATTTACCAGGTTCCTAACACTTTTAGCTAATTGAACTCATGGCTAACGATTATATCTTTTAACTGTAAATTGTGTCCGGAATCATGGAAACCCTTGCACACAGGCATACATATTAAATCTTCAGTTTTTTTATTTTGATATCAGAAATTTTTTATAACAATTTGGCTGCCGGCACCTATCCTAAAAATAAAGCCACATCATCTTATCTCTTTTCTTTCACTTGACACAAGCATGGATTGATTTGATATTACCAGAAAAAAATAGCTACCTGTGAAGGACAAAGCTAAAGTGACACTATATAGGTGGAAGCTGACTCAGTAGACTCTTCTCAGGGTTCTTTCTAGTGAAGGTTCATTTAGCGACATTCTTAACTTTTTAATGTAATTCTGTCTGTGGTAGGATTTATCCCAACACGTGAATATATATATCACCATTGTATGGTATATTGAATATGAGCTAATATACAGAAAATTTTAATCCCTTTTCTTGCTTGATTTCCTTTAATTATTTCACATCTGACCAATGGCGTTATGCTGCGTCATTTTTTCATAAGATTTTGCCCCTTGATTCTTTGTATTGACCCAGTAAACCTGTAGTGCTTGAATTTAGTTGAACCATGGAATGAATCGTAATTACTATTGTTTTAAATTTTTATTATTCTTTGGTAGCAGTTGAGGTCTGATAACAAGAACTATGGTTTGTGTTGATAAAGTGAATATTGTTTTGCAAACTGCTACAAAGAAAGTTCTGATTTTATGTTTTGGTTGTACAATGATCTGTGGTATTAGTAGTAGTTGTGGCTTGATATCTGAGTTGATATAGCTAAATGTGTTGGTGTTGATGTGGTTGCAGAAATAGTAGTTATTGTGATGAATTGGTATGTGATATTGAAGCAGTTATATGAAGAAGCTGTATAAGTTAGTATAGTTGTTGTATAATTGTATTACTGAATTGCATTACTGAAGTTGTTGGTGCAGCTGCTAACTTCATGTTAATTTCTTGCATATTGAAGTTGGTGTAGTTATATGAGTTGGTATTGTAATTCTTGTTGTCTAACTGAAGCTGTGTGATGCCAGCTGAGTTTTGTTGGTGTATTTATATTGAAGCAGTGTGATGCCAGTTGAGTTTTGTTTTATATTGAAGTTGTGTGATGCCAGCTGAATTTTGTTGCAACCCGATGCAAGCAAGTAAGCCATCATTGAAGGAAGATGTTAGTAAGTCAGATTGGCAAATCCCAGCAGCCCAGCCTTGTTTGAGGGAAGACATTAGTAAGTCAGAATGGCAAATCCCAGCCTTGTTTGAGGGAAGATGTTAGTAAGTCAGAATGGCAAATCCCAGCCTTGTTTGAGGGAAGATGTTAGTGAAGGATGAATGATTTGCCAAGCCGTTAGTGCTTAGTCACTGTTTCTATTAAGTATTTTGTTGCTACCGTTAGGAAGCTAACAGTTAGTTACTGTTCAGTTCTATCAAAGCACTATAGAAGTGTTATTGTACACTTGTATTCTCTTAAGCTCAGTACATACAAATTTCCAGAAACTTTCTTCTTGATTTTTCTCTGTTTTTTTACTGGAAACCTCACATTAGCTTAGAGCCATCTGGAGCCTGTATGACTAATTGGTGTTGGTTTGTTCTGAGTATGTGCCCGTTTTCTCTTTTCTATTTGATTTGAGCTTGCAAGCTCCGTTTAGAGTGTTTGTGCCCATCTCTCTCCTTGGTTTGGAGCCTGTGTGCTCCCTTTTGAGTGTTTGTTTCCATCCTTTTGTCTAAAAAAATGAACACATATGTTTTTGTTTTCTTTAGATCTCTTTTGGGGGTATGCCCCTGGTTTCATTACTTCGATCTGACACCATGAATGACTAATTGATAATTCAATCAAGAAAGTTTTGGTAAGCTTCAATTATTGGCAATTAAAGTTTCAAGGTATTGTTAAAGTACATTCTGACTCTAAATTATGCATCAAAATCCAATTGAAAGCAACTAAACCCGTACATGTAATCTAAGCAAATTAATTAATATTCTGTTAACAAACACTTGATTTTTAGATAACAAAACAAAGGAATCAATGTTGGTTAGGAGAATTAAAATATTTCTAACGACAGATTATACACAGCTTTATAGCTAGTTGTATATCTTAATCATTGCCCAGCATTAGAACCAACTAATTTAATCTCAAGTTTTTCAGGTCTCCGCCTAATGAACATTTGTTTAAAGAATTAATTAACTGACCACCACTCAGTAGTCTGGTGAATAAAAGAGCAAAAAAGATTCCAGGGTTCTATGAACTTTTAAGTTTGAGTCTCCCTAGACACTAATTGGGTGACCACTAGAGCTTTTATCCGACTGATAATTCTAAAGTTTTCAAAAATTAATTGAAGTACATACAAACTGACTCGAACACCCCTGGTGATATTAAAAAAAAAAAAAAAGAACTAATCAACTTATTCATCAACAACTCATTAAAGAAATCCAGCTAGCATAATACTAGGCTTTGCATGTTAGTTGCCGCCCCGTCGGTCACCTTCGTTACCTTCAATTTAAATTATTCTTTCGTACATATCATGAATATATAACTAGTTCATAATTCAATCGAGCAAGTTGAGTAAGCTTCAATTATTGAAACTTGAAGTTTCAGATGTTAAAGTAGATTTTGACTCCCTTAAAATATGCAGGATTTGATTGAGAATAGTAGCTAGGGAGTTGGCATTTGGGTGTGCCTATTTTTTTAATCGAAGTCAAAAGGCCAACCTTGCAATTTATGAACAAAGATTCTGTGGGAGAACTCTATATATATGAATCAATGGATTGAGAGTTCTAAATCCATCAAAGTGGATCAATATTTACTAGAATAAGAGAGAGGGGTTAAAAGTTTTCCAAGGCAAGTCACTAGCACAGAAACAATTTCAGAGAAGTATGGAGAGCAATTTCATGGAAGCTATTTCTCTGGTGAGTGGTGGAGTTGTTTCTCAGACCAATGAAGATGGAGTTAAGAGGATGAAAATTGTCGTAAAAAAAGAAGATTTAAAGCAAATGATTGACGCAATGAGAGGTTGCGAGAAAAATGTTTATCGACCATCAATTTCGCCATCATCGCCATTGGTTGCAGAAAAAAGATTGAATCTTTTGAACAGAAGGCATCTCTTAAGAGCGTCAAAGGAGAGCCGAAGACGCACTTGGCGTCCTGCCCTCCATAGCATCGCTGAGGAGATCTAAGCCGAAGTACTAAATTAACTGAAATATTTAACATGTTACATTATGTGACTCCCATCAATCTGAGATCTCTTTTAATTTTCACATTCTTGCTGTTTTTCTCTCCTTTTGTAAAGAAAAACAATTTACTCTTTCATACAAACTAAGCTAATTGTTCAGGTATATTGATCATTGTCATGAAGTGCCAACTATAGTATCTTCTGAGTCTCAAAACTACCAAATGGAATTATATAAAATGCAGATTAATTAAATAATTGGTGAGGTTTTTTTAGCATCATTCTAAAATTTATTGTTAGAAAACTTTGCGTTGAAGTAAAAAAACTAAAAGTAAGGGTAGACACTAGAGTTCTCTCCCGACCGGCTGTTTCAATGTCTCAATGGATTAGTTCATATGCGCGTAAACTAGTCCAGACACCCCCGGTTATTAAAAAAAAAAAATATATATTGATGTTATATAGTGTTGAAGAACATATATAAATTCTTCTGTTTTCTCTTTCAAAATTTATCTTAGATTGAGTACTAACTATAAAAATCTGTTTCATCATTTTTATTTTTCGTTTACTCTAGCAAACCTTCATCTAAAGAATCATATATAAATTTCAATTTCATTTCATATATATTGATCGTTTCCACCCTCTTCCAAAATCCATAAACATATTAAAGGTATGTTTGTTTTATTATTTTGAGTAGTATTTTAAAAAAAGTTGAGTTATTACGAGGATAAAATTTGAATTTGAAAATGTGTTTGATAAGATTATTTTTTAATCTCTTATATTTATTAATTTAGTTAAACACCCCCTATAATAAAAGTTTTAAAATTAACAAAAATATCCCTACTCACCCATTAAATGTCGACAGTCGGTCATCACCGCCAGAGAGTAACCGAAAGTCACCGGAATGATGCACGACTATCTGGTTGGGGGTGTTTAGTTTATTTAACAAACTTAAAGGGTTAAAAATAATAAATATTTTAAGTTAAATAAAATAAGATTAAATTTTGAGAATAGTAAAACAAACATATATTTTAAGTAGAATAGGGTAGGAATAGAAAACAAACATAGCCATATACTTTTTTGGTCGTACATGTTTTGCTAATTAATTCAATCAACCTTGGTTCAGAAGTTCAATTATTGATGGATTGGCCAACACCTGGACTGTGACCTGGTGTCGTGGGTCGAAACTGATTAGCATATTCCACCTTACGTTTCTGCTCTTGGCTCGACTCTGTGGCTCGAACTTGAACTCCACCTTTTGCAACACTCAAAGGGTTGTTGTTGACATCCTTTGAACATTTCTTGCACAATCTAGACTTTAGATGCCTTACTTCGACGCAAATAAAAAATCACAAGAAAGTTTGGTGAGCTTCAATTAGTGGCAACTAAAATAAATTTCAAGATTTTAAAGTAAATTTTGACTCTAAATATGCTTAAACATCTAATTGAAAGCATGCGACGAATATAGGTTTTCTTAATCTAAAGCTTGTTCTAAGATAGGAATGATATTATATATAGTTGTTCTCAGTCTTGTTTAGGCCTTTTTAGATCTTATCTTAGGGCATGTCCCATGACAAGATGTCTTTGTTTTTGTCTTTGTATTCTTTTACTTACTCCTCTTCTCTTGTCTCTTATCCTTTGCGTACTTAAGATAGACAAACAAGATGATATTAGATTCTTAATCTATTAAGTTTGTATTTTATTCTTATCCCAGGGTTTGTCTTGATGAAGGATGGTCGGTTTTTTAATGAGCTTTATGTACATTCTTTCTCTCTTTTAACAATACTATTTACTCCAAAAAAAAAAAAACCCATCTAATTGAAAGCAACTAAACACGTACATTAATTAATTTTTTTTTAGCAAACACTTAATTTTTAGATAACAGTTAACAAAGCAAAGGAATCAAGTTGGTCATGAGGAAAGTTAAAATATTCATAACGACAGATTATACACAGCTAGCTATCTAGCTCAATCATTTTCCAGGATTTGGATAAACTAAATAAATAGATAATATATCCCATGAAAAGGGATACCACAAACGTCTACAAGCTGTTCAGGTCGCAGCTTCGATTTTAAAAGCATATATATAAATGTTCCATATTGACCTGGTCACAATTAACTAATTTATCATCAACTGATTGACGAAATCCAGTCAGCTAGCATAATACTGGGCTTTGCATGTGAGTTGCCGCTGCGTCGGTCACTTTCATCATCTTCAATTTAAATTATTCTTTCGTGCCTATCATGAATAATTAATTCATAATTCAATCAGGAAAGTTGAGCTATAAGACTCAATTATTTGAAACTTAATGTTTTAGATGTTAAAGTACGTTTTGGCTCTCTTAAAATATTCATAAAAGAGAATTTAATTGAGAACAACTAGTTAAAGAGTTGGCATTTGGGTGTGCATTTTTTTTTTTTTTTAATCGAAGTCAAATGACCAATCTAATAATTGATGAACAAAGATTCTCTGGGAGAACTCTATATATATGACTCAAGGGATAGAGAATTCTAAATCCATCAAAGTAGATAAATATTTGCACAAGAGAGATGGGGTTGAAAGTTTTCCAAGGCAAGTCACTAGCAAAGAAACAATTTCAGAGAAGTATGGAGAGCAATCTCATGGAAGCTATTTATCTGGTGAGCGGTGGAGTTGTTTCTCAGGTCATACAAATTTAGACTGTTGCTCAGTTCTTTTATATTGATTATTGTAAAGTGCATAGAGATTTTCATTTCAATTCCAATGCCACTTATGATATCTTCTGAGTCTCAAAACTAAGAAATGGAATGTATAAACTGCAGGCTAAATAATACTACATTTTGTGTTTCAAAACAAGGAAGCCAGTGAAGGATACGAGCAACCGAGGGACTACCTACCCATGCCTTATTTAACAAAATCGACAACAATTAATTTTCACTGTTTAAACAATTGATCATCCTAAGCAGTATTGATATGGCTTTAAGCTCATACTAATTAAGGCGAAGACCGATTCTTCATGCAACAAAAAAAGCTTCCACACTTGCACTCGAATGCTTTGATTGGATGAGTTTCATCATCGAAATCAATGCCATAGTCCTGCAGCAAAATCATTTTGGTATATCAGACCATAGAAAACCAAATAAAATTCATTAACTTTTTAACCCATTAAACACATTCCCAGAGGTTAAAAAAATCTACTATTGATACCCAAGTCAATTCTTCATTCGCCTTGATCTTTCTGCTTGTGAAAAAAGCAATCTGCATTTGAAAGCAAAAAAAGAGTAGACAAACAGGAAATACTATGTCAAATTTTGTATATTATGAACTGATATAATAAGTAATAGGATAATACCACATAAAATAATTTTCTTTTAATAAAATAATGTAATTCTTGAAATACTCGGATTTCATACATGATAATAGTGATGATCAGGAGTCTCCACTTCCACTGGAATCTCCACCAAGTTTGCATCGTTACATCTGAAAATTTTCAACGAAATTTGTTATATAAATGCTCACACAAATTCAAACAAGAGTAAGAATTATAATTGCACGAGTAGTACCTGTGATTGATAAACCTTGCAACATTTCCAAATTTTGTTGCATCCAAACAAAGTGCTTCTTCATCCTTCAAGTGTCTTTCTGACGCCCAATCTGCATCAAGAAGCACTGGATACGTATGTTCCTCTCCCCAACTTTCCTCATTGCGTTCATGTAGTTCCTGATTTGTGACAATTTCACCAACGTACTCGCACACAAACGTTCCTTTCTCCATATCCTCAAGTGTTCGAAGTCCCCATCCTTTTCCTTGGGCTGTTTGGAACACCTGCAATTTCACTTTAATTCCTCTCTGAACAATACGATTTCCACAATTCCTACTGCATCCACATTTAGCCCAGCACTCCTTAATAAATTTTCTCATCAGGTGCCCCTTACAAGCCCTTTTGGGATTCTTTCGTTTCTGGTGCTTACCATTTGTAACCGAAGTGTTTTCCAATGGGCAATTTTCGCAGTAATAGAGATTGTATTTCTTGGGTTTCCTCTGGCTCATGCCTATACATTCATCTAAAAATTTCTCCTCAACCACTCCTTCACTTGTGTAAGCAAAGTCGCCCCGAGTTTCGCCGGTACAGGCGCAATTTGCCGGAGATAAGAGGCAGTCTCCGGAACAATTTGAACACCAATTATGATCGGATATTCGTGCAAGTGAAAAGTTCACATAAGCGTTTTTGAAAATTATGTTCCTTGATATGTAGAAAAACTTGGGCAACTTCAAAGAGCTACTACCACTGTCGCTCACCAATGAAATTGGATTGCTCTCCTCACCTCGTGTTATATCTTCAATAAAAACGGTGTACTTGGGAAGTCCAATGCATGAGTTTGGAGATTGTTTGGATTGATTAGACCCCTCAATCTTCTTTTCACTTTCAACAGATGAGTTTCCAACATCTTTACCATTGCAAACATCAACATGAGCATGAGTTTGAAGATTGTTAGAGCTTTTGCCATTAGTGAGATATTGATCTGCAACAGATTTTTCTTTGAAATATCAAAAATTGGTAGTACAAGAACGTAAACAAAACAAAGATAAGAAGAAATGCATGATCCAATGGAAGTTTATTTTCCAATCCAAATGAACATGATCATTATGCAAGCATGTGGTCAATGATAAGAAGAAATGCTTGCATGTGGTCAATTCTATTGACTAAAACAAATTACTTGGCATCAACTCAAAGAATCATTAATTTAAACCTTAATTAAGCTATATTGGATTAGTATAATGTTGAATCCCCATATTCAACATTATAATAAGAAAACAAAAATCCAAGTTTCATATAAATGGGCTTTTTAGATTAATATGATATTTTCTCATCTACAAACTTAAGCTTTAAGATAAAATAGTAACTTAACAAGTCATTCATTACTATGATCAAAATGTATTAGAGTAAGGTAGTACCTAGATGGATCACAGCAAAAGGGGATTCATATTGTAGCTCTTGATGATAAGAATTCTGGTGCAAGTCTAATGTCTGCGAAACAACAGGAGTTCCATTCTCAAAGACTGAAGCTTTCCCATTAGAATTGGTATCACCGATCACTGACCTATCCCCTTTCAGGTCTCCAACTGTTCCAAGAGATAGTTGACAAAGTTCATTTGTTTCAGGCGCAGTTTCTTCTAGTTGCATATGCACTGTTGATGACGACCTTTTATCCTTCTCAGTATGATTTCTTTTACGCCTTATTAATGGAGGTTCAGGCTCTTCAGATTCATCATCGTCCAAAATGTGCACCAACTTCGGTTCTAATTTCTAGGTACAGGTAACAAAAAGCGTGATAACACGAGTAAAATCAGAAGTCCAAAAATTGTAAAAAGACTAGCTAAAATACCAAAAATCTTCCAAACAAGTATTGTTAATAATTCAAAAAAAAAAAAATTATTATTATACAATAAAATAGAATGATATAACAGATTTAAGATATATAGTGAAAAGAGATGCACCTTTTCTCCCTGGATGAACAAAGCACCTCTCCTCATGGATTCCGCTGTCTGGCTAAAAAGAATCAATTACCAAAAAGTTATTGGAAAAGTAATATTATACAAACAAATTAATATGACATCAATAAAAGAAGGCAAAATAAAATACCTTATTTTCTTTTTGCTTATCATTCTCCCATGTCCACTCAAAAATAGCTTTATAGTTATTTTCTTCGATACGATCCCATGCATTACAGTCAACAGTTAGAAGATGTCTCAGAGCCGCCTCCACTTTTGGTTTTGGCGTGTCATATCATCTCTTCATCTCTGCACAAGCCCTCCTTATTTTTTCCAGATTGGACGCCATCTTCACTCCCTTGAACAAGAAACCCAAATAAAAGAAGCAATAAATTTAACAACTTACCCTGAAAGTGAACAAAAAAAAAAAAAACCTAGAAGGCATGCACTAGGGTTTTGCAGAAAGTTAAGTTAATTTCAGAAACAAACTTTCTCCTTCTGCAGAAAAGAGAATCGAGGGTTTGAATTGTTTAGTGTTGGGGAACAACATTCACCGGCAGCAGCAAGAAAAAGTCAGATGGCTTGCATCTACAGTAAATCACACATCACAAAGAACTAAGCGAAAGGGGAGCGTGCGCCGCATTGCTTAGCCCTAGAAAGTTCCCGAAGAATGGGAAGAGGCGGGGCCAAAAGCCGAAACTGTAATTAAGTCTAGAAGAAAGATTATTTGGTTACGCTCTGACTTGACCAGATTCACGATCATTAATTGATTCACTTATTGGTATCATCGAAGCACGAGAATTGTTTTTACTTTTTACTTTTTATTTTCTGAATTTTTACATCTTTATCCGTTGTATCATTGTGGGCATACAAGAAGAAGATGTAAATTAAATTTTGCATTTTGTATGAAATTACTGATATTAGTATTCAAGAACAACGATTAAAAATTGAAATACAATGATATTATATTATAAAATATGTTAAATCACGTTACGAGAATCTTTTATAATGAGATACATATACGATGCAGTTAATCAATCATAATGTAAGTGCATGTGATACATGATAATCATCTGATTAATTGGTTGTGTGTGTTTACATATAAAGAATTTTTTATCCAAATTATAAAATTGGAATATGGATGTTTGTAGACAGTAAAACTTTTGGTTGACATGGATGGAACGGATCTTGTGAGAAGGAAGCCACTAACAATCGAATGGACTTGCACACAGAGAGTGAATGAACGTGAAGGCTTGGGGAACATCGATTTGGTGTCTGTCGTAGGTACTCCAATGCTCAAGTCAACACAGTTAAAGATATTTAGTGAGGGTTAAGAGCAAGAAAGGGTTTACCGTAATGTGGCTAAGACTAGACTACACAAAGTGGCTGGAACACAACTTTGCGGTGGCTGAAGATGGTAAAGTTAGTTGAAACTAAACTTTACAACAAGTAAAATGGAGATTTTTGGGAGCAAAGAATTTGGGAGCTAAAGCTATGGGTGATTTTTGAATATTGGATGAATAATGAGAAGTTAAATCTCTGTTTATATAGTGAGCATATGAACTTGAATCCTAGTTGACATCTAAGTTCATAATGATAGAGTTTTTGTAAAAAGGAAAGTCTTTATTCACTCGTCTTTGTAAGAGCAAAACTCCTAATTCATACAAGATTCAAGATCTTAGATGAATTAGAATGTAGATGAATTAGGAATTAGATGAATTAGGATATGAACAAAACTCTAGATTCTTTGGAGCAGCCATGGACCCAATTTAGGGCAAGGCTTTAGTAATTGGATGATCCAACTTGCGAGTAGCCTGGTTGGTGCAATGGGCTGACTTGTAGTATGGATCTTAATGTGGGCCTGACCGACATTGGGCCATAGCTTTAGGCTATACAGTAGATGTTTTGTGTTTAGGCCTAGTGAGACTCATTACGATTTTTTGCTGATTACAATGTGTTAGGTAGGCGACGAGTAATTATTGAACAAAATAATAATTGACTAAAATGATTTTAGGAAATTATTCACGAAAATAACTATCTCTCTGTAATCAGGTGGGGTGATAGGAACTCTTAAGTGTATTACTCAAAAAGTCTTAAGTTCAATTCTTTTCAGGTTCTTAATAACTTTAGGGTCCTAGAAGATTAGTTGAGGTATACGCACAAACTGGTCTAGACACCCAGCCACCAAAAAAAAAAAAAAACAAAAGAAGAAATTATTCATAAAAATAGAAAAGGAAGTTTTAAGTTTTAATGGGAATACTTATTCACGCTTTTTACCTTGGAAAACTAACCCACCCAGCCCATGGAGTGTGAAGCAAAATTGCATGTCGGGCCTAACCCGGCCCGCCTCTTTGGCCAGAAGGGTTGGCCCAGCCCGGCCTGCCAACCCTAACCCGATGGGTTTTTGTGCAGCCTGGGCCGAGTTGGCCCGAAATTTTCTTTTTTTGTAATTTTTTTTAGCTAACTTTTCAAATATCAAAATTTAATTAAATTAATTTTTTTTGTTAACGTTTCAAATATTAATTCAATTTTAATACAATTAAATTGTAATATAAGAAAAATTAGATTTATTAATTTATCAAAAAATAAAATAAGAAATTACAACAATTATTATCTCGTTAAAAAACTTACCAAGAAAAACTAAATTGGGACAAAAACTTGGTAAGGAAAAAAGAGTGCAATAATTGACAGTTAATTTACAAATTACAAAGTTACAATTTACAAAACAACTAATTTGAGAGTTGACTAGGACTTCTCTCATCTGTATCATCTAAATTACAAAATTGAAATGATTCTATTAAAGTATCGTTGATAACCTCGTATGATCCTGATGACCTGACTATTCCCAATCTCGAAGACATATGAGAACTTCAATCAATTTTGGTGAAAGTTTAGTCCTCCTATCATTTAAAATTTTTCCACTTGTACTAAATGTTTATTCTAATGAGATGGTTGAGACAGAAACAGAGAAAACATCCAGGGCAAATCTTGATAATACTAGAAAAATGTATTTTCAGGTTTTTCCAATATTCTATGACATCAAAGTTGACTCTTTGTTATAGATATATTGGTAGCACGTCAGAGGTTCCCAAATATTGATAAAGCTCATTACTCTATAGCTGCATGGAGGACAATATATTCATTGTTGATGCTTCTGAAGAGGAGGCCATGCTTTGGGCTCGGGTCCTCTTCAACCTATTAAGTGCACTCCAAGAGTCGAAATCTTCATTTGTTTCTTCTGATGCTACTTCCTCGAGTATTTCGCCTCTTTGTTGGTTCTCATACCTATTTTTATATTGTAAATATACATCTGCAAGACACTCTCTTATCTCTCCTAGTTGATTGACATATGCTTCGTCTCGTAAATTTTTACTTAGCGTGTCTAAACCATTTTCTAAACGCGCAAATTTAATTCTATGATCAAATATGACAGCTAAACAATAAAGAAAAGGAATAGATTTCCAATATTTTTTAAATTTTAATTTCATTAACTCTATTGGTCTCGCTAAAATTTCATTGTTTCTTTTTTTTTTTAAATAAATCTGAAATTTTTATAATTATATGTATTATCAATGGACTAGTAGGATAATACACACTAGAAAGTTATAAAATGGATTGATAAAAGATTTTAAGAAAAAAATGAAATTTTTTAACTATATGCTAAACATTGTCTACCAAATAATGAGGATTTTTATTATTTGCTACAAAATAACTAATTAAATCTGCATAATGTAAACATGAATCAGACATTAAATAAGTACTATTTTATCTAACAAGTATGTCTAATGCAAAAGTTCTAGAAGATATATTTGATTTTATACAAGTATTTTGAAATTCAGCATTTCTTTTATTACTATTAGTAATCTAAGCTAAAAAAAATCCCTAATTCTATCAATATTATTTCTAATTTTTTTATACCACTTTTCACAATTAAATTAATAATGTGACATACACAACATTGGTAAAAAAAACTTTAAATTGTCATAAAAATGAAAATTACTTTTAAAAAAATATAGCTCTACTATTAACACTTGCATTATCTTAAGTTAAACTTATCACTTTGTGAATAATATCATAATCTTTTAAAACTTTAACAATTTTATTATAAATTTGTTGACCATTATAATCCATATCCATTAATCTAAATCCCAATAAAGATTTATTTAATTTATATTCGTTATCAAAATAATGACTAGTCACATAAATACAATCTTGTATAACTCTACCACTCCAAATATCGGCGTTTAGAGCTACACTAACATAACAACTATGTATTTTATATTTTAATTCTAATTTCATTTTCTCAAACAATTTTATTAAATCATTTCTAATTGTAGTTTTAGAATAACTTTAAATCTTGTAAAAAATGAACTTTTAATAAATCTTTCAAAATATTTATCTTCAACCATATTAATAGGTTGATCAGTTGCAGTAATATATAAAACTAATTGTTCCCTATATAAATCAGAATTATAATGTCAAGTAGTACACATATTAGTTATCTGTGTTTGATTAGTTTCTCTATTTTCATGTTAATTCATATGTTTACCAGCATGCCTTTTTTAAAGTATTAATACCATTACCTGCATCAGCTTTATAAATATTTTCATTTTACTTATATCTTGTTTTCTTCACTTGAACTCTATTTTCTGTCTCATAAAACTTGTCGAAATACACCCAAACATCTGATGTGTGTCTGTCGTCTATTCCGACTACAATTGATGAACCCGCTTCTGCTTGAGGTGGAGTTAGATAAGGACGATGATTACGAGGACGACTTCTAAAACCACCGAGAGCTGTAGTAGTATGGCGAGGAAGGAGAGAATATTATGAGATGTATCGGATTCTAAGAATGGGAAAGTATGACTATTTGAATCTACTGCATTTATGTTAGTAAATTTATGGGGATTGGGATAATTTTCTTCATCATCGAAATTGATGGTATTAAAATATCTATTAAAAAAATGGATATAGAAGAAATAAAGAATTAAAGAATGAGAATTGGAATTTGGAAATATGAATTGAAAATTGCAAAAACAAATAAAAATTAAAATGAGAGCAAATTGACAAAAAAGAGATTGAGAGATTTCAATAGAAAAAGTGAGAGAATTAGAGAATTTGGGATGTAAAGAAATATGAGAGTTTAGGCCCTATTCATAGAAAAAAAAAATGACCAAAAAGATCCCTCCAAAACGGCTACATTTCAAGGGTAAAATGGATTTTTGTACAAAAAAAAAATAATTTATTTTTATTTTTTAATTTTTTTGTCCAACTTGCCAGGTTGACCAACGGATTGAAAACCCTCAACCCGTGGGTTGGACGGGTTTTTTTTTCAGTATATATATATTAGGTTGCCCTATGAAGGTCAAGCCCGCCCTGCAAGGTATACGTGGGCCGGGTTAAACCTAGGTTGATGCAAGTCAGGTTAGGGTTGAACCCGACCCATTTGTTCCACCTCTAGTTGAGTTTATCTATGGGAAAAATAGCTTATTAAATTATATATATATATATATATATATATATATATATATATATATATATATATATATATATATATATATATATATATATATATAACAAGCATGTATAATGTAAAAGTTATAGAAGACATATTTGATTTTATTCGAGCATTTTGAAATTCAGTATTTATTTTATTACTATTAGTAATCCAAGCTAAAAAAATCTCTAATTCTATCAATATTATTTCTAATTTTTTTTATACCACTTTTCACAATTAAATTAATAATGTGACATACACAACGTTGGTAAAAAAACTTCAGATTGTCATAAAAATGAAAATTACTTTGAAAAAAATCTATAGCTCTACTGTTAGCACTTGCATTATCTAAAGTTAAATTTATCACTTTGTGAACAATATCATAATCTTCTAAAACTTCAATAATTTTATTATAAATTTGTTGACCATTATAATCCACATCTATTAATCTAAAGCTCAATAAAGATTTATTTAATTTATATTCATTATCAAAATAATTACTAGTCACATAAATACAATCTTATTTAGCTGTACCACTCCAAATATCGACGATTAGAGTTACACTAACATAATAACTATGTATTTTATTTTTTAATTCTAATTTCATTTAAATACAATCTTGTTTAGCTCTATCACTCCAAATATCGGCGGTTGCAGCTACACTAACATAACAACTATATATTTTATTTTTTAATTCTAATTTCATTTTCCCAAACAATTTTCTAGTTGCAGTTTTAGAATAACTTTTAAATTTGAAAAAATGAATTTTTAATAAATCTTTCAAAATATTTATCTTCAACCATATTAATAGGTTGATCAGTTGCAGGCTTGCAGCAATATATAAAGTTAATTATTCTCTATATACATCAGAATTACAATGTCAAGTAGTACTCATATTAGTTATCTAAGTTTGATTAGTTTCTCTATTTTCATGTTGATTCATATGTTTACTAGCATGTCTTTTTAAAGTATTAATACCATTACCTGTATCAGCTTTATAAATATTTCAACTATACTTATATCTTGCTTTCTTCACTTGAACTCTATTTTCTGTCTCGTAAAACTTATCGAAATGCACTTAAACGTCTGATGTATGTCTGTCGTCGTTTCCGATTGCAGTTGATGAACCCGCTTCTGTTTGAGGTGGAGTTGGATGAGGACGATGATTACGAGGACGACTTCTAAAACCATCGGGAGCTATAGCAGCATGGCAAGGAAGGGGAGAATATTATGAGGTGTATCAGATTCTGAGAATAGGAAAGCGAGACTATTTGAATCTACTATGGGGGTGTTTGGCTAAGCTTATAAGTTGATTAAACTTGCTTATAAGCTCTAAAATTAAGCTGACCTGTTTGTTTATAATTTTTTTGAGCTTATAAGCTAAAAAAAAAAGTTTGGGGGGACGTTTTTTTTTTTTTTATATTACCACATTATCCTTGTTTAATTTTAAAATTTCATAGTATGCCCTTGTTTAATGTAGTACCTTTTTTAGTAATTTTATAATAAAATGTACTTATAAGCCATATTTTACCAAACACATTAATTACTTATCAGTCACTTATAAGTACTTTAACCAAATACGTAATTGCTTAAAATTTCAAATGCTTATAAGTTAATTTTAGTTTATAAGCAATTGTTGTTTATAAACTAATTTTCATAAGCTCGGACAAACACCCTCTATATTTATGTTAGTAAATTTAGGGGGACTAGAACAATTTTCTTCATCATCGAAATTGATGGGATTAAAATATCTATCCATTTTAGTTTTAAAAAATGGATATAAAAGAAATAAAGAATTAAAAAATGAGAATTGGAATTTGGAAATTAGAAATATGAATTGAAAATTGCAAAAACTAATAAAAATTAAAATGAGAGTAAATTGACAACAAAAAGATCGAGAGATTTCAATAGAGAAAATGAGAGAACTTGGGATGTAAGGAGATATGAGAGTTTACGCCCTATTTATAGAAAAAAAAAAAAGAGAAAAAAAAGAAAATGACGAAAAAGATCCTTCCAACAAATATAAAACGGCTACATTTCAAGGGTAAAATGAGTTTTTGTACAAAAAAATAATAATTTATTTTTAATTTTTAATTTTTTTGTCCAACTTGTCAGGTTGACCAATAGATTGAAAACCCCCAACCCGGCGGGATGGATGGGTTTTTTTTTTTAATATATATATATTGGGTTGGCCTATAAAGGTAAAGCCCGCCCTGCAGGGTATACACGGGCCAGGTTAGGGTTGAACCCGATCAATTTGTTCCACCTCTAATTGAGCTTATCTATGGGAGAAAGAGCTTATTAAAATCATTCATATATATATATATATATATATATATATATATATATTTTTTTTTTTTTTTTTTGAGTTTCTTCAATTAAATTCTTTTTAATTCAAAAATTTCTGAATACTATTTCATTAATTTGATTTTCTTTATCTTATATTAAATTATTTAAATGCGCATCTAAGTTACAGACTAATAAAAACATTTAAGAATGGGATCACGGGTGCTATAAATAACAGAATTAACCGTTAATCTCATTCCCCCGCCAAAATCCACCGAGCTCTAGCTACGCAGCGCCATGATTTTTAACGACTATTTTTCTGAATCTTGAACCAACCCAACAATGGCGTCAGCAACCCTTCTTGTTCAGAGTTGCTTATTTGACTCCAAAAGTACACCTCAAAACATGTCGCCAAAGCACCCCAAAACCCCAAAAACTGATATTATCAATTCAAGAACCTCAAAATCGACCTATCTCCGTAAAACCAAACTGAAAAATTCGAAAACATGGGAAATTGAACCAGGAGTTCTCAAACTGACACGGGCTCTTATTGGATTTGTTGAATGTGGGTCGATGGATGATGCACTCTATCTGTTTGATAAAATGGATTATCTGGATTCTTATATATGGAATGTTATGATAAGAGGGTTTACAAATAATGGATTGTTTGAAAAAGCAATGGAGTTTTATCGTAGAATGAAAATTGAAGGGTTCAGGGCTGATAATTTTACATACCCGTTTGTGATTAAAGCGTGTGGCGGGTTGTTGTCGTTGATTGAAGGAGAAAAGGTTCACGCGAAGTTGTTTAAATGTGGATTAGACTTGGATATCTATGTGTGTAATTCTCTTATTGTTATGTACATGAAGCTTGGGTTTGTGAAGTCCGCCGAAAAGGTGTTTGATGAAATGCGTATAAGAGATTTGGTCTCTTGGAATTCTATGATTAGTGGGTATCATAGTGTTGGTGATGGTTTTAGCGCTTTGAGTTGTTTTAAAGAAATGCGAAATTATGGAATGGAATATGATAGGTTTAGTGTGATTAGTGGTGTTGGTGCGAGTTCTGTTGAGTATTGTGTAAAAAGTGGCAAGGAGATTCATTGCCATGTGATCAAAAGTGGACTTGAAACAGACATTATGGTTCAGACATCACTTATTGAGATGTATGGCAAATGTGGTGTGGTCGATTATGCAGAGAGGGTGTTTAATAGGATTATTTCAAGGAATATTGTTGCTTCAAATGCTATGATTGGTGCTTATGTGCTGAACGCTCGTTTTCTCGAGTTATTCACTTGCTTGAAAAATATGCAAGAGGCTGATAAGTTGAATCCTGACGCTATTACAATGATTAACTTGCTTCCGTCTTGCTCACAATTGGGAGCTCTCTTGGAAGGTAAATCTATTCATGGCTATGCCATCAGGAAAGGGTTTCTACCTCATTTAGTTTTGGAAACTGCTTTAGTTGATACGTATGGACAGCGTGGGGAGCTGAAAGCAGCAGAATGTATATTTGAGAGCATGACGGAAAAAAACTTGGTAACGTGGAATGCCATGATTGCTGGTTATGTACAGAATGGGCAGAACGAGGAAGCCTTAGAATTGTTTCAGGACCTATGGAGTGAACCTCTTAAACCAGATGCAATTACATTTGCAAGCATCCTACCTGCCTATGCTGAAATCGCCACATTGAATGAGGGTAGGCAAATCCATGCTCTTGTCACAAAATTTGGACTTATTTCAAATACATTTATTTCAAATTCAATGGTTTACATGTATGCAAAATGCGGAGATCTCGAAACTGCTAGAATACTTTTTGATGGCATATTGTGTAAGGATGTCATCTCATGGAACGTGATCATTATGGCCTATGCCATTCACGGGTTGGGGAAGACCTCCATCCAGTTGTTTCTTGAGATGCAGGAAAAGGGCATAAGACCCGATGCGAGGACTTTTGCTTCCCTATTATTATCTTGCAGCATTTCTGGCATGGTGGATGAGGGGTGGAATTACTTTGACTTAATGAAAATCGATTATGGGATTGATCCCGGAATTGAGCACTATGGTTGTATTATTGATCTTCTGGGCCGCACCAGGAATATTGACCAAGCCAAGCGTTTCGTTGAAGAATTGCCACTGGTCCCAACAGCCAGGATATGGGGTTCTTTGTTGACTGCAAGCAGAGTAAACAGTGACATAGTCTCAGCTGAATTTGCCGCTAGGCATATTCTATCATTGGAACATGATAATACAGGTTGTTATGTCTTGCTTTCCAATATGTATGCAGAAGCTGGGAGGTGGGTAGATGTAGAGCGGATTAAAAGTATTATGGAGAATGAAGGACTAGAAAAGACAATTAGCTGCAGCGTGGTTGAGGAAAATGATAAAACTCACCGGTTTATCAATCACGACAGATCCCACAACAAAATTTACATGATTTATAATGTGTTGGACATTCTATCGAGGCATATAGGAGAAGACATTTATGTTAATAGTCTATGTAAGTTTAGTCCAGCAAACTTGATGATGAAAAGAGCAAAATCACCAGCGAATCACAGTGTAAGATTGGCCATTTGTTTCGGTTTGATTTCCACAACTATCCGAGATCCTGTTCTTGTAAGAAACAACACTAGAGTATGTGAAGCTTGCCATAGTGCTGCCAAAAAGATGTCAAAAATCACTAGAAGAGAGTTGATAGTGAGGGATCCTAAGGTCTTTCACCACTTCAGAGATGGGTATTGCTCTTGTGGAGATTACTGGTGACTGCAGTTATTCCACAAACACCCAGAGAAAATAACTTGTAGAAGTTTGTACAAATTACCCAAAACTATACATATAATCTCATTAATGGAAGAAAAAATTTCAAACCTTTTTTCCTTGGATATCTCTCAAGATTATCTGGACAAGTGTTTATCCTCATCTAACCCAACAAAGTACGAGGATGGCTACAAATTAGATGATTCAAAATGCATAGATAAGGGGCAACGAACCGAATAATAAAATAAACCGAATGGTGATCAAAAAACAGATAAGATTTAAAATGAGAACTTTGATTTGAAACCGCCACCTACGCAATTATGAAACTATTATGAACTTTCCTTAATAACATGCATGACGTATCATAACCCTTAATTAACGCATACTTAAATTAATTAAAGGAGTAAAAGACTTTTTTCCACCCAAGGCTTCCCTTAATGACCTTCACATCCAAAAAGTTTCAAACTACTACTTTTCCATCCAAAATTGATTCCGATAGCGAAAATTCTTTTCGTCACCATCATTTAAATCTTCGGTCTTCTCTTTACAAAATCTCTCTCATTCTGACATTTGATTTCTCACCGATACCCAACCACTGCAAAGTTAGGGTTTCTTGTTATTAGCTGATTATCGGAATTTTCAGTTGATTCCGACAACAAATATTCAATCGATCACCACCATTCAATCTACCGGCCTCCACTCTACAAAACTCATCTTACCTTGACTCTTGATGACTCGTCAAATGTCAACTAAGAAAGTGAAATGTATTTTGGTTATTAACTGAATATAAACTTTGGATAAAAAATTGGTATTATCAAACTTTTTGAGTGAGAAAGTGTGATTATGGCAAAGCTTACTCTTTATTAAAGCCAACACACTTTCAATTAAGGGCACACAAATACGCCAAGAATCAATGGGGAGATAGAATAATGCAACTATTAATAAGCACAAATTATTATGGTTTATTAATACCATAATTTTTCTTATAATAAAACTGCCTTACATAAATTTTTCTTGCTGGAAATTGAAAATATAATTGAAGAACACCTATCGTGTTCACCCACCATTCTTACAAAAGTTCGAGAATTTGAGAGCATGAAACTGAAAATGAAATGCCACCACAAAATAATTGATGGTAAACTCTAGAGGATGGTAGAATGACTAATTTATTTTTGTTACGTGTCATTACCCCATCTCACTATTTATTTTACGTGAAATTTACTACCCGAAAGGCCAAAATTGACGGAGTCAAATAAAATACGATACATTTCTCAAAAAAAAAAAATCTTTTATTAAATATATTTTTTTTAATGATCAATTTTATACACATTTCAATTAATTCTCAAAATTATTGATAGATAAGAGTTTCAGAAAATTCACTTGAACTAAACCCAAATCTTATAATTTACAACTCAGAGATATAAGAAAAAATATATCACTATAAAAATCAATGAGAGTTGGTATTCAATAATTTTCTATGTTTTAATTACACGTCACCCCACCCAAAAAAAATTAAAAAAAGAAACTCACCTGAAAAAAATAATAATGAAATTGGTATTTACAAGTTGAATGAACCGCTAATCTACCAGTCAAACTTATAGCTTCCAAAATTGTCCATCTCAGTCAACTTTCTCATCATCTTCATCTTCATCCTCAATATGTCCATTCCAGAACACCTCCTTTACACTCCTAAACACGACGTCGTTTATCCAGGAAAAGCACTCACATTGACAGCAAAACGAGTCCCTGAGTTTCCCAAACAATCCTTTGTCCCCTGCCTCCGGGGGGCTCGACATGGGCTGCAAATAGGCCAACGCCGCGTGTTTAACAAGCGGGTTCTTGATGGGGATCTCGCTCCAGCTGGAGTTTTGCGTCGGTGAAATAATCGACGGCGGCGACGCCGGTAACAAATCCTTTAAACTTGTGTAGGTTGCGGGCTGTAACTTGATCATCTCTATATCAGAAATCTGATACCCTGTAGTTACTGAATTGATGTTGAAGCCGTTGGGTAAGAGAAAGGCGGAGTTCAACGACAAATCATTTGCTAGATTTGCGTTCGTGTTGGGATCTTTAATGAGATGCGTTTGAGCCATGGAAAGAAGGTGGTTTCGGTTGATTGAACGATCAATGAGAAGAAGCAAGAGAAATAGAAAGAGAGAGAATATACATCCAAGGGGAACTTGATTTATCTGTTTGTGTTTTATTTATTATATTTGCTTGGGTTTTTGTCTTTGAGAGTGAGAGGGAGTTAAGAGTTTGAGTGTAAAGATGTTTCCTACTTAAAGTGGGAATGATGCTTTTGCAGTTGGTTTTGGTGAAGTAAAGGGCCAATTATTTTCGACAAATCTGTGGACTTTCACTAGTCAACAGGTTCCTATCTGGTTTAAGGTTATACTAAACATTCTAGTTCAACTGTAAAATTCTTTTTTTTTTTTTTTTAACGTGATAACTTATATTTATCTCATATAAAGTCATTCTCTCCTATTTGGGTTCATACACCCAATGGTGGCGGCTGGTGGGAGACACCTCGGCTATTCTTCTTCTTCTCCTTTTTTTTCTAATTTTGATTTAGTTTTGTGACCGAAACTATTAGGAGGAAATGGATTCCAAGTAAGCAAGAGCACTATTGAGACAATCCAATTACAACATCGATCTTTTTTTTCTTTGTCTTTTTTAAGTTTATAATTTAGGGGTGAACACCAATAGTCTGGTTCTGGTTTTGAAAAATTAGAATTGGGAATTCTGGTTTCTGTTCCAATTTCTATAGTGTTGGAATCGAAAATTGAAACCGACACCGGAACCGAGGTCCAAGTACTTGGTAGGAACTGAACTGAATTATAATTTTTGTAAATTGTTGGAGGTGTATTTGTCATTTTTAAAAAGTATGGGATAATTGAATTAACCTGGGTACCTAGAACCAAAACCTATGTTTTAGGTTTCGGTTTTAAGTTTCTAAGAATCGGAATCGACCGGTTTCGTTTCAAGTTCCGATTCCAAATCTTAGAAACTGGCTGGTTCTGGTTCCTTAAAAAATACAACGTATCTAAAACCGCTCACCCCTACTTTATATGAAAGTTACATCAAAATTTCTGCAGGCAAAGATTATAACAATAAAATATGACACAAAAACGCACGTGCCTTCGTCCATGAAAGACTTTCTCTTTATAGAGATTGGTTTAATTATAAATATAAGCATATATTTCGTGTCAAAAAAGGTTTAATCTAATCGTTGGTTCCAAACTTACCGCATTGGTTTATCAAGGTTTACTTAAACACACTAATTAATTATATAAATATAAAATTAATTTGAGTGCATAAGCTGAAATTAATTCAATCTAAAACAAGTAATATATTTTGCTCTTTTTTAAGTAAACATATATATAACTTAATACCAACGTTTTCGAAATGATCTACTGACAAGTCTACAACAAATATTATATTTATATAATAAAATCACAAAGATAAGATTAAACTATAATAATTATAAAAATCCAGCAAATTTCTTGGTAGTTTACTTAAAAATTCAGTCAAAGACTGGAAAAGGTAAAAATCAAAGTCATCGTCCTCCGTAAATAAATAATGAATCAATCTATGCAAATTTATTTGATTTATTATATATTTATTTATATAAAAATTCTTTTAAAAGAAATGGGATTAGAATTGCTGATGTTATTCTCCATTCACTCTCTTTCTTTGTCTCAGTTTTCTTTTACGTCCATGCAGAGAACGCCAAGCAAACCACGTATCGGTTGCGTTCATGGGACACGATGAACTTTGAAGACGACGCGTGGATGCCGACTCATGCACTCACGTAACCCTCATTCGACACATAACACGATTACTTTCGCAACACAACTAACAAAGCTTCCCACTTCTCACTTTCACTGTCAGTTTCACCACTCACACACATTTGTTTCATTCTTTTACCTTCTCCATCTTACTTTCTTCAATCAGTTTTCGATGCTTTTCTTTGACTTACTGTTGAACGTCAGATCACCAACGTTTCAGGTAGAGTTTTTCTTTTCTGGGTTTGAGTTGTTTGCTACTTTTTTAATGAAAATATTGCATTAATCTTCTATCCATGTTGTTAGTATCCTACTGATACGCAATACATATCCTACAATATGATTTGATATAGGTTACTAATTATACCTATTAGAAAGTGTATCTTATAATTCGTATTCATTTGTATCCTTAAAAATATCGATACAGATCCATACAATTTTATTAATTTAGTCCAAATGTCCAAAAAAAAATTCGGGTTGGATCTGGGTCATCCAATCCAGTTCACTAAAACCTGGTAAAATTTACCCATTTTGCATGAAAAAAGTGAAAAGGAAGATGTGTTGCCCATTTTGCATGATAATAATAATACAAATGGAGATATAAATATTGACATTGATCTTGGAAATCATATGAATGATTGAGAGGAAATAATATAGATTCTTAATTTTGATTATGTAATACCATAATTTAAAGTCAATAATAACACAAAATTCGTTAATTAATCATCGGATGATATTAATTTTTAGAAAAAATTTATTATTTTATTAATTTTTTTGAAAAAGGCATACGATTTGAAAAATTAGGTTTTCATACTTTTGACAACAATGCTTCTATCCTTTCTGGGTGTGTGTGTATATCTGTTTGTTTCTCTCTATTTTCCTTTCTTATTAATTTATTTGAAAAGAAGAACGTATTTGTACAATTTAGTAATAAACTGTGTGATGACTGCACCACGTGCTTGCTTAACAATTTTAAATTAATGAATGCATATACATAGAACAGCTTATAACCAGCAGCAAAACAGAATTGGCATGGTGTATTGTTCAGGGAAAAGGTTGGAATACTAAGGAAGTAAATTAATGCTATACCGTAAGTCATTTTATATATGTTATTTATGAAATTTTCTCCCTTTCATCTCTGTTTTTCTGTTTTTATAATTAATACATTCAATGTAAACTCTCTCGTTGGTTAGTATTTCCATTGTGATGCTTCCATTATGATGTGGAGCCACTATATCAGTGCTTCTCATTTATTTCTCTAACATTAATTGCCTAAACCTGGAAGTGGTAGAAATGTTTAAGGTTGTGTTCGGACTTCTGATGTTGCAGGCAGACTTCTGCAGCATTGATGGAATCCAATGATGCCCAATATGTGGAACTAGGGGAAGGTTCATCTCCCAATCTAGAAAGGTTTCAAAAAGTTTCAATTGTACCACTTGTTTTCCTGATATTTTATGAGGTTTCTGGGGGACCATTTGGTGTTGAAGACAGTGTCCAGGCTGCAGGTCCCTTACTAGCCCTTCTTGGATTCTTGCTTTTTCCATTTGTATGGAGCATTCCGGAGGCCTTGATAACTGCAGAAATGGGTACTATGTTTCCTGAGAATGGTGGATATGTTGTCTGGGTTTCATCAGCTCTAGGTCCCTTTTGGGGCTTTCAACAGGGTTGGATGAAATGGTTAAGTGGGGTCATTGATAATGCATTATACCCTGTTCTCTTTTTAGATTATCTTAAATCAGCATTCCCAGTTCTAGGAGAAGGTTTTCCGAGAATAGTTGCGGTTTTGTTTTTGACCTTGGTCCTCACTTACATGAATTATAGAGGTCTAACTATTGTTGGTTGGCTTGCTATATTACTTGGGGTGTTTTCCCTTCTTCCTTTTGTGGTTATGGGGATTGTGGCTATTCCCAAACTGAAGCCTTCAAGGTGGTTTGTGGTAGATTTGAATAATGTTAATTGGGGTTGGTATTTGAACACTCTTTTCTGGAATTTAAACTATTGGGACTCGATTAGCACTCTTGCGGGAGAGGTGGAAAATCCTGCCAAAACCCTCCCAACAGCTCTCTTTTATGCTCTAATCTTGGTTGTTTTCGGGTACTTTTTCCCTCTTTTGATCAGCACTGGCGCAGTTCCACTTGACCGGGAGCTTTGGTTTGATGGATACTTCTCGGAGATTGCTCACTTGCTTGGAGGTGTTTGGTTGAGATCTTGGGTCCAAGGGGCTTCAGCTCTGTCAAACATGGGAATGTTTGTAGCCGAGATGAGCAGTGACTCTTTCCAACTTCTGGGGATGGCAGAACGCGGGATGCTTCCTGAGTTCTTCGCCAAAAGGTCTCGTTATGGAACTCCAATAATTGGGATTCTTTTCTCTGCATCTGGCGTGATATTGCTCTCATGGTTGAGTTTTCAAGAGATTGTTATTGCGGAGAATTTCTTATATTGTTTTGGAATGATTATGGAGTTCATAGCATTCGTGAAATTAAGGATGCAACACCCCGCAGCACCTCGTCCATATAAAGTACCTGTTGGAACATTTGGAGCAATTTTGATGTGCATTCCTCCGACGCTACTAATATTGGTGGTTTTAGTTCTTTCTTCTTCAAAGATCATGGTTATTAGCATCTTTACTGTCGTGATCGGGTTTGTTATTCAGCCTTGTCTCTCTTACTCTGAGAGAAAAAGATGGTTGAGATTCTCCAGGAGTTCAGATCTCCCAGATATCTACTCTGCTTCTGCCCATTACCAAAGTAATGAATCATGAACTGTGAATGGTAATGCTACCAACTTCATACAGAATGCATATATTAGCAACAGTTTTGTGAGCTACTTTTGTAATGTTGTGGATCTGCTAATATGCTATTTCTTGAAGCTAACTGGAAGGATTAGAGAACTGATCTTATATAATCTGGATATTACAACATCAGTTGCATAACAAAACAAAATATTTTTTCTGTTGCATAATACATGTCAGTCACTCGAAGCATGCATTATATAATCTATATGAAAACCTTAGCTTAGTTTCAACAATGGTTTAATTTTTTGTATAAGTTATGTTGTCTTTCTTGTTCCCTTGACTATGGAATCGCTTGTCTCCTTGTTTTTTCTGAGATTTGCATGTGATAGGGAAGGGAAACGACAGCTGTTGAGTTGAGACTAAATAATTTGTTATCATTTCTTTAATCCAGCTAAGATTAAAATGTATTTTCCTTTGTTTTCATACTTGTAACTAAACATAATGTTGTATGATTTTCCATTGCAAACGCCTCTTAGATTTCTGATTCTATGTAGAAAGTTTGTCAATTTTGCACATGAAGGATTTGTTCAGGTTCAAAATGTCCAGATTACTGATGGGTAGGCTAGGTGAGGTGAGGCAAATTTGTAATGCATTGGCAAAATTTTAGCAAGGCCTGTTGTCCTCTTGCTGATGTCTCCATATATATTGCAACCAAGTAATTTTTGTAATCTAATTACTGTAACTAGAGAAATCCATGTGGCATTCACCCAGATGAGGAGCAAGAACAAAGAGGATCCCTTATTTATCACAACCTGTCACATTACTTTGACTCTTGGGAGAGCTTTTTATACTCCATTATCGGATATTACAACAGTTACTGCCTATAAAACATCGCTGTCCTTTTGGCATTTCTCTCATGAGTCATGACCCAGCAAGGGAAAAAGATAAAGAAGATGTATTGAAACATTCTCTCTCTCTTTCGGCAGTTCGGCAATTATAACCAACCTGTCTGGTTGGAGAAGGAAAGAAGAAAGAACATGGGTGTTAGTAGGAACTCCAAAGAGACTTCTTCAAAGACGAAACCTCGGAGTACCACACTTAAGTACCTGTTTGATCTAGATTCCAACTTTGGCAATAATCCTTCAAGTCCCAACAATGGCAAGCGCTCGTCTTTCGATTCCGAAAATGAAGAAATCCTGTCAGCTATCTCTATCTGTAGTACTGTTTTCACCTTCACTGATCCTGCAGAGTCTCCCTCGCAGCAGGAGCTCAAGCGCCTCAAGCTCAGTCAATTACTTGCTAGCACAAAGTCCCCCAAGAAGACACTGGATGATAGAATTCTATCTCGTCTAATCTCCATGCTGTCGACCAATCTCTTCCGGCCTCTCCCTCCGCCTTCAAATACCTCCATCATCTCGGAGTTAGCTGATGATGAAGAGTTGTTTTACAGTCCAGGACCTTTGTGGCCACACCTGCAAATTGTTTATGACATTCTTCTCAGGCTTGTTCTTGACATGGATCCCAAGACACTTCGCGAGTACATCAATTATCAGTTCCTTATCAACCTCCTATCCCTCTTTCAGACTGAGGATCCACGAGAACGTGACAGCTTGAAGAATGTTTACCATCGGATATATGCCAAGTTCACTTTCTATCGATCATTTATGAGGAAATCGATGAACGATGTTTTCCTTCACTATGTTTATGAGACAGAGAAGCTTTGTGGGATCGGCGAGCTTCTTGAGATATGGGGAAGCATTATAAATGGTTTCACAGTTCCACTAAAGGAGGAGCACAAGCTGTTCTTGATGAGGGTGCTGATTCCTTTGCACAAGGTCAAAGGAATGCAGGTTTATCACAGGCAGTTGGCTTATTGTGTCTCTCAGTTTGTACAGAAGGAGCCTACGCTCGGCGGGGTGGTCGTTCGAGGCATTTTAAAGTATTGGCCTGTCACTAATTGTCAGAAGGAAGTCATGCTTATAGGAGAACTAGAAGAAATGGTGGAGAACATTGACCCAGATCAATACAGGAAGTTAGCCCTGCCTATATGTACCCAAATCACAAGATGCTTAAACAGCTGCAACTCACAGGTTAGCTCATAATAATAAATCTTCTCTGTCAACAGTTTATTTCATTTTCTTTAAAGGGCTTTTTCTGAAAAAAAAGGGATTCCTTGATGTAAGCATCAACTTTCTCTTATAATCAAGTTAATTTCCGAGAACTTTTTCTCAATCATAAACAGCTTTGAATTTGACAACAGCTGCTAAAACTCAATTTTCCAATTGAATACTCTCTACTAGCCTTTTTTTTTTTTTCCATATTTTCTCAAAAACCATATGGAAAATGAATGATCAACTCTTGAAAATATTCTCTCCTACCAGATTCATCATCTTGAAACTCATGACATTGAGGCCAAAGAACATTGAATCTGTGAAACCGGCTTGTTTTGCATTTCTATAAATCCTTTCATCCTTAAGCTTTGTTGGTTTTTTCAACATATTTCGAAGCTCGCAAAATCCTCAAGGTTATATCTTTCATTTGCATATTATAAGTTAACATATATTTATATATACTCCTATAATCTTTCTACCATACATTGCTTTTGATTCAGGTAGCCGAGCGCGCGCTATACATATGGAACAATGAGCAATTTGTAAAGATGGCACAATCAGCACTGGAAGAAGTGTTTCCAGTGATAGTGGAAGGCATGGAAAGGAACCTGAAGCTGCACTGGAGCAAGAGTGTGAAGCAATTGACAGAAAATGTGAAGTTGATGCTGGAAGAAATGGCTTCGAGTTTATACAGCAGATGCCTACAAGACATAAATCTTAGAGAATCTGAAGCTCAACAAGAAGAGATCAATAGGAAACAGAGATGGGAAAGAATTGAAATGGCAGCATCTCTTAATGGAATACTCCAACAAAAACAATATATATGTGTTTCTCATTGAAGAACAGAACACAATATTTTGTTGCTGGCATATAGAAGCTAATATATATTATAACAGAAGCCTTCTTTTTATTCGTATAAATTGTGCCATGTCCAACCTGGTCTTCATGTGAAATATAATGCAGATTTCTTGCTATTAAAGAAGGTCAATTATACAAAACTAATCAAGCCAAAAGAGTAGTTATATAATAACATAAGGAAACATAATTGCACTTTCTCATGGCCGGCCATGTCTAGAATTAGTAATAGGGTTAAGATATCAAATCTTAAAAGTTTGGCTTTTAAATTTATGTATTTAAAAACTGCAAATAATGCAATCTCTACTACACCGCTACACCCCAATACCAATAAGATCAATGAAAGAGGTAATTTTATAATTCTAAAGATTCAATATTAAATATTTTATTCTCTCTAATGAAACCGAACCTAAACATGTATTCGAGAGATAACTATCCATACATATATAAGAGATATGTGAATTATCTAGAAAAGAAGAGTCACGTGTATTCGAGAGATAATTATCCATACACGTATAAGAGATGTGTGAATTATCTAGAAAGGAGAGTCATGATGGTAATTTCCCTTAACAAGAAATTTAGAATACCATTAGATCTAATGATACGTCATTTATACAATCAAGGTATTTATCACTCATGAATATTCTCTCTCATTAATTACTATCATAGATGTAGTTGATAGTTACCAGTTTAAAAAAATTACATAACAGTAATATGCTAGTTAATCATCACTGGGTGGCCTGATGATGAAAATGACAAAAAGAGGTTTTATAAGTTTCTGAGTTCGAGTGCTCCTAGATATTAATAGGGGTGACCATTAGGGTTCTTATTCAGATTAACAATTTCAAAAATTTGAAGAATTAATTAAAATATACATAAGTTATCACCCAAACCTCCACTGATAAAAATAGAAATTAAGATTTACGTTAGATTTTACTTAAATTGGCCATAATGGACGGTGATGGAATGTCCTTGGTATCTTAAAATGTAGTGGGTTATCTTTTCTCAATATATTGGGCGGGCTTCAATCCAGCCCAACAACCACCAGCAAATTCTACTGTTCTAGTGTTTCACTGTTCTTATTCTTAGGGCAAGAATTTTAATTCCCTTGAGCCTTGAGCTTCCTCCTCGTTTCGCTGGCTCCAAAATCTTTTGGTGGATACCCAGTGATTTTTTTTTTCGTTTTCTTATCCTTTTCAAAAAATTGCTGTAAATAAAACTGATTGAATTCATCTACAATGGTTTTTGTTTCCGGGTTGCAGGCAAATTGTCCAGGTTCTCACTCTTTCTCTTTCTTTTCCTTTTATTATATCAAAATTTCCATGCTTTACTTCCCTTATCTTTGCTTATCTGTTTCAACAGCTTTGCTTCATCCTACTCGGCCGAACAAACTCCCATACCCAACTGGGAGTTGTAACAGCTACAGATTTATTCATCACAATGCCGCTCAGCAAGTAAGTGAAAAGGGAATTCTTTGCTTTGTTATTGTTTATATTTGGTTTTAATAAGTACCCGTAATTGAATTTTGAATTATACTTTTATAGATTTCTACAGGAGGAATTGGGTATTGGGTTGAAAAGGGTTTAGGCCATGAACGTGTTAATTCTGTCGGGAGAGATTATCAGCATCGATTAGGCTATGATGGTGACATTCCCGAGGAGCCCCTTTTGTTAACTTGCATCAAGGAAGCCATTTGGTATTGTAGTTTCAGCCTTCTTAGTAATTTCTTTATGCTTTTACTGAGAAGCAATCTACATTGAATCACATGGGGTCTTTCAAATTATTCGTTTTCCTCAACCAGCAGATTATCATAATGACATTGTCAATAAAGGAATACAGTTAGCATACTGAATGTAAGGATATTTTGTCTTCTGTATAGGGCTTTGAGATCTTTATTCGTACTTCTGGTTGAGCAGCCTAGTCAGCTGAAGTACATAGAGTGGCCAGGCTTTCAAAATACGGTATGTATAATTCCTTAAGTCCATGTCTGTGTTTTCTACTTTTGAATCCTAACAATAAGCCGCTTACTAACAAAGTGTCCACATCCAATTTTATTGTACTGCAAATATTTCAAATGATTCATATACATTGTGTCGATCTAGCTCAAGTTTGGATGTTTTTGAGGTGAATGAATATAGAGGTTGTAATCTTGGTTTTTCTTGTTGCTGTTGTGCAGCTAAAGACTGCCACTCTTACTCTTGTTCTCGTAGCATTGCTCATTGTTGCTCTCTCATCAACAGACTCTTTCCTCAGCTATTTGCTGGGTTTGCTTCTGAGGAGAACCCCGTAAAGGAATGTACCAGTTTTGCATACTTTTCATAACTTGATTGATAGTTTATTGAAGATGGACGATTCTGCTCCAACCTCAATTGCTCATCAGGACAATAATTTGAAAGTTTTCAGCCGAGGCATTGAAGCTTCAGCATTGTAACTTGTAAGTATAAACTTTATGGATCTGCTTAGATGATGAAGCTTGACTGGTTGGGAAACTCGTTATTGCAGTTTATTGAAGATGCAACTACAGGAAAAACTGAGATGCTTCTGTGAGGTGAGATTAAGTTGTACTGCCACGTGCGAGCTTTGTTTTAATTAACAAAGTTGAAACAAATTAATTTAAGAAATATAAAGTATTTGATCATAGTTTGTATTTTTATTTTTATTCATAATTTTTTTGGCCGATTCCTCATCTGTTTTCAATTCTCCAGGCAATTAAGTATGAGTAATATTACGCTCTCAACTCAATCTCACAACATTTTCTTATAACTCTGATGTAACAATTAAGTTGGCAACTGTCATGTCACTCACCATTACATCATAAACATTGAATGACTTTGATTAAACAAGAACAATCGTTTTTAAGGGAAGAACGATCTTTCTTTTTTAAGGAATAGTTATTCCTTATAAAGTAATGGACAATCCTTTCTTATGAATGAACGATCGTTCGTTTTGAAAGAACGATCGTTCGTCTCTAAAGAAACATCATTTATATTTAGTCTCTGTCATATCACTCACCATTACATCGTAAACATTGAATGACTTTGATTAAACAAGAACAATTGTTTTTAAGGGAAGAACGATCTTTCTTTTTTAAGGAATAGTTATTCCTTATAAAGTAATGGACAATCCTTTCTTATAAATGAACGGTCGTTCGTTTTGAAAGAACGATCATTCGTCTTTAAAGAAACATCATTTATATTTAGTCACAATCGTCAATTGACATGATAGTATCAATTTTGTTGTCACGTTAGGGTCGTTAAGATTATGTTGTAAACATAGTATTTTTTATTAAGAGTACATTTGTAGTGGCCATACACGGTAGATTCAATCACAACATTATACTCTTCATGCTTCACTGAGTATCTTTAAAAATAGAGTAATACTATATATATAATATTTTTATATAATATTTTTCATATGATATTATATGACAAAATATGATTGATTAATTTTAAACTAAAATTAAATTTTTACCTAATCATCTTTTATCACATAATGTTGTATGAAAAATATTATACGAGAATGTTGTATATGTGATATTCATTCTGGTCTTAAGATGAAGAATTTCATTATCAAAGCTTTGCAAATGTGAAACAGTTAATTGGACTTTGGTCTCCTTTCATAGCCTGCACAATCCGGAAAGATTGAACATAACTAAAACTGGTTTTCGGATAACTTAAAAATAGTACTTGAAGTTGAATCACAGATCAAGAACATGAAAACTTCTTAATGTTCAAATGAATTACTTTCAATCATTTTCATGGAAAAACCAAAGTTACAGAATATTTATTGTCCCCACAACCCAAATCTGACAATCGCCAGATGCACAAAGAATTACTCGAGTCGATTCTCATTTTAAAGTTACAAACTTGGACATACAAGACATGGTGGTAAACTTCTAATAATCAAGGTCAAAACTGCTTGTACAAAATCTGTGGGAAACCAGAAAGAAACCTATAAACCAAAACAACAAAAATAAGAACCGAGACCAAAGGAGAAACAAAAAAAAAATAATAATAAAGACGAATTCGAGCTTGTATAAAATGCTACTACCCATCCTTAAACCACAAAACAATAAGAATCATACTCTCCCAGAGCTTGAAAAGCTGTACCCCTGTACACCATATCCACATTCAAAACTCAGCTTGCTTTCAGTTGAAAATTTGAAGAGGATATCAGCTTCAAGCTTTAATGATTAAGGCAACAAAGATGCTGTGCCTCAAGAATCTGTGACCAAAACTGACTTTTTGCTTTAAAAAATTAAGCTCCAATATCATCTGGCAATGCACAATGACCAATAGTAGCAACACGGATACACAGCTCCAATGGACCACAACATTGAAGAAGAGTAGAAGACTGCCGGTAGGAAAACCAGAAAAGTATTATACTTGATATTTTGACAGCTTGTCTTTTACAGGGGGCTCCAAAGCTGACATGCATTGGTCCCATGCACCATTCCTCAGCATCTGTTAAATTGTTTTTATCGAAAGAGCAGTGGATCAATTTTCTGTTTTCTTCATTTCAAAAACCATTATTTACATAAAAGTCACAGAAGCATGGATTTGAAGCATTACTAACCTGTTTATAACCATGCAACACCTGGCAAACATCGTTATGCAGCTCTTCGCTCCTTATTTCCTGTAGGAAAATAATAAGTTGATAAGAAAAATCAAAAACATAGAACTTCGAAAAAGGTATGCAGAGCCATTCTTACGTGCCAACTTGCAATAGCTCTGCACATGAAAACAAGTGAACTTAGAGCTCCTGAGGGATTTACTTTAACCTGAAAAAAATTGAGAAGAACCAAGCATAGATTTAGCTATTAATCTGTCCAGCCAAAATATTCAAAAAATAAATAATATAACGGGAAAAAACTATCCATAACAATATTACAAAAAAAATACATACCATTGCACAGAGACCTCGGAATGCATCCTCCTTCTCAATGTCATCACGTATCCTGCCATAATTAAATTAAGTGCTCGTAAGAAAATGTATTTGCATTGAGTCTGTGAAAGTAAATACTGAGTTTATGCTTAGAAAACAAGGAAATACTCATGTCCATGATCCTAGTATTAACTAAAGAGTACTGAATCTATGGTTGTTCATATCAAGCGAATACTCAAACTCGATAGATAAAAATACTTACATAGACAATGCAATACACCATGATTGCATGAAATGCTCCATATGAGGTGCTACAAGTTCTGGACAAACCCAAGCAAGCCTTCCAAGTGTGATTGCACTATTTTCTATTAGCGACTTATTGAGCTCCTGCTTAGTGTGAACAGGTGTTAATAATAGTTACGATGCATAAGATTCATACACAGACAAAATATATTAAGAAAACAGAAAGAGACAATCACCTCAGAATGTTTAAGAATTAAGACCAGGCTTGAAATAACTGTCATAACAACTGGAGTAACTTCTTGACGAACCTAAAATAAGATAAGTATAGATCACTGAGAAATCTAGTCCATCAAATGAAAACTTAATAAGTTAATTTCAATATGTATGAAAATGTAAAGTACAAGCAAGCACGTTGGCATGAGTAACATTGAATTTAATTTAGCAACTTCAAATCCAACGAAACCACCAGAAAGCTGTTTAATCCACCCTAAACAAACCACAGCAACGGGAGCTCACATACCTTAATAGCTAATTCTCCAATAGCCCAACACGCATTATTTGCCACTGAAATAGTTTCTCTCAGCTTAGAAGTGTTCTGCATCGAGCATCAATCATGTAACATTTAGAAAGCCAAATATAATTCTTGAAATATAGAAATGAGCTTCACTTACCAGTTGCTTGGCAGCAACATCAAGAAATTCGGATAATCGAGGGTGCAAATGAATAGGACACACCTAATAAATAACATCAACGGCATTGTTAAGAATGAAGAATAACAAAAAATTTACTACTTAAACAAAAACAGAAACTTTCAAGTGGCTACCAAAGAAGCCTTAAACCCAGTGGTACCAATTGCTTCTTCTTTAAAGGAGGTACAGTGCACAAGTCTTCGCATCTCACTATTAGCCCTAGGGTCATAAGAAACTTGGCTAGACTGAACACTATACATAACGTGGTAGGTACATTTTCAACTTACTTTTGCAAGGTCCCCAAGGAGGGCGAAAGCACTTTGTTTGACATCATGAGCGTCATCCATGCAACATTGAAGAAGCAACTCCCGCAAATTACTTTGCGCAATCTGCATAGAGAAAAATATAAGAGCATATCTAAGTATATCTATGGTTTCTTAATCCTAGGTAAAAATCTGTCCTCATTTGCCAGACCAACAGATATCAAGAACAAATGATGAACTTGTTAAAACATAGGAAAAGTTTCTATACTTCTATCCAAAGCAGTGAACCAAGGCGTGTATAAAAAACAAGAAATCACAACATATGGCTAATATGATCTAAGTTATTATATGATTATTTTCAATAGTAAAAACTTCCATTCCTTGCTAAGATGAATTTTCTCATCAAAGAGCAATCTCTAGTGAAAATGTTTGTTTCATTCTTCCAGAGGAGAAAAGGGGGAGTCAATTCTCAGATAGGACCCAGAATTATATCATATATTGCAATAGTAAATGTGCATCTTATCACTAATCCTGATCAATAAATTTTAGATAAAGGGAAATACCAAACTCTCTATCCCACCACCGAGACCCTCCACAAGTCCAGAGAGCAGATCAAGAGCGCATACGATAAATTCTTTATCATAAGCTCCAGCTGAAACAGGATCAACCTGCAATAAAAGTTCCAGCAAACGTCTATGAAAAACTGAGTGAAATGTGTCTTTGGAACAACACAACTAGTGCCATAAGGATGCTGTCTATGTCAGGCAAAAGAAAGTTCATGAAGCAACATTTATAATACAACCACACAAAGCAGATATGATACTAATTAGAAGAGATCAAATGTCAAGCTATGAAGGATATACAATGACAGTTCAGTAAATCTACAGCTTTAAGGTATTATGCAATCATATATGTTACAAGGCCAGATTCAAAAGATATAGACTGCAGCAACACACTGATTATTCACACCAAAAGTGAGTTTAGTAAATTCTGAAACAGTAGTGCACAATGAACACAACATTCCATCTTATTGTGTAGAGAAAGATACAAGGTTTTGTGAACCAGCAGTATGAGAACAATTACTGCTAGGCATCTTCTCAACAATGAGAAAAACCTGTGCTAAATGGTGCAGAAAAAATATGCGAGGAAATGAAACATAACAGAAACAACTACAAATTTATATGGAATTAACCTTTGGCAGTTGATGACATTTAAGTATAATTATTCAAGGGAAAATTGAAAAAGTATAGCAACATAGTAAATTTCTATATATCAATCAACTGAAACCTTTGCCAGTTGTTGGGTCTGGATGATATCTATGCACCTCTGAAATACAGGAAGAGCAAACTGAGTGAATCCAGTACCCAATGCCTGAAAGAAATAAACCAAAGTTAATTAATTTTTCATATCATTCAACTCCCGGCTGTTAAGCTATTTAAGTTTTGGAACTCCTCTGTGTTAAATCCACAAAACAGTCATTTTTCAACAAACCACAGAATAGTTAAAACAAAATAGAGTTAATCACAACTTCATTTAGTGTAGCATTATAACATATGAAGAAACTTACAAATAATGTGATATAAACAGGGCCATCCAAAGATTAACTCATTGTACTGAAAGGAATCAATGATAGATCAATAGATCTCACATCTGACTTCGAATTCAAGATCTTAAGCCTTCTAAAGAATACATGAAAATGCAGTACGCTAATTATGTATTGAGGCAATTCTCCTAGATGCTGCTTGTTGAATGTATTAGGCAGAGCAAGAAACTGTGAACAGATTCACTGATCACGCGGTATCTCCAAGTCCCTTGACTTCATCTATTAATTATTAATAACGGATCTGCAAACTAATAAATGTCTTAATTGATATTCTAGACATTAAACCCATCAATGAACCACCAAATAAAGATAAGGTAGATTATTGATCTTAACTATGCAACCCATAACTCCATTGTCTATTTCTCAAAAAACTCAAAATATGCTACATGTACACAGCACCAAGTTTCATTTGTCAGATTTTCAAAGCATACAAAAATATATAATTCAGATAAATTATATAAATAAATCAGATTGCTAAATCATACAAATAAATCAGGAAAAAGGAAAAAAAAAAAAACAAAGTCCAAGACAGCTTAATGAGTTATTTCTTAAAAGCCGAGAGAGAGAGAGAGAGAAGAAAGTAAAAGCAAGAGCAGGTCACAAGTCCACACCTGTGCTATGGACGTAAAGCACTCAAGCAATGGAAAAAGATCTTTGTCTGAATTTGGAAGTTGCTGCCACTTTGCAATTAATGGTGGCATCAGAATTTCAAGATAAACGGGCTGCAGATCATCAAGGCATTTAGTTGGCACAGAATTTTATTTTTGCAACAGAAATGCAATTTAAAATAAATCTTCTGTACAACTGTAAACCATACACATCTTCAGCAAAGAGTACAAGAAAAAAAGGAAGACAGAGGCACAAGAAACATACTTAGCAAAAAAGTAATACCTGATTTAGTTCTTGTCCAACAGCATCAGCTAGAGTTCCAATTGCATCATATACAATTCTGAGGTTCCGTCTCTGGATACAATGGGCATACATACATGGAAAATTTTTAAAAAACAGTAACAATACTGAAAGCCAGTAACCATAATAATGTAAGTGAATTTTAAGAGGTAAATAAATAGCATAGCATCTCACTATAGTGGCATTGTAAGTAGCTGAGTAAATGGTAAATAACAGTACACCAGCAAATGACCTGATATTTTCCAAAAGCACACATAAGGTGCTGTAAAATAACTTCCAAACGTGGTGCCAACTCTTCTGCAGCCTCCTGCAAATTAGAGGTCTGTAAGTATTTAAAACCAGAAAAGAAACAATTAAATCACAGTTATTAAAAAAAAAAAAAAAAAAAAACCTCTTCCAATGTCGCAAAAGCTGAACAAGCAGCCTCTTGCACCCGCTTGTTAGTATCCAATATTCTTCGTAAAAGGCCCATAAGAACCCTGTCAAATTGCTCGTGACCATTCTGATGGCCAGTGTCCTGAAATAAACAATGATAGAAGTTGTCATCCACAATGCAGCTCCAAAAATCACCAAGAATTTCCAATAGAGCAAGATTTATTTAGTTATTCCATGCAGAACAATTGTAGAAGACGCATAAAGATAGAGTAATAAGTCAATTAAAATCCCATATGATATACCAAATTTGACAATTTATAAGTAGCATCAATTTCTAGTCATAGTGGTAAAGCACAAAAATTGCAATATGTGACAAAATGCTTAAAGACATGCAAATCCTACACTTGAATTGCCTTTTTAGATCACATTACAGAAATGCAAACTTTCAGAGTCTCAGAAAAATAAGAAGCTGTTGGCAGAAAGCATGCCCTCCCCTTATTCATCCATTTTCTAACTATCTGGGAGCAGGAAGACTGTTACTTGTTTTGGTGAAGCATTAATAGCTCATATAGGACCTAATCTTAAAAATGCCCCATGCCTCACTGTTACTTTTCTAGCAAGCTAGTGTAGCCAGCAAGAAGGGAAAGATTGACGAAAACTAACCCCTAAAAACCTCCCATGACCATCCTAAACTTTCTTCTTACTACATGATAAAGATTGACATACAAAAACTGATTTGTTAAATCAACCTAATCCTCTCAGAGCACATTCAAGTTTCTATAAGCAAAAACATAATATTTTTATCAGAAACATGGGAAAATATCATATTACTATATTTCCATATTTATGTGAGAGTAAACATAACTGTATTTACTGTCCAATATACCCAAAATAACATCAACACTCTGATTTAAAATATCCATATCTAATTATCTTCTAAAGTATAATAATAACAAATAAATGTGCTTGGGCATGTGTTCTACCATCAACATAGACAGAACATATGTGAACTAATGGAATAGTACAAAATTTATCTCTGAAACTTCAGTTGCCATCCCAATTTTATTAAGAATTTAATTTAGATTTAGCGGGTTTTAAATATCTTAAAAACTTTGTCATGTCCTTTCTTTCACCGACATTTTGTAGACAACCAGCCTTCCTGCCACTATTTAGAGTGAAACTTCAAATAAATCATTCTTTTCAATCCAAAACAACTCCTCCATTTCATCCATTTACCTATGGTTGAACATGGTAACAATATAACCATTATTTGGTTTCCCTTAGCCATCAATAATCACCATTTCATCATTTTCTTCCTTCTGCTGATAACAATATCCACTTATTATGAATCTTGCAAATTCTAGAGCCAGATATTCCAAGATCTTACAGGAACCGCCAATTTAATTTACTCTTCATCCTAAACAGGTCACTAACAATGACAATGTATACAACTCGAGGAAATCATAAATGCTAAGGAGTAACAGTTGAAAAAATGTACCTGAACAATAAATTTGCTGAATCGAGAAAGTGTCCAACAAGAAATACTCCGTATTAGAGGAAATTTATCATCTAAAAGTGGGATAAGAAACGCCACAATCTGCACACATCAGAATTGTATTGCTTTTGATTAACTCAACATTCTGAGTCAGGGAATGAGTAACCAGATCCAGAAAATAAAATTTTTTCATTATGTGGGACAATTTGTGCACAAAGGTAATACTCACCACTCATTGAAGGGTGGAGAGAAACTAAGAAAATATGAATAATTTATAATTAGCAGTGCAACTAGTATTATAATTCAAATATGAAGATTAAATCTTGAGTAAAAGGAGAAATAAACACCCCTGGAAAGAGACATGAGATTTTACATAAAGGCTTCTTCAAGAAGAATTATGGATTAAAAAGATGAAAAAATTAAGGAATGCTGCAGAAGCAATGTCAAAAGGGGAATATGAATGTAACAAACTGGTGTTAAGCATAGCTCTAATTTTCTTTTAAAAGAAAAAAAAAAAAAAATTAAGCATTGTATTTGCACCAATTATGTACAAGCCATTTGCAATCAGATTCAAAAATCAAGATCATCCAACAAAAGATTACCTCGGATAAATGAGGGTAAAGGCCATTAATGCAACCTTCTGCTACGGCACCAAGAGCCAAAACAGCCGCTTCCCTGTCTTTCCAGGCTGCATCACCACTAGTTGCCAACTTAGCCTGCAAAAATGCTTGAGAACTAAAACATGTACTTGAAAGAAGAGATACTAGCAGAAAGTTTTAGTTTCATCAAAATTAAATCTTAGCAGCCATGTGAACTAAATTGATGTTACCTGAATAATAGGCATCAAAGTTGGAAGAATCTCATCCCCAAACACGTTGGAGAGAACATCAAGCGCTGCTGCGCTGCACTTCCGCAAATTCCATACGTTAACTATGTCATCATCCTGTAAACCAAACAGGTCATTTAGAAAACTGAACGACCTCCTCTATTATATTAACTAAATCACAACTTCTGTAAATTCCATGTATTCGCTGCTTAACCAAGCAGTTTAAAACAGCTAACATAAATAAGATGATGCAACAACTTACATCATCTTCTAAGTTTTCTGATCCATGAAACCGTGATGAATGAAAACGAGGTTTTAGATCCTGTGGTGTAAATAGATAAACTCAATAAAATATATCAAGCAAGAAAACATGACTTCAAAACAATATATGAACAGACATATTCAAAAACAAAAACTATAAAGTATAAACCTGATCCCTGTCTGGGAGAGACTCATCCTCCTGCAACAATAAATTGATCCACATAAATTATGCAGTACAATATTCAAAATCATTCAAAGACAAATTCAACAGAAAAGTCAACCTCGACTTCAAGAAGTGACTCATCATCATCAGCATAAACCATATTTGAAAGCAAAACCTACAAAAGTTGTTTCAGACATGAGTAAAATCATGGAAAATTACTCTGGGAAAAAAGTAACTAGCAGAAAAGGAAATTAAACAAACATTAGCTATACCGGAAGTAGACGTGGCAAGAATTCTTTCAGGTTTTCAGGTGGTAGTTGAGCATCACAATATGCAGACCTATCAAGAAGATGGCCATCAATGGAAAAATAAAATAAAATAATATATATAAATAGAAGAACAAGGTTTGCAGAATATTTCCTTTTTTTTTTTTTTTTTTTTATAATACCCCAAGATACCTTAACCTTTCCCTTCTTCACCAGTTCTAAAAAAAGGGTTGCAGATATTATAAAACCAAAAGTCACAACCCCCAGCACACACATCTGTCAAGTACTTAATATAAGAAAATCTCCAGTTTCTTACATGAAAGAATGCAACACTGTGGCATTACATTTAAGATGTAATAAACACAGACAATCTTCAAAAACATTAGCTTATCCAAGGGTATAACTACATAAAACCAGAAACTTGAAAAGTTGGGAATTTGAAAGTAGCAAAATTAATCAAACATCACATGCCCCTCTAATGAAATATTAACTTCTGAGTTAACCACTTTTTCTACATAAATATACAGCCATGAGTTTCACTACCAGCAAACCCGAAATTAAAAATTGCAAGTGATCCCTATTCTCCAAAGAGAATGATAATACTGATGTCACAAGAATTCAACAAGTACACCAGCTCTTGGCATATTTACACTGCATCATTATGAAATGTTTTCAGAAATAGAATTGCACACTAGAATAGCATTTTCATATGCCGACCAACATCATATGGTATATAACTAGAAATCTAGATACATACATGATTAACAAAGAATTGCCTTGATGTTTAATTTACATATGTGCCAACATAATGGGTATTAAACTACTAGTCAAGACATTCAGATTTATTTTTGCAAAGCAGAGGATTACCAGAATTCACAAGCTTCAAGAGCCACTTCATCATCAGCATCCTTGTTGACTTGTAGCATGTATTCAATTACGTTCCTTAGATGCGGCTGAAATAGTGCACGTCATCATCAATAACAGAAGGAGAAAGGCGGCATAGAAAAAGACAACAAACAAGACAAATTAATGATATAGAAAGTAAGAAATCACAATAAAGGGTCTACTCAAACCCTTCGACCAGACTGGATTACAAGAGGTGAAATAAAAGTGCATAACATTCAGCCAAAATAATACCAAAAAGAAATATATGCAATCAAAAATAAAACATGTGATATTAAAATAAAACAAGCAAGAAACTCACCTCCAAGAAAGATGGACGGACTTCAATTAGTTGAACAAATGCTGCACAAACCTATTAAGTTGAAATAGACAACAAACAGATGAGATCGCAGCCAACCTTATAAACAATTTAAATTTCAATAAGCCATCACTAGATCATAAAACGATAAGATTATAGACTATTTACAACCTCATTTCAAGAACCATAATGTTATCTGTCAAGATCAGTAAATATCCAATTCCCTTGAGATATATGTTATCATATAATCCATTCAAGAAAAAACACCATGACAAGATAGCTAAGACTTAGTGGCCAGAAACAGTTTGAACCAGAAAATGGATTACCAAAGTAAAGAGGAGATTATTTTTAACATGTCTACAGAAGAATCTGTTTCAGTTCTATACGCGAAGCCACAAATAGAAAAGTCTAGTAACAGCAAAAAGAGAATGCATTCACCAATTTTCGGACTTCTGTAGCAGGGTCATTAGCAAGAACAAACAAACCCTGAAGATACTGATCCATGGATGTAAATAAAGCCTGCAATGAATCAAGACATAATATTGGATGTTAACCCCGAGTAAAAAATAACATTATTAAGAGAACAAATACTTCAAGCATACTCACCGAAGGCATCAGCATGATGTATTGATTTACAGAACCCAAGGAAAGCTTTTTTAGCGAGGAATGTGGTGACTGGAAAAACTGTTCACACAAAAACCAGAAAAATGAAAACCCTAGGAAAAAACAAAAAGTAGGATTTGGGCATTGCATAAGACCAGTACTAAATTATAATGTCACCTGCAAAAATCTAGGGAGCAAGATGTTGATGGGGCGCTCAGCCAACCCAGGTACATCTGAATCCAGCACTTGGGGTATGTCCTCACAAATCTGTATTAATTTGCAGCATAACTTGTTCAACATTATAGAACAAGGACAATAATCTAGACTTTTAAATATGCACTAACTATGAAAGAGACAATTAGAAAGATTAATATTCTTGCCACTAGATCATTAATCTTTGATTGACATATGTAATCAAGTAACAGGAATTAGAGATAAACTATGTTTTTCGAATTTAAATTGCCACTCAACCTGTTCGACAAACTAACCTAAAAGTTTTAGCTATTAGGTGGATCCAACCATAGTATAAGTAGTCTTGTCAAAATAACACACGTAATAATGTGGAATACTTTAACACTCACTGGTACAGCCGAAAAGCAACTTAACTTTTTACATATTCCATGTGAAACAGATACTATACAAAATGAGCGTAATCAAACACAACTTAAGAAATACCATATGAGTAAAGTCTAACCCAAACACCTAAGCGATTACATGGGGTGGAAAAAGGTCTCTTGTAACATAAGACCAAATACTCAGTAACAATCATATGTAACCATTAACCAGTAACAAAAGCAAGTATCATTTCTTTTTCCATCCAATAGAAAAAGTAGCATTTGTACAATCAAAATGCGCGCTTGAAAAGATAATCCAAATTATGACCAGCATCACCATATGAATTGTTGCAGTGAAGAAGGGAGTCCTAGAGGGTCAACAGACCCAGAAAGAACTGAAGTGGAATCACGGAAGAAAAGCCTCAAACGAAAAAGTTCTGACCAATAAGGAAATCTGTCACAGTATAAAAGCATCTCTCGGTAGATAAAACGACAACTAAGGAATACACTGGCATCCACATAACATAATGCAGGTTAGAAATAACAATGAGAATTATGATTTCATAAGAACATGAGCATGGTAACTAAGCCAAACTAAAGAGAGAGTTATCAAGTCATGATTTTATCAGCTGTCACACTCATTGACACAGACCCGTCTTTTATCCATTCACTATGAGGATGCCTAATTTTGTGGACCTCATGGTGAAATGGACAGCTGAGTTAATGATGAAAGGTACACTAACTTGCTAATGATGCTTTCAGTCATTTCAGAAAGATAACCACCCCTACCCCTTCTCACCTTCTGAATAACTCCCAATAACTTTTGCAGAATTCGTAACTCTTAGCATTTCATGAATTAATATGTTTCTTAAACTTAATTAACAAGGATGGATCACGGTAACACAAAATACAAGAGTTCAACAAAATAAATGAACACCAAGGAAGCCATTAGACAAAGTAATGGCACCAAAAGTGTTACTCATTGCATCAATATAGAACAGAAAACCAATAGCTGAAAGATTCATTAGTTCTAAAAAGCAGGATATACCTTGGACAAAGCATCCATAGCACCTTCCATATGATTGATGTCATTACTGTCCAAGCAATTTACTAGAGCTTGCAACAGTTCAGGCCATACCGAAATCCCACCTAGTTGAACAAAAACACTAACAACAGTCCCAACAGTGGACCTGATGTGCCTATCAGCAGCTCCTAAACAAGGCAACAACTCTGACTTTATATACTGTTGGTTTGCAGGAGCCATAGATTTGTATGCTGTTCTAAGGTTATTTTTCAACAGCAAACCAGCAGCTTGTCGAACCTCCACCGATTTACCCTGTTTAAAGTTCCCACAAACATAATGGCAATTGTTAACCAGAAGCTTTAAGCTACATCACCACCTAGAAGTTATCAGAAGTATAACTAGAACGAACACATCAACTTCCTTGTACTTATAAACACTAGTGATAATGAAACAACATCGAAAAATTAATGACCCTAATAAAATTTTTTATCTAAAAAGCAAAAAGATAACCAGAAGTGTTTGCAGCCCAGGTATAAAACTTTTACGGTACCTGAATTGCACAGTATAATGAGGCCTCAATAGCCAGTGAATGCCATTAATCTCATTTATGTAAATGCCATTAATCTCATTTATGTAAACAAAAATAAGAAGTCTCTCCCATATATCCCAAAAGCATTTTTATATACCACATTCAAGTCAATCAAACCCTCTACAACATCTCAAACCAACCCAAAATCAAACAATTCAAACCAACACCAACTTCACCACCCATAAACCCAACCCAAAAACCCATCAAAACCCACAAAAAAAATTCATCCAAACACCAACACCAACACCCCATCATCACAACACAATTCACCGAAAGAAAGAAAATACCCATCTCCGAAATTAACCGACCAATCAAAAGCCCACCACTAAAATCCATTCAAACCCTCAAAGACCCACCAAACCAATAAACTCCGCCAACCAATTAAAAACCTAAAACCACAAACTTTACCATCATCAAAATTAAAAAAAGTAAAAAAAACAAAACAAAAAGGGCATTTCCTATTTACCTCGCCACGTGCGAGGATGAAGGCGAGGTAGTTATTGAAATCAGGGAACTGAGAGTAGTGTTGGAGTTGTTGCCAAATCTGGGACTTGTCAGCAGTTGAAGATGGAGAAATCTGTTGCTCTAACAAGCCACAGATCTCTTTGAAACCCTCTTCCTGGGGCTGCCACGAGGCTGGGGCGGCCATGTTTATTGTTGAAGGAGAAAAAAGGGAAGAGAATTGTTGGTGTTTAGACAAGTTTCAGAGGCTTGGGCGTGGGCAGACAAGTGAAGACTGAAGAAAGGAAGAAGAGGGTCTATTTGTGGGTTTTGTTATTTTTATAATTATAATATATAATAACAAGAGATTTTGATTTTTGAGTATCAATCATATTTGGATGGAGTACCTGGTATTACTAGGGTCATGAATACGATATTAAAACTAATTACGGTCATAAATACGTTATTAAGGTCGTTTAAGCGGTTTGGTAGGAGCGCCAACACCTCGGTTATTAAAAAAATAAATATATATATATTAAAATAAAAGATAATTATTTAATTACAAATATTAATATATTAAAATAAAAGATAATTATTTAATTACAAATATTAATAACAATAAATATTATTTTGGGTTTGATTTTGATAGAATACTGGATGTTATTACAGCTATGAATACGCCATTAATATCAAAAAACAAAACAAAAGGACTTGGAGGGTAAAGGTCTATAATTGGATTGGAGTCTGGAGAATCTTCTATCCTTGCTAAATCCATTAATAATGTTCTGTAAATAGAGTTGTCCTTTCACGTTTTCTTTTTCAGTATTTTTTTTATACAAATTATTTATTTATTTCATTGCCCAGTATTTATGTATTATTATATTTAATAAAATACTATATAGTATAGCATTCATTTTGACGCTCAGATATAGATATAAGAAGCTAGCCTTATCATGCTCTATTTAATGGAGTATGATTAGTCAATTAACTTAATGACTAATGCACGACATGTCATCCACCTTATTAGATTGTCCCATAAATTATCACTCTATAATTAATTAAACTTCTCATTATGTAGAAAGTAAGATCAACTCATATAGTGATCAAAATTCCAACTAATAAAAAAGAGGGCACATCATCATATAAATCACTATTTTAAAATTTCACGAAATTTAATATACAAATGTAGAAAGAAACCAGTTTTCTTATACATGTAAAGCGCACAAAAATTTATCACATTAGATCATTTCTACAGTCGAAAACCTATTTCCCTCTACTTTTGCAACAATTGATGAGCTCAAAATGTTCCAAATCATCAAAGTCTTGTAATGTTTTACTCTACGGTTGAAATCTGATAGGGTTACTAATGAGAATTTCCCTACACTGGCATCGAGTTCAATATACAACCAAACCATCAAGATTGTAAAAGGTCGTATTAAAATACGATAATCACTCTTCAAATACACTTCAATCTCTGAAAGACAGTGAGATTAGGAGTCCTGCATTTCAAGATTCATAAATGTCAGAGGTAATGCATGTTTATAAATCCATTCGTTTATATTAGACTCTTGGTAAAACACAAATCCAAAAACCCTTTTGAGTCCCAACAATTATGCTCCAACCATGGAAATAGATAGCACCTAGCAACCCCATGAATCACGCCCTTAATAGGGCATTCTAAGCGCTTTGATAGGAGCATACTTGTTGAGCATTTCTGACACATTAAGTAACATACCACAGATCATAACAAAACAAAATCACAAATAAACAAGCAAGCAAGAAGGGAAATGGGGACATGGCCAACAAGGGGAGAAAGTTATTCCTTGCCTTTAATAAGAGTTCCAAAAGATCAGAGACACATGATCCATCCAAGATTCTCTTCCTCATCACTTTTGCTTGTCACTTTTGTCTTTTTGCAGCCTATTGAAAAGCATTGACAAGTCATTACAAAACCAAGAAATGGGAGCGAAAAAGGAATAAATTAAAAATCAAGTGTAACAAAAGGTTATGGCTTTAACATGGCCCACACTGGCACATCATATCAGTCTATCGACTGGCTCAACAGTAGCAATAATCCCACTTTCAGGCTTCACAAATTGTACTACATGCAGATGCTATAATTTAGGTGCAGATGTAGCATGCTTTAGTACCAACTCCTCAATCATGCATTAGCAGTAGTAAATAGATCACATACCGATACTAGTGAACGACATGCCAATTTTTTACCAAAATACAATCTGTTATTGTATGATTATATCCACCCATGGCACTAATCTACTGATATTACAACACCTTTTAACAATTTGAAAAGAATTCCAGCAATGTAGTTATGTAAACATAACAAGATTCGTGGAGGAGCCTTGCATTGACAAAAAGTTTATCCAAGCCCCCTTCAAAGAAACACTAAGTATCAATGTTAAGTTATCCATAAAGCATTGATGCTTTAGAAACCTACTAGAAAGTTGCACCTGTAAATTCTAGATCCGAAACAATAAAATAGATTCTATTGAAATGAAAACTCCAGTGAATAGGAAAATATAAGCCTATTTAGAAAATCTAAGGTGGATTATAAACAGTCCAAAGTATTGAAAATCTCTAACATTATATCAAACGAACACTTGGAGAAACATTGACAGGAGATAATTGCACTCAAGTTCACACGAAATAAATGTATATTAAAATCATGCTTGCCAATTATAATTACTAAAAGCTTATACGATTTAACGTACATGCAAGTGAGAGAGAGACAGAGAGAAAGGAGGGGAACGTGGGAACAATGTATTAACATTTGTAGCATACATCATACACATCTGAAACTAATAAAAGTATAGCCCTCAGTTATAAAGTAAGCCCCACCATTAATCACCCAGAACTACAGTTCAAGCCATGATGTGGTGATTTCACCTTAAAATCCATGCAGTCAAAGATAAACTCTATTTTGAATCTAAGAGCATTTGAACTACCAATTGAAAATTTAAAAAGATTATGAATCACACCATTTGGACCTTTTGCAACACAGTGTCTTCATATGCTTGATAACCGGCTCCTACCAAATTATTCAGGCCATCAGTCTCCTCACAACTCTGTGCACTTGTAAATTCGGTTGCTACAGCTGGTTGAAGAGGCAAAACCAGCAAAGGGTTTGAAAGACTACCACAAACACTTCCTGTAGCAGCAACCTATAACAAAATAATATCAAACAATAAGTAATCACAGTATTACAAACTTGTATAAGGTAAAAATGAATCAATACTATTCAACAAACTCACCATGGCATCTTTGGTGGACATTACAACTAGTGCAGAACCTTTCTTCTTGGAACTCTTAATGACAACATCTTCAACCTGTCCAAACTGTGAAAATACCTTTGTCAACCTCTCTGCAGTATAATCCTCTCCAACCTTCTCCCATGACACCTTAAGCATCTTTTCCTTGTCCAAACCTGCCCCAGCAACCACAGCACCAGTCTCACTTTGTTTAGTCTCTTTAAACAAAGCGGATGCTGCAGCCGCTCCTTTACTTCCGTGCGCGCGTTTGATTCTTGCAATCTCTTCCTTAAGTTGCCTGGCAATCCTCTCCTCTTCCTGTCGAGCTTTCACAGTCGGGTCCGGAGCAAAAGCAGCCCTTTCCCTCTCCTCAAGATCAGACCTCATTTTTCTCTTTCTTCCATCCTGCTGCACTAGTCGTTGTTCCTTCTCACGTTTAATTTTGAGAAGATCATCATACATTTCCGGGCCTTTTCATCCTTCAAAATCTCATAAGACGACTTAAGCTTTTGGAAATTGGCATGGGCATCCGGGTCATCAGGCCGTTTATCCGGGTGTAATTCTAAAGCCTTGAATTTATATGCTTTTGATATCTCTTTTTCACTTAGTTTAGCCCCTTCCTCACCAGAAGGTAACCCCAGTACCTTATAATGATCAACATCAACATCCATTCTCTCTGATAGAAATTGATAATATACTGCAACTGAAGAGAAAAAGCTTTACTTATGCAATTGAATCAAATCCATAAGCATGAGCAACAACTTATCACATAAATCTTGACAACATGCAATTAATCATAGAACTCATACAGAAACCATCATGGTGTCTCTTTAAAGTTCCAAACTCTTCATATTCCCAAACATACGCCAATTAAGAACTTAATTAAAATAAATAAATAAATAATTTGTCTGAAATACTTTTAACAAAAATATGAGATTATCAGGCATTATAGCATGATTAAAAATTCACATTAGTTCCTTTCTTGTTTTCAACCACATATTCAAATCCAAACGAGAGTACACATTCTTGAATTGCTTAGGTATGAGCAATTACTTCAACACATAATACAGAAAAAATAAAGACACAATTTCACCACGAAGCCCGTTCAGATTTGATTCTTTACTTGATTTTTTGTTTATCCAGTAACCAAAGAATACATAGAACTTCATTCCTCAGTTCAGCGATCCTATAAGCTCTACGGGACAGTATTCTCAAATTACAATCAAAGCAATCAAATTTTCTCCATGCTTAAACGACAAGAGTAAAGCTTCTCAAGTGAGGACTAAAGAAATTCCTTATCCTAGAATATGATAAACACGATAAGAAAAACCCGAACATTCAACAAGAGTTTGGATTGAAACAGAAACTGAAATCAATGTGTAGGGAATAAAAAAATAAAAAAATTGCAGTGGCGTAAAAGAAAAATTAAGTGCAAACAAAAGCCCTAAACCAAACTAATAAACAACCCGCATCAAAAACAATGACAAGGGCAAAACCCTAATAAACTAACAGACTATGAAAAAGAAATCCTAATAATTGAATAAATAACTTAACATGAATTGTGAAAGATGTCACACATAGAAAGAGCAGCGCGAGAGGCCCGAGATAGAGTGAAAACAAGTTTGGCGGCCGCTGCTTGCCGGCGAATTTAGTATTTCGTGGCGACGGCAGCGTGAAGGAGAGAGAGGCTTCAAAATGAACAAAACCCAGAAAGTCAATCCACAAAGAGCTAACAAGTAAAGTCTGGGCCTTAGACACGAAACAGGGGAAGAAGTCACGTAAATAAATCAGTAATAATAATAGAATTACCGACTTTCTATCCAGATGACGTGGCAGATGCCACCTCATTTGCCACGTCATTCCATCCCCCAAAAAATCAATTACTGTGTTTTAGCAAAGTCGAGCCTACCAAATTCAAATATGCCTCCCTAATTTCATTTCCGCCAGATATGCAAATCACCCAATCATGCATGCAAGCTACAGAAATTAAGCAAACCCAAAACTTTAACGTCAAAAACGGGAGCTTGTACGTAGAAACAGAGAATATTAATAGAACTCATAAAAATTAATAAATAAACGGGATCCAAAGAAGATCAAAACCTCCACATAAACAAGGTTTGTGAAAATTATACAAAGTTGAAGAAACAAAAACCACCAAATCCCAAGAATCAATTGTTGTAGAATAACAATTCAAAAGTGAAACAAAATGATAGAAAAAGAAAACCTGAATCGAGCGACAGAAGATGTAAAGGAAACCCTAAGGTCAAGGTTGTGTTTGCAAATAGAAGAGTGACAGAAAGAAAGGACGAGGATTTTGGTGGGAGAAACTTTCAAACACCACCTCTACTTTTTAAAAAAAAAAATAAATAATAAATAAGCATGTGTTTATCATGTCGATTCATCTGCCGTTTTAAACATTTTATTTTTTAAATAAATGTAACTAAATATTTGATTCTTACCATTCACATAAATAAGCAAAACTCTTGACTTTACTCAGAAAACAAAAGGGTTGCCACAAAATTAACCTCTTTCTTCAATCATGCATAAGAAATTCACATACAAATGAAACAACAACTAAATCAAGAAAAAGGGTTTTTTCTTTTTGCTTACAGTTGGGTTCATCGGGAGGATAATTCTGGTAATTTTCAGCTTGAAGAATCTGCTTAAGATGTTTCCAATGCCTGCCTCTTGATTGGCCTTTTGGGTACTTTTCATACATCTGCACTCTCTTGAAACTCAAGTAAGTTGGCAATACTAGCTCTGCTTCTAGCACCTCTGCCTCCATCTCTCACTCCTGCCTCCATCTCTCACTCTCTCTTCTTATTAAAACTAAACCAAACCAAAAGACTTTTTAAATAAACAAATAAATAAAAATCTAAACTTTGTTCACCCCTGATTTTTTAAACCCTAGAAAGATCGTTACTTTAGATGGAAGGAGCTTTACAAATTGAGGTATAAACGATGGATTGGAGAAGGAAGACGAAACTGAGGTCGTGGCAAGGTGAACTGTTAAACCGATTAAAACGTTGTCGGTTTCACAAACTACAGAATTTTCCCCTTCTTTTCATTTTTGTTTTTGGTGTTAAATTGAAAGAATTTATTCTTCAGAGTCCTTTATTAAATCTAGAACAAATACACGATTTTCATGATTTTAAGCGAAGGAACATATTAAAAAGACCAAAGTGTCCACTTATACAAACCTTTGAAGAACCACAAATATCAGCTTTATAGCTCCATGGTTTTTTTTTTTTTTTTTTTTTTTAAATGCTTAGTAAACTTTTCAAGAGATTAAAAAAAAAAAAGATAAAAAAGGCTCTTAGATGTATTACTCAGAGGACATTGAGTTCAATTCCTCTTTATTACTAATAGAGATATCCACTTAAAGGTTTACTTCATCGTTAACTTTAAGATCTTAAAAGATTAGTCGAAGTACGCGCAAATTGACCCGAACATCTCCGATCACCAAAAAAAAAAAAAAAAGAGAACAACAATATTTTTGAAAAAACCTATAGTTGAATAGATATATATTGTTGCGATGCTACAATAAAATTAGATTGAATCATGGGCTTATGTATTAAACTAGTATTTCAGATTATTAGCAAGCGTTCGCTCAATACCTGATAAGTGGTATCTGAAGATTAGGAGTGAGTTGGATCAAATAGAGTTAATATTGAACGAAAGTGATTGTATACATAAACCTGCTCATGCTTGGTTGAGATTAAGTAGTATCGACTAACGATAATGTTCACGATTCGCACATGTATCTCTTTCACTAAAACAATTCTCCTTTTATTAAACTTGTTGAGTTTTAGAGCCTCTCAAGTGAGGTGTGATGAAGTTCACGTCGTTACATGACTTCCTTAGGTATTAAAAGGATGCGTACAAAAGGGTATTTTGGTCATATCGTATTGTAATTTGGTTAAATTTACAAGAAAAAATAACTTTGGTCACTTTTCTATATCCGGGTAGCGGATACGAGAAAGGGTGGCTCGTTTGGTTGCCAATTGGGAATACTACTTTTAGTATTCCCAAAAAAGTTAAACAGTAAAATACCCAAAAACTTTGATTTTTGAGAATACTACTCCCAATATTATTTAACTTTTTTTAAACCCCTTAAATTTGATAATTTATTAAATACCCCTAAATATTTTTTTAAAAATTACAAAAACACCCCAGTAATTCATATTTACCGATTCCGACCACCTGCCGCTTAAAATGGCAGAATGCATTAGGATGGCGCACTACCGCACCTGAATCGCCGGTAGTGCGCCGATCTAGCCTTTTCCGCTCAGATCCACGGTGGATCTAGCTAGAAAAGGCCAGATCTAAGGCCAAAGATCTGGCCGTTGCCAGCCAGATCTTTGGCCGTAACGGTTTATAACGACGGCCAACAAACGGTCGACGACCGTTTGTTGGTCGTCGTTGACAAGAAAATACGGCAGACGGCCTTTGTTGCCGATCCACCGTGGATCCTGGCCGCGAAAGCCACTATCGCTACGCGCAAGCAAGATCCAGGTAGGTCCATGCACCAATACGGTGAACAACCCGGCCACCCTCCGTCGGTGGTGGCCAGTATCCGTATTTGACATTGGGTTGGGGGTGTTTTTGTTAACTTTTAAGATTTTATTATACGGGGTGTTTTGTAAATAAACAAATATAGGGGATATTTTATAGTTTATAAATCCTACATCATAATACCCGCCCAATTCAACTTTTTTTAACTTTTTTTCGAAAACTTTTCCCAAAAACACACAATTGAGAACCAAACGAAGCCGGTGCTTTTGCAAAAACTTCTTCTTTAACAAACTTCCCAAGATTCAATTTTTTTGAAATTATTTTGGTTTTGTAATAAGAATAAGCTTCCTCGATCTGGGCAGTTTTTTATACAATTTCAGTCTGTACTTTTGCTTCTCAAAGTTCTAATCTTTATTTGTTCTTAGTTTTTATGTCTCTAGCTAAAGTCTTGTTTTCATAACTTGCTCCACTGAAAGATAAACTTTGATTACGCCAAAATTTGAGGCTTTTTGTTGTTGTTGTTTCAACAAATTGTTAAGTGTTAATTTAATGCTGGTTAAGTGTTAATTTTTGTGCCAAATTAGCAAGCTGATTTGAATAAATATTTGAAAGGGTTCGTCAAGTGAGGGATCATGGAGGGCAAGATTCAACGTCCTTTTTCTTTGAGGTTAAACCGTCGAAATCAAACTCCACGTGCAAAGGGTAAGTAAAAAATTCAATCTTTCTTCTTTTTTATGATATAAGTTGTTGATGCGTCATGTTATATTATGTGGGTTCATACTCAAATTTGTTATCGTTATCACATTGTAGTATCAGACTTAAATTTGTTTCTATTGTTGTGGGTTTATGTTGTATGATGAAGAAAGATTGGACTTCTGTGTTGCAATAATTGAAAAGTTAAATTTTGGGGAATCTTATTTGGTGTAGAAGTAGAAGTTTTAACATGTACGGTTTATGAGTGTGGCATTGCTTTGTTGGGGCTCATAAGAGTTGAAGTTGTAAGTTGTGTGCCGGTAATGTAGATACTGAAGGTGGGAGGTTTTCTCAAGATTATCTGATGAAGATCGTTTGGAAGAGAGGATTTATTCGACTAGTTCTTGTAGCAGGCATCATATGGATGTTACTAATCCTCTTTGTGTTGCTAATTCACGTTTGGTCTTGCCAATCTTCGGTGGCTTTCTTTTCAGGTGTTTAGTAAGATTTCAATTCTGTTATTTTGAAGTTTTTCATCACTTTATTTCCATGATTAGTAGTTTACTTGAGACTATTAGAAACAAGAGTTTGAATAGTATCTTGCTATTTCATTCTTAAGAGTAGAGTAGTTCAAGGGCCCTTATGTTTTATGCTTAATGTGCAGCTATTTGTAACAAGCAAGGCAAGGTATTTATCATATTAGACACAATGGGATTTGTACCAAAACCGCAACACCGTAAGACTATGGCAACATCTCTTCTTTGTGGTATTGATCTCTATGTTGTTCTGATGATTAATATTGATTTTGATTATATAAATTAGGTTGTCCAATTCCTGTTGCTGACGACCCTAACAGAATTGTTATTCCAAAGGAAAGAACTCCCGACGAAATCGTCAAGAATCTAACTTATATTATGGAGGAGGTGTTTGTGAATAATGGATCTCATTCATTTCCCCTATTTGGAGGAAATCAAAGCTGGTCTCAAAGAGAAGAAAGTTTCAAATTAAATTCTACCATGAAGGTAAATTTTGAATTTTCTATGTACCGTCAATATTATGTTTGTTGACCGCAAAACTAGAATATACATTTTTAGAGCATCAAATGTCGGTTACAGATAATGGATTTTGTTAATTCATGTAGCTTTACTTAGTTATGGACCTTTAAAATGCGTCATGTTTACCTTCCCCTGAATTTTAAGTTAGTTTCAAATTGTTCGATTTCAGGTGCACTGTGGATTTATGAGAAATGGTGGAGCTGAAATGTCTTCCTTGGATGTCAAATATGTTAAGAAGTGTAGGTTTGTGGTGGCATCTGGTATTTTTGATGAATATGATATACCTCATCAGCCTACGAACATAAGTCACCGCTCTAAGAAGCTCTTCTGTTTTCTTATTACGGTGGATGAGGAATCTCTGAATTTCATAAAGAAGAATGTTACTGTTAGAGAAGATTCTGTTGGGGGGCAATGGGTGGGTGTATGGCGTCTTATTCTACTTAAGAATCCACCTTATGATGAGCCGAGAAGGAATGGGAAGGTTCCAAAGATTTTAACCCATAGGCTGTTTCCTCAAGCGCAGTACAGCATCTGGATTGATGGTAAAATGGAGCTGATTGTTGATCCATTGCTACTTCTTGAAAGGTATGTTCTTGCTTATGAAGTTATGGAATATAACATTTTGGAATTTATTTTTTATGGTGTTCAACTATTCTGAAAATTAATCCTCACCTCAGTTTAGTTAAATAAGTTAAAAGGCATGTCTAGTGGAGATCTTTGTCAACCACAAAAACAAGATATACTCCCCATCACCTTACTCAAGTAAATGGAGCATAAGATTAAAGATGGTATAGTAATTCGAACGATTGTTTTAGTTGTATAAATTTAACTTGTTATGTTCACATGATTATTGCCTTGCTGTGGTAATATGGCTTAGAGCTCTGATGAGATGAAAGTTCCCCCTGCTGACATATTGGCGGAGCAATTTTTTTTTTTAAATCTATTAATGTCTCACGGCTTAGAGATGAATAAGGTTGATTCTTTTGATAACTTGTTTAAGCCATTTTTTGCCCAAGAACCAGTGTGCCTTCACCTACCAACATTGTTCTTGCCCTAAATTTTTCAATTTTTTTTATGATTGTAGTGGAGAAGCATCTTGACTTTATCAATTGATTTTAATTTGCAGATACTTATGGCGCAATAAGAATACCTTTGCTATTGCACAGCACAAACATCACCGCAGTATATATGAGGAGGCTGATGCAAACAAGCGTAGGAAGCGATATGCACGACCTCTTATTGATCTTCACATGAAAATTTACCGTTATGAAGGAATGGAGCCATGGAGTATAAAGAAAAATACTGTTGGTGGTAAGAAGAATCTCACACTCTTGGCTCAATCATATTTGCTTCCTCCTTGGTTTTTTAGTGAAAATTATAGAATCCTCACTACAGAATCACACAAGTCAAGTCAACCTTATTATAGGCGCTTGGAATCTCTCATAGGAACCATAAGAATGGTTTTAGTTCACTTAATATATACCTTTGAAAGACCTATTGGGTGCTTCTTTCTGACTTTTTGGTATTTGCACTTGCATTTTTTGTGTTGTTGACAAAATTTTACATAATGCAGATGTGCGAGGGAGCCGTCATCATACGGGAACATACAAAGAATGAGTAACTTATTTAGCAGTCGTGGTTCAATGAGGTCAACCTCTTCACACCCGAGACCAGCTGAGTTTTGGCTATGTTGTTTATAGGTTAGGGAGTTCATTCAAGTTCTATATGTTTCCAAATTGCGAATACAACTCATTGTTTGTATTGCATCCGCATACGAGAGCATTCTTCTAAAATCGAGTGGGTAAAAAATACAAACCGAGTTGATGGGGAAAGGTAGCAAGATGAAAGAAAGTAGGGGTGGATTAGGCTTGTGGACTCCTTATCCGGGGACCTCAATTTGGTCGTTATGCCACCGATTGCTAGAACATCCAAAGCGGTGAGATTCAATGCCACGATCCATTTGATGTTCTGTCACCGGTTCTTCTTTATTTTTTAAACAAGGATACAGGGAACGCTTAGAACAATTTGTACAATATTTATATGAGAAAAAGGTGACATTGGTTGCCAAGATTAATAAAAATTGGTAGCTTCGGCAGTTTTTTTTCTTTTTTTGGATAGAATCTCTTAAAATCATCAATGTTTCTATTCATGAATATATGTAAATTTGATTTTTGGTGAATATAAATGCATTTCTCCATGTATATAACACACGGATTAGGTACAACTAGAAATCTATAGGTACAAGGTTAAGGTAATAATTCGCTTCTAAAAAAATTATAAAATGTTTAAGAACAACTTTTATAAAGTTTTAATTGACTTAATAACGGTAATCCCCGATATTTGATTAAATGAAAAACAATTTTCAAAGCTTTAAAAATAACAGAAATCTCTCTATCATTAAGATGAAGATATAAAAATAAATAGTATAACGGTGTATTTGGTTAAGGTAATGTTAAATTATTGAAGTAATGACATCTTATATTACTTAATTACCACGTTTAATTGTTAAGTAATATAAAATTTCGGTAATCTTTCAATATCAATAATAGTTACTATTGGTAATATTGGAAGTAATTTGATTACCTCTATTTTCTTAGCTATTGTAAGATTACTTGGTAATCTTATTTTTGTTATAATTTTACCCCTTATGAATAAAATTTTTGGACCATAAAGCCCATTGTTTTAAAATCAATTTACATTAATTTACCATTACAATTTTACCCATGTTTAATTAAGTTTTTAGACAATAATGCCTTTATATTTAAAACAAATTGTAGACCACCACCGTCAACAATTGACCAACCATCGTCAACCACTATCATAGGTCGTCAAAAGTCGCTAAGAGTAGCGAGAGTCAACGATATGAACGTTTTTGGCCATATTGATGGTCGAAAACGGCCAAATCCATGGTCATTAACGACGAGATCTATCAATCTGACCAAAGATGGCTAGAATAGATTTGACCATTTTCAGCCAGATCTACGACCATTTGACCGTTCTTGGCCATTGATATGGCTAGAAACAACCATATCGACAACTCCCAACGATTTCCAACTACTCCAAGCGGCGAAAGGCGGCAGTCGGCGATGGTGGTTGGCGGCCAACAATGGCTTGGGGGTGATTTTGTTACAAATTAAAGTTTTATATAAGCTGTGGTGTTAGCTAAATATGAAATGTTGGGGGTTAAAAGAAATTATTTAAAAATTAATAATAAAAATAATATTATATTAATATTTAAAAGTGAGTGCAATTTAGTAAGTTAAATAACATACCAACCAATTTATTCCTCTCAACGAAACATATTAATATAACATACCCATCAATTTATTCCAACTAATTAAACACATTTTCTTAAAGATTCCCTGTAATCTTCAAGTTATTCTAACTTTCCATTAATATAACATTTCGAGTGCATTTGGTTCAGAGAATGTTTTATTGCTGAAAATGTAGGATTACTAGTGAGATAGATTACCTTGAAGATTATGAGGGAATGTTATATCAATATGTTTGGTTAGTTTAGTGGGTATAAATAATTAAGATGTTTAGTTGGGAATAATAAAATATTATCAACAAAGGCTTTTACTGAATTGCCCTTCCTTTTTAATATCATTATAATAATATTATAATTATTTAAATAAATTACTTTTAACCCCCCTATATTTGAGAATTTAGCTAAAACACCAAACAACAAAGTTTAAATTTTAACAAAATACCCCTAGCCACCCAAAACCACCGTCAGCCGCCGGCTGCTTGTGGCAATCACCGAAACGGCGCACGACCGATGAGATTTGGCTAGTCATGAGTCATTTTAGCTATTTTTGACCAAATCGAAGGCCGAAAAAAGCTAGATCATCGTAGATCTGGCCAGATCCAAGGTGATCTTGTTTAGGGTTGCAAACGAACCGAACAGTTCGCGAACAACTCGTTGTTCATTCGATAACTATTCGATAATGTTCGCGAACAGTTCAAAATTCGTTCGATAATATGTTCGATCGAGTTCAAACAGGGTTGTTCGTTCGATTATGTTCGCAAACATTATACGTTCGACTAATCCATCCGTTCGCGAATAATCGTTCAATTGTTCATTGTTTATGTTCGAAAAACATGATATGAATTATTATAGTTTATATACATTTTTTTTTCATTTTTATATTATGTTTGATTTAGTTTGGATGAATTTTTTTTAATGGTAATCTATAATAAAATATTATGATACTTTTGTTTTTCTTATATATATATATAATATGTTTGGATTTTTTTTTGCCAAATATGAGACAGAATCTTGAACCTTTCTCTTAACATTTTGACATGCTAATTCTTTCAATTAATTTCTCTTATTCAATAGTAGTGGATGGATCATTATGTACTTATTTAACATTCGTTTGTTTTTTATTGATTAAATTTTCCATCTTCTCCTCTTTGTTTTTATGTTAATCCTATGAACCACAAATTTTATGAGATAATTTTAATAATGTTTAATCACGATACTCACAGAAGCCAAGTTAATTTCAAGGGAATCCATGAATTTTAATGTTAAACATTTATAATCAATGTTTGCTTATTGATTAAATTTTTTTACATCAATCGAGAACATAACTACTTTTATAACTTCAATAATGCTTAATCAAAATGATTACTATTAATTTAATCTCCTTTATAAAAATATTATTTAAGTGCAAAACATTTAACTTTAAACATGCATAAACTGATTACTTATATTAAAAGTAAGAGAAACCACAAGAAATTCAGTTGTGTGTGATTTTTGTCGTAAGCTCGAAAGTCTCGATAGCCCGAAAATCAGTAGATCGACGTGATCTCAAGGTCATGGAATCTTGAAGTCCGACTCAACATAACCTCGTCGCTACCATCCAGTAAAGCTGTTCGCCAGACTAAGGGATAAGCTTTATCTTGAACGTCTCGAGAAGGATAAGAACGAATCAATATTTGTGCGATCTTAGCATGCAATCACTAAAATCACGAAATCGGTTGCCAAGTCTAATGGCGATCCTGGATTTCTCTCTAATTCCTTTGGTGTAAACTTGTATAAGTACCCCTTCCAAATATGAGAAAGGGGTTAGCAAAGTCCAAGTATGAGACTCATGGACGTGAAGTTAGAACACAAGCTGATTTCGGGAGGCGACATGGGAGAGAGCCCATGGGGGAACAAGTTAATAATCGTCGCCGAGGGGAATCTCGCACCTAGTGACTTAGTACATAAAAGCAACGAAAAATGAAACATAATTCATAGATCACTTAAACCCTCTCAAGTACTCGCTTAAAATTAAGAAAAAATATCATACAAATACCATGGAATAATGTTTAATCCCATCATGGGGATTATGTAAATATTCCATTCCAAAAATAGAAAGTGAAACAATTAGATCTTTTTTGAAGATTGGTACTAATTCATGATCTAACATGTAAAAAGTGAAAACCCCATTCTCGATTCTACGAGAAATTTTATGAAAGCATCCAATAGAATCATGAAGAGTCTAAGTGAAACAAACATAATCATATGAGATATGGATATTCATTCAAAATAGACAGCAAAAATGAATATATGTGTACGGAAATTTTAATCAGGCAAGCATACAAATGATATTCTTCATATTCTTCCTCAAACATTTTCCAAACCAAAGACATTTTTTCACATTTTCCACAAGCATGAGATGCAAGGCCATTGCTATTTCAGTACACGAACTCAATAGTGCTCTAGTGGTCCATCTTTCTGCATTAGGATTTTCATCTATGACAAATAGTAAAATGGATTCTCCGCTAGAATAGAATCAATAGGTACAAAATAGCAAAGAACCAAACAGTTGCACTGTGAGTATTCAATGTTATTTTAGACCAAGAATAGACCACCAACCCATAATAGTTTTCATGATCTTGTTAGATCCTATACCATTGGTCATTTGCCACATAAAAAGGAACTTGATCGCCATCTAATTGACTAAAATTTCTCTAAATCTTGGGGTAAGGTATTGAGGCTATCCTCATCACAAATTGGATGAAATAAGTGTTCCACAAGAAACATATTAAAACTTTACCCTTTTTGAATAAAATGGGTATGAACTTGACATATCTGGAAGAAAATTTACAATAAGGGTACTGATATATATTTTTCGTCCTCATACAAGTATCGTTTGTCATAATTGTGTTTACAGAAACATATTAAGGCAAAACCTTATGTTTTTTTATAAGAAAGAGAAGTTTGTCAATTACTGTGCTATTCTAGTTAACATGTAACATGTAACCTCTGGAACAAACCCCACTTCTTAAGGATCATTTCTCTGAACTCATTATTTGACTTCGGCTTCCCATCTTCCACTTCCCGGCTTTTGAATTTGTCGAGGGGACATCAAGTGGTCTGACGTTCCTTGGCATTGCAAATGTGTTCCTCCCCTTCAGCTGAATGTTATCACTACGTTTATTAGTAGCAGAGTGTGGCGCTCTAGACTCCTCGAAAGTCTGATTACTACTTTGCGCTGCCATTTAACCCAGAGGAGTAAGAAAATGAAATGTAGAAGTAATAACGAACGTCTATGGACTGCATTGGACACAAACAAACACACACAAGTAATAACAAAGATAAAACATAATTCCACTTAGCCTACCATGTTCTCCAGAGGCCCCATGACTAGCAGAATCCTTTCTCTTTTGCTTCGGATTTGATCTTGCAATGCTTATCTTCTTCCCAAGAAACATTTGTTTGTTCTTTCCTACATGCAGCAAGGTGTGCATCATCGGGCAAAATCCACATATGCCAGGCCCTTCAAAAATCGATCAGAGGATATTATAAATTAGTATGCAACAGTCCCAGACAGATGCTCTATAGTTAAAGGCAAGCTAGAATATGGGTAAATCTGTATGGGACTATGGTTGAGTCTCCTAAGCATATCACTTGCTATCAAAATGAAAAAAATATGCTCTTAGACAGTTAGACTCTTTCTACTTAGAAAATTAAGCAAATTTACGATAATTATGGAATTCAACCCTTCTGCAGGTTTATTTGAGACTGCATAATCGTATCTGGAGAGGACATCCATCTTAACACCAAAAGCGTAAGAACTAAATGATTTATTGACAAAGATGAAAGGAAGAAATCAAATTGAAGTTTCAAATGAGCACCCTTGAGAAATTTGATCAAAGAGAATACACTTCATTTAGCGTTCAATCTCCCTAAAGCATCACCATGCCGATCACCCGATCCTCATTAAAATTAGTTTCTTAGGGCTAATTTCTGTGGTACAGTCCACATTATGCATACATATGTTGAAGTTTAAGGTTAGACAATATTAAATAAGGATTTGACAGTAAGACTGATGTGCACATGGAAGGTCCAGTGGATACCTTCCCCTCTTTCATTTGAAGCATAAAGCACAAAGAACATTGACAAATAATGAATGAGACAAACAGAGTCATACCCTTGACTTTCCGGTGAACTTGTCCTGTAGAATTCGAACAGATTCAACCCCACCAACATCGCTAAAGAATTTTTTCAGATCTTCAGAAGTTGCCTGAAAAAAATTTAAAACCATATAATTATCTCTATATTTGCCTATCCAAAGATTAAAAAGAATAAAAAGCGTCTCTCTGCGAAGTGCGAGAATCTCTACTTGCCCCTCGAAGTTAAGGTTTGATAAAAATGCAAGACAATTGTCAGTGTATCCTTTGGCTCTTCCAGTGGTGGAGTCTTTGATGTGCTAGTCATTTGGATGCTCTTCAAACTTGGGTTTTTCTTCTACTTCGCTTTCTTCAGCTAAGTTCTGTGCTCGTCCCTTTTCTTTCCCATGCACTTTGTTTGGGTTTTGGGTTTGATATTTTTGCGCATTAGCGATGCTCGATCATGTTCGAATCATTTTTCTCATTACGCTGTTGAATATGCTTTAGCGAAGCATTTTCGTTTCCATTTGTTTCCATTTAACAAAACTTATGTGACTTCTCTTTCTAATCTAATAGTTCGAGGCAGATTTGGCTTCCTCTGTAACTTAAATAATTGCGGCTTCTTAGCGGGGTGTAACCCGAGAAAGGGAACAAAGACAAGCATCTTTTCGCATTGAGTTAAAATAGCGAGGACTGCATACATTCAATAAATATTAAGCAGATGTATCATAATTCAATGACATCTTTAACAATGTTACGTAACAACTTCACTTAAAAGCTGAAATTGATAATTAAGCATCCAACAACCATACTTAAAATCTAACACAATCTCGTGCGCTGAACACCCACAATCGCAACCATAAATATAACATAAATACAAATACAAATTTATAATCTAAATAAGAGCCTATTTGATATAAATTTTAAATAGTGTTTTATTTTCGAAAACAAGGACTATAAGGAATTTTATGAAAATACGTTTTTATTAAAATAAGTTGAAATGTTTTCAAAACAATGTTTTTGCATATAATCATAAAAGTTAGTGTAAAATTAGAAAACAAGAAAAATATCATTTCTCGGTCTTTATATAGTTTTTAACTTCAAAAACAATTTTTGAATACCGAATATATTTTCAAATATTTAAAATATTGAGATAAAACTTTTAAATTTTTTAATTGTAACTTAGTTTTTCAAAATTATCTTTGAATCACAAACCAAACTGGCCCAAATCTCATAGAGATTTAAACACAAGACTGTGTGGACCACCTTGCTACAATACTCTATTAAGTTATCACTTAAACTAAAAAATTTAAACAGATAGGCAATGATCCACCAGTAGTATTTAAGCTCTGACAAAAGAGAAGCAAAGAGTTCATAATACGTACAGAGGCACATAAACACAACTCATTTACAAGCACATCATTTGAGGTCATCAAAGACAACTGCTAACGTGGCACATTTTAGTCAAACACATATTGTTACTAGATAAGGTGGACATCGCAACCAGCTAAAATATCATTAGTTAAACACTTGAAGAAAGTCACCCTTCAAGTGTTTTTTAGGAAAAGAATATATCAACAAATCCAAAAGGCAATACATAACAATTGAAGAAAGTCACCCTGGAGTTGTGGACCCAAAACAATATTTTCAATATCATAAAATCAAGAAGCAAGAATTGTCAGTAACTTTAGATGATGTACTGAGATCATTGATGAGATCATATAATATGAATGGGAGCGGGAGCGGGAGCAAAGAGTTGGGAAACAATCCGATTAAATATAGTACGGCCAATCAAGATAAGATGAAAATAACAAGGTTAACTTTATCAAACTAAACCCTAAATTGATCATAGAAAAGAGAGAACTTAGATGACTTTATGATAGGTCATATAAATTATTTACATCAACAAGTTTTATTTAACCTATAGCATATTTTGACATGAAACTCGGAAAGTAAACCTTGAATTTCTTCGAACATATTGGAAAAAATAAGCCAAGTGGAAAAAGATATCAGCCTATTGTGTTTCAAAAACTACTCTGCTACCTATGGCTTAAATGTGATTGCTTCATATATGCCACAATTTCATCAGAGTATCAGTAACTCTAAAGTTTGAAGTCAAAAAAAAACGTCATGAATTTTCAACTAGCATGATCCCCACAGATACTGTCATATATCATTTACATATGATTTGGAAAAATTATTCAAAATGACATATTAAACCATTGTGATTCTGGTGCCTGAGTAACAGGTTGACCTATTGCAAGGCCACTCTCTAAAAATATTCTCAGCTGCAGAGCATGATTCTATGTTAAGAGTTCAAAAGATCTCCATAAATTGCCCTCCTTGATAAACAACATTTTAACAACCTTGACTTAAGCCATTTGTCCTGGTTTCAACTTCCATCAGCAACAAAAAGAGAATAAAGATAGAAATGTTTGCATTGCAGATGACAAATATCAATTGATTAAATAAAGCTGCATCGTATACTACTAGAAGCAACAATTTTCCCAAAAAAAAAAAAAAATGAGAAGGAAGGAGGAAAAAACCAGTTTAAAAACTTTCAAATTCAAATCCTGTCCATAAATCAATCTAGAATAATTGAAAGCAAGTAATGTAAAAGAATTATACCTCTGAACCTGTCCCACTAAATCTTTTACTGTAGCATCTCCTGTAGATGGACCTAGCTTCATTTAAATGTCCCAATTCAATTTCCATAGCTATATAACCTTGCCAGGCTTCCAACATTGACTCGCTGCACAGACAAAAAGCAAGTTATACGGAAAAAATACAGAGATCAATCATATTGAACTACACAGGATAAGAAAGAGAAAAAGATGAATGGGCCAAACCAGGCTCTCCTAAAAGCCCCGAGCTGCAGCTTGATCTTTTCCCAAATTTAGCTCCAAATGAGCCCGATAAGCGTACAAATGCAGCAAACCATCTGTATTCTTCATCTGTTGAGATAAGTAGTCAGACGCCCGCTGAAAGGAAGAAACTTCACAGTTAAGTATTCAAGTATATATAATACATCCAATCATACAGGGCCTGCAATTTCGATGGTACACTAAAGAGACATCAGGCTAATTGTTTATAAACACAAATATTGAAAACAGCCATTATACAACAACAATGTACCAGTTGAATATGACATGCAAATTTTATAAATTCACAGATCCATAAAGGTATCTTCCATGCATGCAACTCCAATGCTGAATGAGAAATTTTTTAGTAAAGGACACTATTCCATGACAAAACAATTAACAAAGGTAACAATCTAGCAATTAGCAAAAGCCATATTGGAGTATCGAGAGTTATGCACTGTAACTTCTACATAAAGTGGTCATAATGGTACTATAACAGCAGACTAAATGAAGTAAATTAAAAGACTTTTCTTCAGAGTCTAAGGGTAGAAGCACTTGATACACATTCGTAAGAGATCTATGCCTGGACCCTGAAAGAGTAGACTAGCTCCAAGGTCCACATTTTCTTCATCTAAAATTCACCATGAATAGAGCATCTACAAATGTCTTTAAGAAGCTTCAAGTTCTTGACATCGAGTAAAAACAATTTTAACAAGGAAAAATGAACAGTATACATATGCGAACCTGAAACATTTCCTTTATCAATGAAAAATTCAGTGCATCCTCTTCTGCTCCAGGCAAAAGGATTCTTCGTCTCAAACCATCCACTCGACTGAGGAATAAGTTTAAGTACTGAAACAAAGAGGATCCAATTAACAAATCTTTAATGCATAAAACGTAGATGAAACAATAACAAGTTACAAAGGGTAGTAAGTCAAGCCTGCAAATTGGAGAAAAGATATCTTTACCTCCTCAATGGTCGAAAAAGTGCATAGAAGGGACTTCTCAAAGACCTGAATATGATGTAAAAATCTTTTTAAACAAGAGTAAACCTCTATATTTGTAAAAGGAGCACAATGAAATTCCAACACTAAAGTTTGTGAAACTTTATTGCTCTTAAGCTACTTATAACAATCTCTCATAATTCTCAACAGATGAAGGGTAACTACTGAAACTTACAGTAGATATCTCTTTCTCAGGTGCACGCCAACGTTCCAAAGCAAGCAAAGATCAAATCCATAGATCACCAACCCAAGGACAATTTTTCCTAGCCCTGGAATGAACATCCCGCACAATATTTCCTACCTGAAGGAAAAAGAGATGATTAATTGCTAAAATTACAAATACCTGGAACATAAAGAATTGAAAAGAGAATATGAGTAAAACCTTCAAGGTTTTATCCAAATAGCGAGTATAACCAAGCTAGAGATCACTTGATACAGGAAACTAGGTAATAGCACGGTCATAGAGAAGTTGAACACGGGCTGGATCTCCAGAAGACTGTTCAAACTTCAAGTAGATCTGCAAAAATTTAAAATTAAAATAATAGCATTGACACTTTAACAAAGGGGGAAAAAAAAGGGAACCTATTGCCACATTGCAAGTTCTTAGACAACCCCCCACCCTCAGGAAAAGAAGAAGAAGAAGAGAAGATCTAAAGTTTACATAAACTGATTACTTATATTAGAAGCAGGAAAGACCATAAGAAATTGAAATTATAATGAAATTTCAACAGCAACTTTGTTGATAAACAACTTGACCTAAAAGCTTAAGCTTGAAAAGGTAAGGGCACAACAATGATATTCAGCTTTGTAACAGGCAACTTCACATGTTACATAAACCAAGCCCAAATTCAGACAGAAAGACCAACCCAAATATAGCAGGATGTAATAGATGGGAGACTCAAATCATGACCTCTACACTTTAATATCATATCAAGTTACCATTTAACCTAAATTCTAAAGGTATCACATAAGAACCCAGCATTATCCTTTAGCTGTCTAAAACAATATCTGATAGTAAATGCCATATACCCTGAATTGTTGAAATTTTTCGGAGTCAGATATATCCTGCCTTGCAATCTGTTCTTCAAAATCAACTCGAGCATTATACATCTCCAATGCCTTTTGGTACGCTGAGGCAACAGTAGAAGGAATCCCATCTAAATCACCTGATTCAATATCTAGAGCGGTCCCTAGTTCCACCTCCCAAGACTTGTAGGCAAGAAGGATTGACCTTAAGTTAGCAAGGGGAAGCAGAGACAAGCGACGGTGAAATATACTTGGATCTCGCTGAACCTGCTTTTTCTTTTTCCTGCAAAAGAGCAGTAATTTTCCAAATGTAAATTTTGAAAACAGATACTTTTTCTTGGTACATAGCACTTCATAGGGAAATGAAAGAACAAAATTTATGAACTACACAGAGATGACAAAAAGAAGGAAAAAAAGTTTCTAAAATAAACAGGGCATGCAACTTGAGCCAAGGTTCTAGGAAATATAAAGGAAGACCCACAAAACAAAAGCATTATTAACCATAATACCAAACCAGTAGGATGGAATAAGACTTTAAATAATCAAGTAAATTGATTAATAGAATGCATCCCCTTCAGGCACATTTTCTAAAAAGTTTCTAATATATATATATATTATAAATTCTCACCTTAATGCTGATCTCATCTATGGTATGGAGAATGGCTTGCTCAAATTCACTGTATGCTTCCCATATTTTACTGCCTTCAGCAACATGCAAACCAGCAGCAATTATAGCACGCTCGAAGGGATTTCTTGCCTTCGCAATACCATCAGGTGAAAATTCACGTACAGATGGATCATATTCTTGCATAAATCTCAAGCAGTCAAACCAAAGTGAGACAGACTGCATCAGAACAAGTTCTAGTCATTCAATTTTACAGAATCACTTAGATAAAGGAACTCCAAAGAACGAAATTAATGTTTTTATCCCCTGCTTCCACATATATGCAAAATCTGACTGAAAGTAGCCAGAACTTAATTTTCCACAAAAAGTAGGGAAAAAGATGACAACATGCAATTAAAACTTCCAAAATGTATTGCCACTTAAAAAAATAGATTAACTACATTAGAGACACCTGCTAAGTTCTAGTCTTATAAGATTTGAACTAAAAAAGAACATGTATTGAGAAACAGAAACATGCGAAACACTATAAATAAATCAAGACTTATCAGGCCTGGATATTTGAGAATATCAATGAATGAAGTTAATCAGTTGCAACATACCATCGTCCAGTAAACTGATCAGCTTGAATAGATGAACTTGAGCGGCTACCATTATTGTCGTAGTTGAAGTAAGAACCATTCCACAATTCCTCATATACAACTTTTGCTTGCTGAAATTTACACCAAAAATAATCCTCAAACCCTTAAGATCTACTACATGTGCAAATCCAAACACAACCTGCAATGCTGCCACCTCCAATATATGTACTTACAAGAGAGATTACGTATCGTATGTCTGATCAGGAAAGCTATCATTCTCAATCATCCCCATCACCATCCCTATCAAATTCGAACAGATAAAAGTGTTTACTGAACCTTCTGCTTACCGTAACCAATATAGAGCATTTGGTCATCTGGATGAACTTTTGCAGGATTCTGCTCCGAAAAAATGTTTAATACTCGCTAAAGTTTTATCACGAAAACATCAATTTCGCTTTTGGACCGGAAATTGAGGAAGCTCGTTCAGACATTCACTATAATTTTCGGCCTTCATTAGTAACTGCATGACTAACGACATTGTAAATTCAGTCGGCTTCACATTTCTCTCCACCATCTTATGAAGGAGTTCAACAACTTTTGGTATCTCATTATTCTTGAGGAAACCAAACATAAGCGTAGTAAATGTGACTACATTTGGAGCACAACCATTTTCCTCCATATATGACAGCAACTTATTTGCCATTTCTAGTTGTCCATTTTTACACAGCCCATTGATCAAAATGTTATATGTTACAACGTCTGGCACCAGGTTTCCATGAAGACAAAATTTCTGAAATAGGTCCCAAGCAGTTCCCAACCTCTCTGTTTTACATAATCCATCAATGAGGGAACTCAAACCTTCAATGCTGACTGCAAACTTATTATTTACAAGAGCATTAAACATTTCCAATGCTTCCAAAACACATCCGTTCTTGCAAAGTCCATTAATGAAAATGCTATATGTCCGAGAATTAGGAAAAGCATCGTTAAGTCGCATCTCGCCAACTAAATTCCGTGCATCTTTCACCTTAGCTATAAGAAAAAAGCCAGTTAACAAGGTGCTATACGTAATCACACCAGGCCTAATTCCTTTTGAAATCATCTCTCGATAAAGACTAAGAGCTTCATTGACTTCTTTATTCTTGCAATACCAATTGATTAAAGTATTGTAGCAAACAACATTAGGCCTATACCCCTTTCTGGTTATAGAATCAAACAACTCCCTTGCATCACCGATTCTATTTGCCAAGCAATAACCGTTTATCAAAATGTTGTAAGTACGAATGTTAGGAACCACACCTCTCTGAATCATATATTCCAACAATAGTTGTCTAGCCTTCTCAACCAATCCAGCCTTACAAAGACCATCAATTATAGTATTATAAGTAACAACATTTGGCCTACAAATAACACCAAATTCTTTATTCCCATTAACCATCTCTTCATGAAACTTAATGGCAACACTTAATTTCCCTGTTTTACACAGTCCACCAATCAAAGTGTTGCAAGTGATCACATCAGGCCTACAACCAACAGCAATCATTTTCTTAAACAATTCCATTGATTCCATAATCTTTCTCTCTACACACAGACCTTTAATCAAACAATTAAATGTCACGGTATTCGGGCTAAAACCCAACTTCAAAATGGCCCCAAAAACCGCATACCCATCAGAAACCCTTCCAATACTACAGAAGCAATTGATCAAAATATTCAAAGACATTAAATCTTGAGACAACCCAGTCGAATTCAACAGCTTATATAGCGAAATAACTTCATAATAATGCTCCTTCTTAGCTAATGCACTAAACAGAGTAGTGAATGATGAAATTGGAGAAAGGGGTTTCGAATTAATCATGTAATAAAAAAAGTACAATGCTTCATTCAGAGTAAAGCTACCTGATCGACAATTTTCTTCGAGGAATTTAGCAAGTGAGGATCGTTCAAGGGGTTTTTTGAAAGAATACGAAACTTCATTTTTGGAGCTTGAAGATGTGAGGTTGTGTAAGTGAGCTAACAAAAATAAAACATTAACTTTCGAAGATGGGTTTTGAGAGATTGAAGACGAACGAAATGGGGATCTGAATCTCAAAGCCATGTATGAATTGAAGAGTGTTTTTGTGGTCGTTTTTTCCGAAGTAAGGTCATTGCAAAAGGCAAATGCATTAAAGAGAAATGTTTTGACAAATTTCACAAACAACCTTTAAGGTTTTCAAAATTGCAAACTTATGTCAAGTATCGATCTTTCCTATTCAAACTACCTATATGATTTCGAAAATTGAAGGTTAAAAATGTAAATCCCCATTCAGGTGTTTTTCGGTTTGAGGTGGGTTTCTACTAAATCCAAAATTATCCAGTTGATCAAACAAATAAAGGTGGAAAAGTAACTCGCTCGGCTCGGCCCGCTGACGGTTACAAACTTTGGCGGGCCGGGCCTAACCCACCCGCCAACAAAGGCAGGCCGGGTTAGGCCCGCCATTTTGGGGAAAATGGTTGGCCCAGCCCGGCCCGCCAACCCTAACCCGCCGGGTTAGGCGGCGGTCCGGGCCGGGTTAGCCCGATTTTTTTATTTTTTTGTTTTTTTTAACTTTTCAAATAATTAATTAACAATTTATAAATGAATCAATTATAAATGTAATTGTTTTTAATTAACTTTTCAAATATCAATAATTCAATTCAATTAATTTTTTTTTGTTAATATTTCAAATATTAATTCAATTTTAATACAATAAAATTGTAATATAAGAAAAATTAGACTTATTTATTTATCAAAAAATAAAATAAGAAATTACAACAACTATTGCTTCATTAAAAACCTAACCAAGAAAAACCCAATGGGAGAAAAACTTGGTAAAGAAAAAAGAATGCAATAATTGACAATTAATTTACAAATTACATTTTACAAAACAACTAATTTGGGGGTGGTTCACTAGGACCTCTCTCATTGACAATTATTCATTCAATTGATGAAACTTTAGCATAAAAATGAATTATATTTTATACAAGACATGGAAATTTGAGAATAAGTCTTCAATATTTAATTTTTTTATATTTTACGTACCATAAAAAATAATAATAACAATGTGTCAAATATTACGAAGTTTTATACATTTTAATATTTATGATTTAGAAGTATAGTTTAATATTATTGTGTAAAATTATTTGTAAGAGTTCAATCATAATAGTTTAATTAAAAGAACTAAAAAATGGGAGAAACTTGAAAAAAATAATTAATTTTTTAATTTTTTTTGGGCCAACCCCGTGGGTTGGCTTGCCAACCTTAGGGTTTTGGGTTTTGGGCCAACCCGGCAAAAAAAAAAAAAGCAACCCGCTAGGTTGGCGGGTTGCCATATAGCAACCCGGCCCGCCATATTGGCGGTTCGAGTTGAACCCTCTTCATTGTAGGCCGGGTTAGGGTTGACCCGCCTAACCCGACCCATTTGTTCCACCTCTACAAACAAACCAATTTATATAAGTATTCAATTTTACCTTTTTTTTTTTTTTTAATAAAATTATAAGATTTAAATAAATCATGCTATTGAACTTTGCATTTAATTTACAATGATATATAATTTTTTTTTCTATTTGTTCTTCAAACTTTTAATTATACCAAAATCGATATTATTTACTAAAGTATGAAACATTTCCACTTCTTCCGAAACACATTCATTCTTGCAAAGTCTATCAATGAAAATGCAAGTTAACAAATTGTCAGTTATAATCATATTAGGACTAATTCCTTCTAAAATCTTCTCTTGATAAAGATTAAGAACCTCGTTGACTTCTTTATTCTTGCAACACCATCTGATTAAAGTATTACAGTAAACAACATTAGGTCCATATCCCTTTCTAGTTAAAACTTCTTCATTTATAAGATCAGTTTTTATGTTGTTTATTGGAAACTATTATTAGAGGTGCGCCTCGAGGCAGAGAAGTTGGATTTGAAGTTCATTAGAGACTATACTTCCAATAATATATGGAATCAATTAGAAGAGAGAAAAAATTTATAGCTATAAGACTTTTCTATTCTAATTTTTCAACACATCATATTCTGCGAGAGAATTAATGAAATATGAGATAGAATCTTGAACCTTTCTCTCAATGTTTAAGCCCAGATATCGTGACATTTACTTGTTTGATTAAAGGTCTGTGTGCAGAGAGAAAGATTATGGAATCAATGGAATTGTATAAGCAAATGGTTGCTGTTGGTTGTAGGGCTAATGTGATCACTTGCAACACTTTGATTGGTGGATTGTGTAAAACAGGGAAAATAAGTGTTGCCATTAAGTTTCATGAAGAGATGGTTAATGGGAATAAAGAATTTGGTGTTATTTGTAGGCCAGATGTTGTTGCTTATAATACTATAATTGATTGTCTTTGTAAGGCTAGATTGGTTGAGATGGCTAGACAACTATTATTGGAATATATGATTAAGAGAGGTGTGGTTCCTAACATTCGTACTTACAACATTTTGATAAACGGTTATTGCTTGGCAAATAGAATCGGTGATGCAAGGGAATTGTTTGATTCTATAAGGCGAGAAGGGGTATAGGCTGATGTTGTTTGCTACAATACTTTAATCAATTGGTATTGTAAGAATAAAGAAGTCAATGAAACTCTTAGTCTTTATCGAGAGATGATTTCAAAAGGAATTAGGCATGATGTGATTACATATAACACCTTGTTAACTGGCTTTTTTCTTATGGCTAAGGTGAAAGATGCACAGAATTGAGTTGGCGAGATGCGACTTAACGATGCTTTTCCTAATTCTCGGACATATAGCATTTTCATTAATGGACTTTGCAAGAACGGATGTGTTTTGGAAGCATTGGAAATGTTTAATGCTCTTGTAAATAATAAGTTTGCATAGCATTGAAGGTTTGAGTTCCCTCATTGATGGATTATGTAAAAGCAGAGGTTGGGAAGGCTGCTTGGGACCTATTTCGAAATTTTGTCTTCATGGAAACTCGGTGCCGACGTTGTAACATATAACATTTTGATCAATGGGAATGTGTAAAAATGGAAAACTAGAAATGGCAAAGGAGTTGTTGTCATATATGGAGGAAAATGGTTGTGCTCCAGATGTAGTCACATTTACTACGCTTATGTTTGGTTTCCTCAAGAATAATGAGATACCAAAAGTTGTTGAACTCCTTCATAAGATGGTGGAGAGAAATGTGAAGCCGACTGAATGTACAATGTCCTTAGTCATGCAGTTACTAATGAAGGCCGAAAATTATAGTGAATGTTTGAACAAGCTTCCTCAATTTCCGGTCCAAAAGCGAAATTGATGTTTACGTGATAAAACTTTAGCGAGTATTAAACATTTTTTCTGAGCAGAATCCTGCAAAAGTTCATCCAACTGACCAAATGCTCTATATTGCTTACGCTAAGCAGAAGGTTCAGTAAACACTTTTACCCGTTCGAATTTGATAGGGATGGTGATGAGGATGATTGAGAATGATAGCTTTCCTGATCAGACATACGATACGTAATCTTTCTGTTGTAAGTACATATATTGGAGGTGGCAGCATTGCAGGTTGTGTTTGGATTTGCACATGTAGTAGATCTTAAGGGTTTGAGGATTATTTTTGGTGTAAATTTCAGTAAGCGAAAGTTGTATATGAGGAATTGTGGAATGGTTCTTACTTCAACTACGACAATAATGGTGGCAGCTCAAGTTCATCTATTCAAGCCGATCGTTCTTGGACGATGGTATGTTGCAACTAATTAACTTCATTCATTGATATTCTCAAATATCTAGGCCTGATAAATCTTGATTTATTTATAGTGTTTCACATGTTTCTGTTTCTCAATACATATTCTTTTTTAGTTCAAATCTTATAAGACTAGAACTTAGCAGGCTCATTTGGAGCTAAATTTGGAGCTAAATTTGGGAAAAGATCAAGCTGTAGCTCGGGGCTTTTGGGAGAGCCTGGTTTGGCCCATTCATCTTTTTCTCTTTCTTATCCTGTGTAGTTCAATATGATTGATCTCGGTATTTTTTCCGCATAACTTGCTTTTTGTCTGTGCAGCGGGTCAATGTTGGAAGCCTAGCAAGGTTATATAGCTATGGAAATTGAATTGGGACATTTAAATGAAGCTAGGTCCATCTACAGGAGATGCTACAAGAAAAGATTTAGTGGGACAGTTCGAGGTATAATTCTTTTACATTACTTGCTTTCAATTATTCTAGATTGATTTATGGACAGGATTTGAATTTGAAAGTTTTTAAACTGGTTTTTTCCTCCTTCCTTCTCATTTTTTTTTTTTTTTTTTTGGGAAAATTGTTGCTTTTAGTAGTATATGATGCAGCTTTACTTAATCAATTGATATTTGTCATTTGCAATGCAAACATTTCTATCTTTATTCTCTTTTTGTTGCTGATGGAAGTTGAAACCAGACAAATGGCTTAAGTCAAGGTTGTTAAAATGTTGTTTATCAAGGAGGGTAATTTATGGAGATCTTTTGAACTCTTAACATAGAATCATGCTCTGCAACTGAGAATATTTTTTAGAGAGTGGCCTTGCAATAGGTCAACCTGTTACTCGTCACCAGAATCACAATGGTTTAATATGTCATTTTGAATAATTTTTTCCAAATCATACGTAAATGATATATGACAGTATCTGTGGGGATCATGCTAGTTGAAAATCCATGACCTTTTTTTTTTTTTTTGACTTCAAACTTTAGAGTTACTGATACTCTGATGAAATTGTTGGCATATATGAAGCAATCACATTTAAGCCATAGGCAGCAGAGTAGTTTTTGAAACACAATAGGCTGATATATTTTTCCACTTAGGCTTATTTTTTCCAATATGTTCGAAGAAATTCAAGCTTTACTTTCCGAGTTTCATGTCAAAATATGCTATAGGTTAAATAAAACTTATTGATGTGAATAATTTATATGACCTATCATAAAGTCATCTAAGTTCTCTCTTTTCTATGATCAATTTAGGGTTTAGTTTGATAAAGTTAACCTTGTTATTTTCATCTTATCTTGATTGGCCATACTATATTTAATCGGATTGTTTCCCAACTCTCTGCTCCCGCTCCTGCTCCTGCTCCCGCTCCCCCTCCCATTCATATTATATGATCTCATCGATGATCTCAGTACATCATCTAAAGTTACTGACAATTCTTGCTTCTTGATTTTATGATATTGAAAATATTGTTCTGGGTCCACAACTCCAGGGTGACTTTCTTCAATTGTTATGTACTGCCTTTTGGATTTGTTGATATATTCTCTTCCTAAAAAACAAAGTTATTCAGGACATATGCCACAACTGGTCGCATTTTGAGGGGGAATACGGGACACTTGAAGATTTTGACCACGCCGCATAAGGTACACATTCCCTCGCTGCTTTTAATTTATTTGTTTTTAAGTGCCAATTAATCACGTATTTCTTTTTTCGCTAATGTGTATGATGCATTTGCATTGCTATTGAGAATTAGTATGTATAGATTTTTTTTAAAAAACAATTGAAGTGTTTAACTAATGATATTTTAGCTGGTTCGATGTCCACCTTATCTAGTAACAATATGTGTTTGACTAAAATGTGCCACGTTAGCGCTTGTCTTTGATGACCTCAAATGATGTGCTTGTAAATGAGTTGTGTTTATGTGCCTCGTACGTATTATGAACTCTTTGCTTCTCTTTTGTCGAGCTTAAATTACTACCGGTGGATCATTGCCTATCTGTTTAAATTTTTAGTTTAAGTGATAACTTAATAGAGTATTGTAGCAAGGTGGTCCACACAGCCTTGTGTTTGAATCTCTCTATGTGATTTGGGCCAGTTTGGTTGGTGATTCAGAAATAATTTTGAAAAACTAAGTTACAATAAAAAAATTTAAAAGTTTTATCTCAATATTTTAAATATTTGAAAAATATATTTGGTATTCAAAATTTTTTTTGAAGTTAAAAACTATATAAAGACCGAGAAATGATATTTTTCTTGTTTTCTAATTTTACACTAATTTTTAGGATTATATGCAAAAACATTGTTTTGAAAACATTTCAACTTATTTTAATAAAAACTTATTTTCATAAAATTCCTTATAGTCCTTGTTTTCGAAAATAAAACACTATTTAAAATTTATATCAAATAGGCTCTCATTTAGATTATAAATATGTATTTGTATTTATGTTATATTTATGGCAGCAATTGTGGGTGTTCGGGCATGCAGATTGTGTTAAATTTTAAGTATGGTTGTTGGATGCTTAATTATCAATTTAAGCTTTTAAGTCAAGTTGTTACGTAACATTGTTAAAGATGTCACTGAATTATGATACATCTGCTTAGTATTTATTGAATGTATGCAGTCCTCGCTATTTTAACTCAATGCATAAAGATGCTTGTCTTTGTTCCCTTTGTCGGGTTACACCCCGCTTGGAAGAGCTGCAATTATTTAGGTTACAAGAGGAAGCCAAATCTGTTCTAACTACTAGATCAGAAAGAGAAGTCACATAAGAAAAGTTTTAATGGAAAGAGGAAAACAGATTCGAACATGGCTGACGAACAGTCTCGAGCTAAGCGGCAGAAAAATAATGTCCAAAACCCAAACAAAGTGCATGGGAAAGAAAAGGGACGAGCACAGAACTTAGCTGAAGAAAACGAAATAGAAGGAAATCCCAAGTTTGAAGAGCATCCAAATGACCAAAGACATCAAAGACTCCACCTTTGGAAGAGCCAAAGGATACACGACAAGTGTCTTGCATTTTTATCAAACCTTAACTTCAGGGCAAGTAGAGATTCTCTCGCACTTTAGAGAGAGAGATAATTATGATCGTTTTAAATTTTTTTCAAGCAACTTTTGAAGATCTGAAAAAATTCTTTAGCGATGTTGGTCGGATTGAATCTGTTCGAATTCTGCAGGACAAGTTCATCGGAAAGTCAAGGGTATGACTCTGTTTCTCTCATTCATTATTTGTCAATGTTCTTTGTGCTTTATGCTTCAAATGAAAAAAGGGGAAGCTATCCACCTGGACCTTCCATGTGCACATCGTCTTACACAAATCCTTATTTAACATTGTCGACCTTTAAACTTCAACATATGTATGCATAATGTGGACTGTACCACAGAAATTAGCCCTAAGAAACTAATTTTAATGAGACTGGGAGATCAGCATCGCTGATGCTTTAGGGAGATTGAAACTGCTAAATGCAGTGTATTCTCTTTGATCAAATTTCTCAAGGTTGCTCACTGAAACTTCAATTTGATTTCTTCCTTTCATGCTGTCAATAAATCATTTAGTTCTTACGCTTTTGGTTTTAAGATGGATGTCCTTTCTAGAGACGATTATGCAGTCTCAAATAAACCTTGCAGAAGGGTTGAATTCCATAATTATGGTAAAATTGCTTAATTTTCTAAGTATAAAGAGTCTTAACTGTCTAAGAGCATATTTTTTTCATTTTGATAGCAAGTGATATGCTTAGGAGACTCAACCATAGTCCCATACAGATTTGCCCATATTCTAGCTTGCCTTTAACTATAGAGCATCTGTCTGGGACCGTTGCATACTAATTTATAACTATAGGCTAAGTGGAATTATGTTTTATCTTTGTTATTACTTGTGTGTGTTTGTTTGTGTCCAATGCAGTCTATAGACGTTCGTTATTACTTCTACATTTCATTTTCTTACTCCTCTGGGTTAAATGGCAGCGCAAAGTAGTAATAAGACTTTCGAGGAGTCTAGAGCGCCACACTGTGCTGCTAATAAACGTAGTGATAACATTCAGCTGAAGGGGAGGAACACATTTGCAATGCCAAGGAACGCCAGACCACTTGGTGTCCCCTCGACAAATTCAAAAGCCGGGGAAGTGGAAGATGGGAAGCTGAAGTCAAATAATGAGTTCAGAGAAATGATCCTTAAGAAGTGAGATTTGTTCCTGAGGTTACATGTTACATGCTAACTAGAATAGCACAGTAATTGACAAACTTCTCTTTCTTATAAAAAAACATAAGGTTTTGCCTTAATATGTTTCTGTAAACACAATTATGACAAACGATACCTGTTTGAGGACGAAAAATATATATCAGTACCCTTATTGTAAATTTTCTTCCAGATATGTCAAGTTCATACCCATTTTATTCAAAAAGGGTAAAGTTCTAATATGTTTCCTGTGGAACACTTATTTCATCCAATTTGTGATGAGGATAGCCTCAATCCCTTACCCCAAGATTTAGAGAAATTTTAGTCAATTAGATGGCGATCAAGTTCCTTTTTATGTGACAAATGACCAATGGTATAGGATCTAACAAGATCATGAAAACTATTATGGGTTGGTGGTCTATTCTTGGTCTAAAATAACATTGAATACTCACAGTGCAACTGTTAGGTTCTTTGTGTTCTGTACCTATTGATTCTATTCTAGCGGAGAATCCATTTTACTATTTGTCATAGATGAAAATCCTAATGCAGAAAGATGGACCATTAGAGCACTATTGAGTTTGTGTTCCGAAACAGCAATGGCCTTGCATCTCATGCTTGTGGAAAATGTGAAAAAATGTCTTTGGTCTGGAAAATGTCTGAGGAAGAATACGAAGAATATCATTTGTATGCTTGCCTGATTAAAATTTCCGTACACATATATTCATTTTTACTGTCTATTTTGAATGAATATCCATATCTCCTATGATTATGTTTGTTTCACTTAGACTCTTAATGATTCTATTGGATGCTTTCATAAAATTTCTCGTAGAATCGAGAATGGGGTTTTCGCTTTGTACATGTTTGATCATGAATTAGTACCAATCTTCAAAAAAGATCTAATTGTTTCACTTTCTATTTTCGGAATGGAATATTTACATAATCCCCATGAATGGGATTAAACGTTATTCCATGGTATTTGTATGATATTCATTCTTAATTTTAAGCGAGTACTTGAGAGGGTTTAAGTGATATATGAATTATGTTTCATTTTTTTGTTGCTTTTATGTACTAAGTCACTAGGTGCGAGATTCCCCTTGGCGACCATTGTTAACTTGTTCCCCCATGGGCTCTTTCCCATGTCGCCTCCTGGAATTAGCTTGTGTTCTAACTTCACGCCCATGAGTATCATATTTGGATTTTGCTAACCCCTTTCTCATATTTGGAAGGGGTACTTATACAAGTTTACACCAAAGGAATTAGAGAGAACTCCGGGATTGCCATCAGACTTGGCAAGCGATTTCATGATTTTAGTGATTGCGTGCTAGGATCGCGCAAATATTGATTCGTTCTTATCCCTCCCGAGATGTTCGAGATAAGGCTAATCCCTTAGTCTGTCGAATAGCTTTATTGGATGGTAGCGACGAGGTTATGTTGAGTCGGACTTCAAGATTCCATGACCTTGAGACCACGTCGATCTACTGATTTCAGGGCTACCGAGACTTTTGAGCTTATGGCAAAAATCACACACAACAGAATATCTTGTGGTCTTTCTTACTTTTACTATAAGTAATCAGTTTATGCATGTTTAAAGTTAAATGTTTTTGCACTTAAATAATATTTTTATAAAGGAGATTAAATTAATAGTAATCATTTTGATTAAGCATATTGAAGTTATAAAAGTAGTTATGTTCTCGATTGACGTAAAAAAATTTTAATCAATAAGCAAACATTGATTATAAATGTTTAACATTAAAATTCATGGATTCTCTTGAAATTAACTTGGCTTCTATGAGTATCGTGATTAAACATTATTAAAATTATCTCATAAAATTTGTGGTTCAAAGGATTAACATAAAAACAAGGAGGAGAAGTTGGAAAATTTAATCAATAAAAAACAAACGAATATTAAATAAATACATAATGATCCATCAACTACCATTGAATAAGAAAAATTAATTGAAAGAATTAGCATATCAAAACATTGAGAGAAAGGTTCAAGATTTTGTCTCATATTTCATTAATTCTCTCGCATAATATGATGCTTTGAAAAATTAGAATAGAAAAGTCTTATAGCTATAAATTTTTTCTCTCTTCTAATTGATTCCATCTATTATTGGAAGTATAGTCTCTGATGAACTTCAAATCCGACTTCAGCCTCGTCGCACCTCTAATAACATTTTCTAATAAACAACATAAAAATTGATCTTATAAATGAAGAAGGTTTTAATTAGAAAGGGATATGGACCTAAGGTTGTTTGCTACAATACATTAATCAGATGGTGTTGCAAGAATAAAGAAGTCATCGAAGTTCTTAATCTTTATTAAGAGAAGATTTTAGAACGAATTAGGTCTAATGTAATTATAAATGACAATTTGTTAACTTGCATTTTCATTGATAGACTTTGCAAGAATGGATGTGTTTCGGAAGAAGTGGAAATGTTTCATACTTTAGTAAATAATATCGATTTTGGTATATTGAAAAGTTTGAAGAACAAACAGAAAAAAAATTATATATGATTGTAAATTAAATACAAAGTTCAATAGCATGATTTATTTAAATCTTATAATTTTATTAAAAAAAAGGTAAAATTGAATACTTATATAAATTGGTTTGTTTGATCAATCGGATAATTTTGGATTTAGTAGAAACCCACCTCAAACCGAAAAACACCTGAACGTGGATTTACATTTTTAACCTTCAATTTTCGAAATCATAAAGGTGGTTTGAATAGGAAAGATTGATACTTGACATAAGTTTGGGATTTTGAAAACCTTAAAGGTTGTTTGTGAAATTTGCCAAAACATATCTCTTTAATGCATTTGCCTTTTGCAATGACCTTACTTCGGAAAAAACGACCACAAAAACACTCGGGGGAGTTTATTAAAAAGACATTTGAAGTTTACATTTAATTAAAAGGCTATCAAGTTTTAAAGTGTTAACTAAATAGCCATATTATTGATTAAGGGTAATTAGTGCTTAATTAGGATTAATGAAGTATTATGTAATCTTTTCAAAATTATACTATATTTCCACAAACCCGAAATTGTTGCAAACAAACCCAAACACCTTCTTCTTCCTCCCGCCATTAACGCATCTCTACCTCTGCATCTTCTTCTCTTCTTGACTTCGTCTACATCTTCTTCTTCTTCCTCCTTCCTGTACATCTTCTTCTTCCTCATTCCTCTATATCTTCTTGTTCCTCTGCCATTAACACTTTCTTCTTCCTCCACCATTAACATCTTCTCCGGAAAAGATCCCCCTCCTCCTCCTCCTGACATTTTGTCTAAGTATGTGTATCTCCTTTTTACATTTTATATTTAGATTTACAAAGATTTAATAATGGATGGGGTTTGGGTTATGATTTTGATTTAGTTGTTTAGGTTGTTGGGTTGTGTTTGATGTAATGCAAGTTGAAAGGAGTGAAATTTGTTGAAAATTTGTTATTTATTCTGGGTATGATGGATCGATTGTAGGTGGAGATGACTGAAAATGTGTTCTAGGTACAATGGATCGCTTAAGCGATCTGGTGTATCGCTTAAGCGATCTGGTAGGTCTAGTAATGCAGCAGATAGATCGCTTAAGCGATCAGGTATGTGGCATAAGATTGCTTAAGCGATCTGCTTAAAGTCTATTCTATGGGAGCAGATCGCTTAAGCGATCAGTAAATGGCATAAGATCGCTTAAGCGATCAAGTGTGTCGCTTAAGCGATCTAGTATAAATAACCATGATCGCTTAAGCGATACATCAGACCAAATATGCGAATGTGCAGATTCTTTTTAAAATATTTGAACCCTTAGTACAGCATTTAAGAATATTGTTTTTCTTGCATTACAGGTAGCTGGCTATTATTATACATGGGACAAGTTGTTTTGGGTGTTGAGTATTTTGGTGAGTGGGTGGAGGAAGAAAGTAGGTGGAAGTGGATTGGGAAGAGCAAAGAAGTTATACCAATTGCTGTGAGCACAGAGGTTAGTTTTGATGAGTTGATTGATGAAATAATTAGAAGAGGTAATTTGAGTTGCTCGCGTAGTGATATAGTTGTGAAGTATGTTTTAAGCAGAGCTCCTGAAAATTATAAGGTACCTCCTTCTATATTAAAGTCGGATGAAAGTGTGAAGTTATTTATGATTGATATGGCCGATAGTGGTTCGAGGCCGATTTTAAGGGTTTCTTATGTAGAAAAACCGTTGGAAGTTGGTTCCAAGGAAGGGGATAACGAGGATGTAGGCGGAGATTTGCCTGGTTTTAATTTGAACTACGAGGCCATTGATTTGTTAGCTGAAAAAATCAAGAGTAGACGGTGAATTGGGTGGTGAGGAGGACACTATAGAAGAGGTTGGTGATGGGGGGCGAATGAAAATGTTGAGGAGGAGGACCCCGTAGATGTTCCCACGAGATGTAGATTCCTTTAAATACAGATTATGCAGAAGGCGTAGATTGTGAGGAAGAGAACACTATGGTCGTTTATGCAGGTTCAAAGGGGGCAATTGGAGGTAGTAGTGGATCAGCTCATGTGTTTACGGATGGATCGGAGTTGCGCATAGGGTATTTATTTGACAACAAAGAGGAAGTGGTGAGGAAGCTAAAACTTGTTGCTGTGAAAGGTAATTTTGAGTTCATCACCAAAAAGTCAAATTCATTGGCTGTGACGGTTGCATGTCATGACCAAAAGTGCAAGTGGCGGGTTTATTGTAGAAGGTTGGCGGAGTTGGAAAAGTTTATTCTTAGCACATATACCCGTGAGCACACATGTGGTTTGGGATATATTTCAGGTGAGCATTGACAAGCGTCGCGATGTTATTGGACAATTTGTCAAAAGTCGGTTCGTCGAAGGGAAAGGTCCATCTCCTAAAGACATTGCGAGACTTGTGCGCACGAGTTGGGATGTCTTTGTTAGTTCTTGGAAATCTTGGAAAGGGAGACAACATGCACAAGATTTTGTGAGGGGCACGTCGGAGCACGGGAGTGCTGCGATTAGAAGCGTCTAGATTATATGCTTGAGTTGACAAACCAAGGTAGCAAGACGGCTTTGAAGTGGGACAGAATATGATGTTTAAATATTTTTTTGTTGCTTATGGGTTCTGCTATAAGGGGTTTTGTAAACATGAGAAAGGTGTTGGCTGTTGATGGTTGCTTTCGCGGGGAAAGTATGGAGGTACATTGTTGGTGGCCACTGCACAGACGAGAATCACACATATCTTGTTGCATGGTGTGTGGTTGACTCTGAGAATGACGAGCTGTGGACTTGGTTTTTTCAGCCGATTCACGTACGATAGTGCAGAGGTGACAAGTTGTGCATAATATCCGATAGGCACAACTCTATAAAGAAGGGGATTGCCACTATTTACCGTCAAGCACATCACGGATTCTGTATGAGGCACCTTGGTGAGAACATAAAACAAAAGTTTAAGTGTGCTGGCCTCCTTCAGACATACTACATGGCAGCAAAAGCTTATCGGGTTGATGAGTTCGAGGAGCACTTCCAGCAAATCCGAATCAAGGATGTTAGAGTTGCTAAGTATCTTGAGCATGATGTTGGTTTCGAGAGATGGAGTAGAGCTTACTTTCCTGAAAGAAGGTTTGATGTCATGACCACGAACATAGCTGAGTCCATAAATTCGAAGTTGTTAATAGAAAGAGAGTTTCCAATAGTTGCACTTTTTGATGCAATCCAAAGGACACTGTCGCGGTGGTTCCATGAGCGTCGTACGGAGTCAGATAATTTTACTACAACCCTTGTTCCGTCAACTGAAAAATTATTGCGAGAACATATGGAATGTCAAATGCACTGTTTGCCTATCCTCTTAATGCTCAAGAGTTTACTGTGCGCGGCTATGGTTCGGATGCCCTAGTTAACCTTGTTACAAAAACTTGCAGCTGTAAAGTGCTTGACATTCAACGTTTACCTTGTCCTCATGCACCAGCAGCACTAAAACACCAACGGAAGTCGGATTTTGGTTCAAGAATTTACATGGAACTTTGCTCCCCTTTCTATATGACAGATCACTACATGCTAGCATATTCAGAAATGATATATCCGGTGCCTCCAGAAGAGCAGTGGGTAGTGCCGCCAGAGGTGGCTGACATTATCCTCCAGCCGCCATTCAAGAAGACACCAAAGGGGAGAAAAAGGGTTAAGCGTATTCCATCAGCCTTTGAGGTTCCCCGGAAGATGAATAAGTGCTCAATTTGCAAGCAACCTGGTCACAAGAGAAGCAGTTGCCAGAAGTAATTAGGTTCGATTCGAAGAAGGATGAAATTCAGGGAGTTGCGAAGGGCAACCGTTGATGAGTTATTGTTTTCAATTATTGATGTTTTAAATTTTATTGTTACCTTTAATAAATTATCTGTAATAGCTACTGTAAGCTAATGCAATGCATGCATAATAACATTAGGAAATTGGGCCCAAAAACTTTCTTTTCATTATAAGTCATATGTCTTTTATACACAAAGAGGATTGTTTACAAAAATTCATTTTAAAAGACAAAACGGGGAGGGAAAGCAAGGTCGCTATTGCTCCTCGCTTGCCGACGCCCCTCCGACTGCATCAACACCTAGATCCTGCATCCACAAAGGAAAAAATAACGGGGTGAGCACAAAATAATGCTCAGTAAGTAAAACCCTCTATCTGTTTGTCCCCGTATGTATTACTCTTAATTCTTTCCTTATACTATTTCTGTTTTTACTAAACGTCATGGCCTCATCTTACCGGAGGTACGGCCGGATGGCGTTCACAGTACCATCTCACTCTCCATGACTATCGGGTGGAATTCACACAGTACCAACCCGTTCTTAGTGACTACCGAGTGGGGATCACGAACCACCTACTTGGTTTTCGTAACTATCGGGTGGAGACCACCTAGCACCTACCCGTTTCTCATGACTTTTGGGTAACGATCACCAAGCATTAACCCGTCTCTAATCACTGTCGGGTGATGATCACAAAGCATCAACCCACTTCTAATAAATGTCGGATGATGATCACAAAGCATCAACCCCTTCTCTAAAAACTAATCGGGTGGTGGTCACAAAGCATCCACCCGTTTCTAATACTTATCGAGTGACGATCACAAAGCATCGACCCATCTCTAATGGCTATTCGGGTGGTGACCACAAAGCATCAACCCGATTCTCATAACCGTCGGGTGATGATCACAAAGCATCAACCCATTTCTACTACTCTTCTCATTCACTCTATTCTAGCATTTTTTCATTCTCTCTACCCTTAGAGTAGTTGAATCCACCAAGCTCTCTACTCATAGAGTTATTGCATACACAAAGTTTCCTACTCTTTCTTAGGTCACTTTTCAATGCATAAATAATGCATATGGATGGTTCATCTCCATTATTGCACTTATGAAATACCAACATGCAATGTTGCAAGAATTAAGGTTCACTACTCATACTCAAACCTCTATTAGGCATTTCATCAAACAACTCAAGTGCATCATAAAACTCTACTATAGCAATGATTCTAAATCTTTCTCTAACCATCCAAAATGGGGAGAAACCCCCTCACATAGCCACAAAACCTGCCAAAGAAAGACACTTCCAAAAGGGTTCCACAATACCCCTTCAATTCCATCTCAAACTACCTTTCCAACCCACAACTCATTTCTTATATTTGAAAGGTATAAACAATCACAAAGCACTAGAAATCTCTATTTAAGCCTCAATAACATGGCATATAACACGTATATAACACACATACATAAGTGCTATCAAAACCCTAATCAAGAAAATTCCCAAATCTCAACTTGGGTTGGGGTTTACTTACCTTGTTATGGAGAGACTTCACTAACTCTTCCTTTCACTTGGTTTGCTTGACTTTTTCTCTTAGGATGCCTTAGGTTGATTTTCTACCCCAAATCACTCCAAAAACCCTTTAAAACTCCTTGATCAAAAGAAAGAGAAATTGAGAGGAAGCAAGAGAGGAAAGTGGCGTTGGAGAAGAAGAATGAAGGGTTTGCAAAGTCTTAATTCCTTTTAATGAAATTTATACACAACCATTCCCATTTTGCCCTTACTCTTCTTTGGGAATTTCATCTATATCCTTTGATTCATTACAAACACACCCCATATCAACATATTCTCCATGAAAAATACTTACATATTACTCCCCACTTTTCCTGCTAATTAGGGGTAGCATGGTCAAATTGCCCTTAGGGAAGAGAACATCTAAAACTTAACAAACATTTTGGTCGGCCTGTCGCCGCGGCGAGGAAGCTTCTGTCGCCGCGGCAAAACTGTCCAGAATGTTTCCCCGTGGCTTCAACACCTCTTCGCCGCGGCGAAGGTTATTCTTCGCCCGCGAAGCTTGGCACACTGAACTTCTTCTATTTTCAACCAAAATTCAGGGCAAGTATTCAACACAACACCCAATCAAAGGTCAATCAAACAATATTACCAAGAAACCAACTCAAATAAGAGCAAAAGAAGAAACAATAACTACGTACCTCAAGTGGGGTGTTACATTATCCTTTATATTGTGTATTCTTATTACATGGTCTAAATATTTGTTGGTGATTTTAGTTTGGAATTAGGTTGTCAAATTGAGGAAAAAGTATGGAATTAATACGTGTTGGTAATTTTAGTTTGTCAAAATTCAGGAGAAAATGTGCAAAAGTATATATTGCCCACGATCGCTTAAGCGACTAAGTGTATCGCTTAAGCGACAAAGTGTTTTCGTAACAGGATCGCTTAAGCGATACACAAATCGCTAGCGATCGTGGCACTGACGATTGATTACGCCGTGCATGATCGCTTAAGCGATCCACGATCGCTTAATCGACCATGGGAAAAAGACAACATTCGCTTAAGCGATATCACGGATCGCTTAAGCGATCATGCACCTGGGCAGATTTGTATCGCTTAAGCGATTCTTGTGCAAATGGTTTTAAAATTTAACAGATACACCCCCACCTACCCACGGTGCCATATTCTGGCCATTGGAGCCAGAATCTTATCGGGAAAGGGCGTTACGATGCACAGTGGTCGGATCTGGCCGATAGGGCCTCTATATGGCCTTTTACGGCCAGATCGACCACGGATATGGCCGAAAAGGCCGGATAATGCTGCCAAGCCGGCCGTAGACAAACAGAAAAGTCCAGATCTTGCCGTCTGCGACCAAATATATGGTCGTCATTGTCAGTCAACGATGGCCAACATTTGGCCGTCGTTGACCGTCAAAGTCGGACATTTCATTGAAAGTCCATGACGGCAAGATGTGGCTTTTCCGGCCACATCCACGGTGGATCTGGCCGGAAAAGGTCACAACTAGCCATTACCAGCCATTTTTGGTCGTTTGTTGCTGTCGGTGGTAGCCAGAATCCGAGAAGTTGGGTGGGTGGGGGTGTTTTTGTTAATTTTTAAACTTTTTCTTCGGTATTAATGAAATTAATTCACTTAATGGGTCGAAAATTAATTAAAAATATACTAATATTTCCTAAATAATTAAGCAAACAAATATAAAAATATACTGAACGAATCGTAAACCCCATATGTTTAGCATAGCTGTAAACAAGTGCACTAAATGAATCATAAACCCTATAGGTTTCATACTGACGTGTAAAAGAACTATATGTTTTATATAAATGTAATAACGGAACAGGTGCTCTGAACGAATCGTAAACCCTATAGGTTTCATACTGACGTATAAAAGAACTATATGTTTTATATAAATGTAATAATGGAACAGGTGCTCTGAACGAATCGTAAACCCTATAGGTTTCATACTGATGTGTAAAAGAACTATATGTTTTATATAAATGTAATAACGAACAGGTGCTCTGAACGAATCATAAACCCTATAGGTTTCATACTGACGTGTAAAAGAACTATATGTTTTATATAAATGTAATAACGGAAAACAGTGCTCGAATCGAATCGTAAACCCTATAGGTTTCATACTGACATGTAAAAGAACTATATGTTTTATATAAATGTAATAACGGAACAGGTGCACTAAACAAATCGCTTAAGCAATCTTTTCCAAGGCAGAATGACAACTGCCCAGACTATGATCGCTTAAGCGACCCATTTATATCGCTTAAGCGATTCTTCCTAAAAGACACATGGTTACTTAAGCGATTTATGATCGCTTAAGCGATCTTTTCCGAGGCAGAATGACAACTGTCCAGACTATGATCGCTTAAACGATTCATCCTAAAAGACACATGGTACAAGCGATTTATGATCGCAAGCGATCTTTTCCGAGCGATATCCTGCGACTATACAGCGACATGCTCTAAGCGATTCTAGACGAATGACATCGCCAGGACTATGATCGCTAGCGACCCATTTATCTAAGCGATTCCTAAAAGACACATGGTCGCTTGCGATTTATGATCAAGCGATCTTTTCCGAGGCGTAATGACATCCCGCGACGATCACTTAAGCGACCTTACGTATCGCTTAAGCGATTCTTTCTAAAATGACATCTGCCCAGACCTTGGTCGCTTAAGCGATTTAAGATCGCTTAAGCGATAGTTTCTGGAAAAGTCTTGGTCGTTTAAGAGAGATATGTGGACAAACAAAAATATCTTATATGGACACACCATACATAGTAAATTGAAACTGCTAATGAATTATCTTATATGGACAAACAAAAATATATCCCAAATATCAGATCCAATTCTTTACAATGATCACACCATACATAGTAAATTATTTACAATTTCCTATACATTACCTTTAATTTAGAATCCACAGTGAATGGTATCAGGGCAGTCCATGCTTGAAAAGATGCCCACGACATCATTCTTCCCGATGCTTTCTGGCTCTGCACTAGCATCCAACAAATTCAAGATGATATCTACAAGGGAGGCTAATATGGTGCCTCGGTTGACTTTCTGTGGAGATTGACCATTCCATCTTAGTGACCTGCAGTGTAAAACACCATAATATGAGAAAGGCATGAATTAGAAAATAGCCAAGCCAATGAGAACAAATTAAATAAGTAGTTCTAACACAAAGTACACATCAAAACACCATTGAAAATGAACATGTATATACACCCTTATTGATAATTATAACAGGTATCACATAAACTCAACTCAAAAAACCCAAGTATGAACATCAACATCACATAAACTACAAAATTCAGCGTCCAACTTTCATACCCTTTGATTAGCTTCTGGTCACTCAAAATGGATCCATCTGCCCATGGAAGCATCTGACGAGCGCTCCCGACGCTCTCATTGTTTCGTCATTCAAGCCGTCCCATCGGGTTGTTGGTCATGTCGAATGAATAAATTTCAGGGCATATGCCCCACATTCAGCGCTACAATAGGAAGAAGACATTAGCTGTAAAACCCCTCTCCAGTCAGGTATCCTCTGAATATCCCTCAATGAGAATCCCGAGGATACATGTCTGGAGAACGAGTTGTATTTAGAAAAAATCTGTATAAGAATAATAATAATAATATCCAAAACATGCATATAAAATGTCACGCAGGATCCAAACTTATAATTTACAAACTTTAAGAAATTACACAATCAAAACATATTTATAGGGTGGAAGCTTCCAGAGGTATTTCACAAATATTTATCATTTACATTATTTATATCAAGATAAAAACATCTAGATGACAATAAATCATTTCCCCTCACGTGTAGTCCCGCTGTCTCTAGCATCCCTCGCTTCTAGTCTACCTGCAAAGCAATCAACAATGAAAGGGTGAGCGCTAATCGCTCAGTAAGGAATGATCTGTTTCATTCTAAATGTACTATTTGATCTTTATTTAAACATATTTGTTAACACACCACTTACCTTTTACATCTAGGTGTGCTTCCCTTTTCTTACTAATTCTTATGCTTTTCATCATTTTATCCCATGGCTATATAAACATCAATGTGTACACACACATCACATATCATGACATAACATCTAAAATCATCTAACATGAGTATAAATCATCTCATGATGTAAATAACATCATAACTCATGTAATGCAACTAAATGCATATGAAACATTTAACGTCTCGCCAATCGGACTTTTCTTAGCATCTTAAGCACTTCATATCATCTAGCCTCAAATTCATCTAGAGCTCATATCATCGGGAGGCATGCTTATGTGTTATTTAACATCTAAGGCATATATTTATCTTTTCTCTCATTTAGCCTCAAATTCATCTAGAGCTCATATCATCGGGAGGCATGCTTACGCGTTATTTAGCATCTAAAGCATATGTTCATCATTCCTCAATCAAAATACGAGGATATGCTAACGCGTTAATTAGCATCTAAAGCATATATTCATCTAGCCTCAAATTCATCTAAAGCTCATATCATCGAGAGGCATGCTTACTCGTTATTTAGCATCTAAAGCATATGTTCATCATTCCTCAATCAGAATACAAGGATATGCTAACGCGTTAATTAGCATCTAAAGCATATATTCATCTAGCCTCAAATTCATCTAGAGCTCATATCATCGAGAGGCATGCTTACGCGTTATTTAGCATCTAAAGCATATGTTCATCATTCCTCAATCAGAATACGAGGATATGCTAACGCGTTAATTAGCATCTAAAGCATATATTCATCTAGCCTCAAATTCATCTAGAGCTCATATCATCGAGAGGCATGCTTACGCGTTATTTAGCATCTAAAGCATATGTTCATCATTCCTCAATCAGAATACGAGGATATGCTAACGCGTTAATTAGCATCTAAAGCATATATTCATCTAGCCTCAAATTCATCTAGAGCTCATATCATCGAGAGGCGTGCTTACGTGTTATTTAGCCTCTAAAGCATATATTCATCTTTCCTCAACCAGTATATGAGGATATGCTTACGTGTTTTCCATCATGTCTATATGCATCTCTATCATGTCTATTTGCATCTCTAACATCTTATGGCATGTAAATACATATTTTGGTGAGCTTAATACTTTTAATTCATCTATGGATTATCAATCCATTTACATTACCTCTTGCTCACATACATCATCTTGAAACATGTATTACATTGCAACTTCATGCCATTTCATAACATTAATCATGTATTAACATCATGACCATGTATATCTTTCAAATATCATCTAACTAATGGGTAGACATTAGTACATGGCATACTTACAATAATACATTAATAATCAATTCATAATCATAAGAATTGATTATGTTAAATCTTAGACTTTAATAACCAGTTTATGCTTTAGGCCATTTTCCATCCTCTTCTCAAACGAATTGGCTCCTAGCATAAACATAAAAGTTACAGGTCTTTGTCTTAGCTTTCTAATGCTTCAAAAATCATCTAATTTTGATTTTTATAACTCAAGTTATGGTCGAAATACTGAAGCAGGGTTAACAAAACCCCTAAACCCACTAAATCCGAATTTTCATATTTACTATGCCACATCAATTCCTATTAACATTAACCAATAGGTTAACTTATGGGTCAAATAAACCTCCCCTTAATAGGGTTTAACATCTTAAAGGAAGTGTAAAATCTCATTCTCATAATCATCCATTATTGCTATAACATTGTAAGCTAATGCAAACAACACATCAACACTTCTAATAGCAACCATTCAACACCATGTGGCCTCCAATACTACAATTTTTGCCACAATCAGTATCCATACTTCATTTTTTTCAATCAAACATCACAACTCATAAAACATAAATAGCAATAACTTCATGTATAATGAATTCAAGGCAATAAGTAGAATAAATAAGTTCAACTACACTTGCCATCAACTAATTCTATGCCTTAAAGCCTTAATTTAAGGTTTCATAAAAATCTACAAACCCTAGCATAAACCCTAAAGTCATGGGAGGTTCTTCCTTACCTTTTTAAAGACTTCCTCCAACAAATCCTTTGCCTTTGACTTCTTTTACACCTTAATCCTACATATATAATATTATACCTCAACATCTACTTCAAATCTTCAAATCACATCAAAACTAAAGTTTTTAATCCTTACCTTAAACCCTTCTAATTGAAGATCCAAAGCTCCTATCTTGTTCTCCTTGAAAAATTATGCAAAACTCCTTGAAAACCTAGAGAAAGAAAGCTTGTTTCATGGAAGATTTGAGAGAAAATAGAAGAAATGTTGAAGAAAGGCTCTCTCCTTTGGCTTGAACGAATTTCATCTCATTTATAGGAAAATATTTTATTTATTTTCCAAAATTATGCAATTGGCCCAATTATTTTAATTGTATAACTCATAAGTCCTTAATTCTTCATATAAGGGCATTTTGGTCATTTCACACTAGACATAATTATTACTTAATTAATGCCATTAAATGCAATGAAGCCTACTCATCCTTGACTTTTTCAATGCTTATCCATAGGCAAAATAACCATTTTGCCCCTAAGCCTCTCTATGGATAATTGATTCATACCATTCCAAATGAATTGACTATTTTGCCCTTAATTAGATTTTATGCTTTTTAACATAAAATTAACATCTAAAGGACTATTTTGAGTTAGGAACATACCTTTGATATCTTGGGTATTACATTAGCATTATAATAAACTTATAGAACAATTGTATTATGTAAGTTAGTTTTAAACAAAATTTACCTTGACTCATTTATTGGGCAGGTAGAGCATTGAATTGGCCACTTTTCGGTTAGTACCTGATCACCCAAGTGCCCAAACATCCCACATTGTCACACAAGCTACCAGGGAACAACACAGACGGGATGGCTCCAACTCGACCTCCAACTGCTTGTCTCGATAAATGGTTGGGTTGCAGTCAAGGATCTTCAGAAACCCCTCCTCTAGATGCGCAACGACTGCTATCCAGTGCATCTGTTTGACGAGGATGATGCAGTACACTTTTTTAACAAAGGCCCAATCGTGGCCATATTTGGGCCGATCCCCCTTACGTACTGCATAATCCTATCATCAAACCGGAAATCATCAGGGGATGCAATCACTGTGTGGCCAATCGTTTTCGCTTCGGTCCTTTTGCTACACCACTAGCAACGACATTTTTAATTAAAGTGCGATATGCCGAAACAAGCGTTTGCCCAAACGCCACATCGGTGATAAGCACAATGGGATACAACGAGATCACCATCACTAGTCTGTCGTAGCCTCATCAGTGCCAATATCTCATCGATGTGCTGCATCAAATAAAAACAACAAGATAAGTATGGAAAACACAAGCAAAAATAAGGAAAATTAAGTGAAAATAACTCACCGAGTCCTCAAGCCACGTCCCCATCGTCAACAACTTCTGAAACCATTCCCGGGGATAATCCCCTGTCTTACACTTTATATGACCATCACTTCCTGATCCACTGTAATAGGCATAAAAGAGTTTTTTCTTTTCCTCTATTGGCCTATACAAATCGACATTTGAGTCCAATTTCCCTTCCCCACTTCCTCCCCCTTCCTCCATTTTTACATCCCCGCTTCTTTCGCCTCCCACCTCCCCCTCCTCCATTATCACCGCCCCACTTCCACCACCAACCTCCTCAACCTCCTCCATTTCTGGTTGTTCCTCCATTTGTTTCTTCATTTTCTTCTTCTTTACCTGTGTCACTACCATGTAAAGCGATTTCACAAACTTGCTCTTTCTTTCTCTCTTTTCAAGCCAGTTTGCACTTCAACCGCCTTTAATTCTCCACCAACTTCCTCCTCCATTGTACCAACTTCGCCCTCCATTGTACCTACTTTCTCTCCCAGCTTATCCACTTTCTCCTCCACCCTTTTCATTGTTTCTTCCATCTTGTCAAACCTTGCATAAAGCGTGTTGTAAAACTCTCAAGCCAGTTTATGAGGTCAACAACCTCATTCTCCCCCCGTCGATGTCTCGGCAAAGCGGTACTTGTTGTACCGGTTTGCTGAGGCATACGAACCTCTTCCTCCCTCTTCTCCTCCTCATCCTCGGCCCCCCGAGCTTCATTACCCTCAGCATCAACGACATTGTCAAGCAATGGCCCTGCACCTGCCATCACATGCGTGACCCCTTTTAGGTCCCGCATCAGGCGGTCTATCTGTTCATCCCTTTCATCCTCCATTGCTCTAAAAGATGTGACATAGTCCTCTTCCGCTTCATCCCCAATAGCGGTCAGAAAGGGATGGACAACTCCCTGCAATAAGAAATAAAAATCAATCAGATTGAAGCATAATAAAAAAGCAACTGCATATTCAAAAGCTTAATCCTTCAATCTTAACCCATCTGCTTGAATCTCAATCTCTAATTGGCCATAATCCCAATGGTTACAGCTCCCGACATGCCACCGCAACATCCTAGGAAATTGCTGTTGCACATCCAAATTGTTGCTCCTCCCCCCACCTTAGCGAAGACAGGGATGGCCTCGTACATCCAAGCCTACATTGTAAAAAAACAGTCCATGTCATTATTCAAACACACATATTATAAAAAATATAACAGAGAACTATTAATATTTATCTGCATTGCCCATGGGAAGCCAAACAAATTATACGTGCTTGGTTTAGCCTTCCCGCCCCATTCGGCATGCTTTAACACCATGTTTGGTTTTTTTAGGCTCTTGATGGTTCGCTCAAATGATATCCGTCCCACGGATAAGAATTAAAGAACTCCAAGTCGCTTACAAACAACAACCAATCTTTCTCAACAGCTTTTGTTGAGTCACTAGCCAATAAGATAGAATGTAAAAACAATATCAAGCACACTTTTATCTTCTCGCATCACTAAACCGAATCGTACCTAGCCTCTTCCCTAAAACTTGTCCCTGTAATAGACTTTGCCCCTTTCAAAACCTTATCACAAAACCTTATGGCTCCCACACTCGTCCTTATTAGCCTCCTCCGCCTTAGTTGGCACTTCCCCGCATCCTAAGCCCGTCACCAACGCATACTCCATCATACCAAACCGTAGTGACTTTCCCTCCACCACGAACCACATTTCATTTTTTTTGTTGCATTTTACTAAGTGCATCAACATGTAATGCACTCCCCGCCTTTCCCCAAAATGACTTTCCACTTTGTTCCGATTCTTAAAACTGATGAAACAAGTGCGACCAAAATCTCTTTCACCATGCCTCATTCCAAACTAAAATGGCCCTTATTCTGTCAAAAACCTCCCAAAGACGACCTCACCGTCACCCCGGCAGGAAGTAAGGTACCTTCTCACTTATAGGCTCCAACTCGTCTTCTACGCTTTATGGTTGCTATCATGCTAATCGATATAAATAAAATGTCAAGAACAAAAAATAAACCAAAACCATCAGTCGCTTAAGCGATCTCGGATCGCTTAAGAGATCTTTACGCTGCCTCATGCAAGATCGCTTAAGCGATTTTAAATCGCTTAAGCGACCAAGAGTTAACTGAGAATCTCTTAAACGATACAACAGATCGCTTATTATATCTGTGATTCTGTCAGACCTAAGATCGCTTAAGCGACCAAGAGTAAACACTCATGATTGCTTAAGCGATCTTAGGTCTGGGCAGAATCATCTGCCCAGATCTCAAATCGCTTAAGCGATCATGACTGCGATCACGAGTAAAACTGAATAATCGCTTAAGCGATACAAATGATCACTTAAGCGAAAGTACAAGCAATATTCCCAAACTATGTACCCTATCTTCGCCGGCCTCCTGCTCGTCGCCTGGATCCTCCTCCGACTCCTCCTAGCCTGAATTCTCGCCTGACTCCTCGTCTTCAGACCCGTTTGCTGGTTCTTTCCTCTGTTCTTGTGCCGCCGGCGTCTCCTCTGCGTGTGGACCACCTTCACTAGTCGGATGATCCACCGGAGCAACCATTGAACTGTTTGCGCCACCGGAATCTAGGATTCGAAGTGGCGTTGGGCTTCCCTCCTCATTGTCAGTGTCAGTCATGGTTTTGGATTGAATTTGGCGTCAAAGTTTGCAGTTTCGATCGGAAATGTGGACTGTATCACCGGAAATGGCATAGATTTCGTTTAGGGTTAAGTAAATCGATTTTAGGGTTCAACAAATCGATCGAAAATCGCGACTATATCGCTAAAAATCGCGACTGTATTCTGTTTAGGGTTCAAGAAATTGATTTAGGGTGCAAATTTGTAGGTGTTCGATCGAAAAAAATCGCGTCTCCCTTTTGTTCAAGAAATCGCTTTTTGAACTAATGAATTTCGATTAAGCGAGGTGAATAGTTAGTGGGGCTTGTTTTAGAAATTTCAAAATTTAAAAACTTTCATTATTTCTGATTCGGCCCACATATGTTTTAATCTTTTCATTTTAACCCATTTTACGTGTTTAATTAATCCTAACTATGCCACGTCATCTTCTCTAAATTAAAAAAAAATGATGAACAGTTTCAAGGCCATTTTCTTAAATCGAAACTTGGGATGACCGGGCAGCTAAATTTTCTCCTTTCAAAAAAAATAAAAAATAAATAAGCATGTGTTTATCATATTGATTCATCTGCCGTTTTACACATTTCATTTTTTAAATAAATGTAACTAAATATTTGATTCTTTAACACATAATACAGAAAAAATAAAGACACAATTTTACCACGAAGCCCATTCAGATTTGATTCTTTACTTGATTTTTTGTTTATCCGGTAACCAAAGAATACATAGAACTTCATTCCTCAGTTCAACGATCCTATAAGCTCTACAGGACAGTATTCTCAAATTACAATCAAAGCAATCAAATTCTCTCCATGCTTAAACGAGAGGCCCGAGATGGAGTTAAAACTAGTTTGACAGCGGCGGCTTGCCGGCGAATTTAGTGATTCGTAAGGTGGGGAAGACATGTCACATAAATAAATTAATAGAAAACCAATGTTAATAATTATATAAATCTTCTCTAAAAGGAAAGGGTTTTAATATAATAAAAAATATCATATATATATATATATAACAAAAATTCGATTCTTTTAACAAAATTTGGAAGAAATGACTTTCAGAAATTTTTATGTTCAAGGTTTCATAGAATTTCTTCTCTTTTATTTAAATATATTTCAGAATCAAATACATTCACTTGAATCCCATTAAAATACAGATGATGATTAGAAAACCGGATTCTGATGATCAAAGTAGAAATCTAGCAAAAATTTCGAATACCATTGTCGTATAATCTGAACACAATGAGAAGCAAACAGAATTGTACATAAAATGCAGTTAAAGTGCTCGAGTTGATTGAGCCACTTTGTTAATACATCAGAAGACCTTTATTCATGTTTGTTTGGAGTTCAACATTGCATAATATATTCTACATAAACAAGAAATGGTTAAACACAATTATTCTTGTTTGATTTGGTAACAAACGGGGGATATAGACAGCCGCTGTTCCTGAAAATTTCCAGGTCACTTGAGAACAACTGCTGCATTTCTCAGAGCTAGATATCTTTGTACATACTCGCTAGGAAGTGATCTTACAAGCTTGAAGACTTCAGCGTTAGCATAGCGGAGATTAGTCCTTGGATCGTAGTAAGGTGCCTGCATTGTACAAATATGAAATGAATCTTAGTTTGTTTATATTAGCACCTGCATTGAGTTGAATAATAACACAACCAAAAAAAGCTGTAACTCAAACTCAATTTTTAGATTAATCAAACTTAAGCGGAATGATTCAGTTGGGATTTGAAAAATATAACATTGTTATTCTTTCTATATCTTCCAACACCAACTACAAATGCACCATAAATCTACCACAGGGTTTCCAGCCAAATATGGGGATAGATAAGAGTGAGGAGCGCAGAGCAGGCACTATTGTTGAAAACATGGGCTGAAGATGTTCTATGCAGGATCGTAAATGAGCAGTATAAGTTCTGAAATGCTTTCAGATTCCAAGAAAGTCAAAAACCTATCAAATTCTGGAAGCATAGCGCATTCATTCAAGGATGCTCAGAATAATAACAAAAATGTCTGACTAAGTAGACCCATTGACCACATCTTCCAGACAGATACACATACCTCGTATCCTGTCATATCACAAAGTCTCTTGCAAGGATGCATAGAGGGTGGTGACTCAATATTAACATCTGCAAAAGCAGAAACAATTCAAGAGTTCAAATTCATCGGGTAGAGCAAGACACTAATCTATGACAAAAAGCAATTAAAGAGAAGAAAAAGAAAGGCATTTATCATCTTAGAGCCAACATGAAATTCATCTATGAAGTTTTAGGAACAATCTTACAAAACATAATGCAGTAGTACCAGTGCTATACTTTTGTCTCATTCACTACAACCGTAATGCTACTTTATTGCTGCAAAGCCTAAGACATTTATGAACACGCCAAACAACACCGTTTATATAATCACATAATCAAATTAATCGATCTATTCAAGGTTACTGCTGTGTGGATATATTGTTGCAAACCATTGCTACTTCAAATTACAAGGATGCCGAAGGTCACTTCAGTAATAATATTCGCCAAAAATATTTCAGATGCTTAGTTATTACACATGTAAGTTTTTATTGAATTTCAATATTCAATATTCAAAATGCATAATAAGCATACGATAAAGTCACTGATTCATTATTGTCAAATGTTGCTCTTACATCAAACTCCTTAATCCCACTCCATATGCAAGTTTAAGTACGTTACAAACACAGATTTAAGTACAATCAATAAAGCTGCATTTGGAGAGAAAAGAAGCCAATCTGTATACAAACACAGATTCACGGATGATAAAACCCACAAATTCTACAATTCAGCTGCACTTTCGCCCTATCCACAAATATCATCTCATTCAAGGCACTGCAAAGAGGATGAGCAAAATCCCACCTCTCCACGCAAGTCACATCTACCCCAAATAAGGCTCCTTAATATAATGCAAAATAGGTCCATGAATCACATTCCTCCCAATAGAAAAATAGGCTTACCATTCACATAAATAAGCAAAATTCTTGACTTTACTCAGAAAACAAAAGGGTTGCCACAAAATTAACCTCTTTCTTCAATCATGCATAAGAAATTCACATACAAATGAAACAACAACTAAATCAAGAAAAAGGGTTTTTTCTCTTTGCTTACAGTTGGGTTCATCGGGGGATAATTCTGGTAATTTTCAGCTTGAAGAATCTGCTTAAGATGTTTCCAATGCCTGCCTCTTGATTGGCCTTTTGGGTACTTTTCATACATCTGCACTCTCTTGAAACTCAAGTAAGTTGGCAATACTAGCTCTGCTTCTATCACCTCTGCCTCCATCTCTCACTCTCTCTTCTTATTAAAACTAAACCAAACCAAAAGACTTTTTAAAATAAACAAATAAATAAAAATCTAAACTTTGTTCACCCCTGATTTTTTAAACCCTATAAAGATCGTTACTTTAGATGGAAGGAGCTTTACAAATTGAGGTATAAACGATGGATTGGAGAAGGAAGACGAAACTTAGGTCGTGGCAAGGTGAACTGTTAAACCGATTAAAACGTTGTCGGTTTCACAAACTACAGAATCTTCCCCTTTTTTTCATTTTTGTTTTTGGGGTTAAATTGAAAGAATTTATTCTTCAGAGTCCTTTATAAATCTAGAACAAATACACGATTTTCATGATTTTAAGATTAAGGGGTGGTTTGTCTAAGCTTATAAGTTGGTCAAACTAGCTTATAAACTCTAAAATTAAGCTGACCTGTTTGTTTGTAATTTTTTTGAGTTTATAAGTTGAGCTTATAAGCTAAAAAAAATAAGTTGGGGGAGAGATACTTTTTTTTTTTTGGCTTATAAGCTAGTTTGATCAAGTATATTACCACATTATCCTTATTTAATTGTAAAATTCCACAGTATGCCCTTTTTTAATGTAGTACCTTTTTTAGTAATTTTATAATAAAATGTACTTATAAGCCACATTTTACCAAACACGTCAATTACTTATCAGTCACTTATAAGTACTTTAAGTGTTTGTCTGAGCTTATAAAAATTAGCTTATAAGCAACAAATGCTTATAAGCTAAAATTAGCTTATAAGCATTTGAAATTTTAAGTAATTACGTGTTTGGTTAAAATACTTATAAGTGGCTGATAAGTAGTTGACGTGTTTGGTAAAATGTGGCTTATAAGTACATTTTATTATAAAATGACTAAAAAAGGTACTACATTAAATAAGGGTATACTATGGAATTTTAAAATTAAACAAGGATAATGTGGTAATATACTTGATCAAACTAGCTTATAAACAGAGTGCTTATAAGCAAAAAAATAAAAAAGTACCTCCCCCCCAACTTATTTTTTTTGGCTTATAAGCTCAACTTATAAGCTCAAAAAAGTTATAAACAAACAGATCAGCTTAATTTTAGAGCTTATAAGAGGGTGTTTGTCTAAGCTTATAAGTTGGTCAAACTTACTTATAAGCTCTAAAATTAAGTTGACCTGTTTGTTTATAATTTTTTTGAGCTTATAAGTTGAGCTTATAAGCTAAAAAAAAATAAGTTAGGGGGGAGGTACTTTATTTTTTTGGCTTATAAGCACTTTGCTTATAAGCTAGTTTGACCAAGTATATTACCATATTATCCTTATTTAATTTTAAAATTCCATAGTGTGCCCTTGTTTAATGTAATACCTTTTGTAGTAATTTTATAATAAAATGTACTTATAAGCCACATTTTATCAAACACGTCAATTACTTATCAGTCACTTATAAGTACTTTAACCAAACACGTAATTGCTTAAAATTTCAAATACTTATAAGTTAATTTTAGCTTATAAGTAATTGTTGCTTATAAGCTAATTTTCATAAGCTCAGACAAACACCCCCTAAGCAAGATTGACCAGCTTATAAGCTTATAATTGCTTAAAATTTCAAATGCTTATAAGTTAATTTTAGCTTATAAGCAATTGTTGCTCATAAGCTAATTTTCATAAGCTCAGATAAACACCCCTTTAATTTTAGAGTTTATAAGCTAGTTTGACCAGCTTATAAGCTTAGACAAACACCCCTTAAGCTAACATGTTTGTTTATAACCTTTTTGAGCTTATAAGTTGAGTTTATAAACAAAAAAAAATAAGTTGGAGGGAGATACTTTTTTTTTTTTTTTTGTTGCTTATAAGCACTCTGCTTATAAGTTAGTTTGATCAAGTATATTACCACATTATCCTTGTTTAATTTTAAAATTCCATAGTATATTCTTATTTAATGTAGTATCTTTTTTAGTCATTTTATAATAAAATATACTTATAAACCATATTTTACCAAACACGTTAACTACTTATCAGTCACTTATAAGTATTTTAACCAAATACATAATTACTTAAAATTTCAAATGTTTATAAGCTAATTTTAGCTTATAAGCACTTGTTGCTTATAAACTAATTTTCATAAGCTTAGACAAACACCCCCTAAAAAGACCAAAGTGTCCACTTATACAAACCTTTGAAGCACCACAAACACTCTTAGATGTATTACTCAAAGGACATTGACTTCAATTCCTCTTGATTACTAATAGCGGTATTTAGTTGAAGGTTTACTTGATCGTTAACTTTAAGACTTTAAAAGATTAGTCGAAGTATGTGCAAATTAACCCGAACATCTTCGATCACAAAAAAAAAAAAAAAAAAAAGAGAACAACAATATTTTTGAAAAAACCTATAGTTGAATAGATATATATTGTTGCGATGCTACAATAAAATTAGATTGAATCATGGGCTTATGTATTAAACTAGTATTTCAGATTATTAGCAAGCGTTCGCTCAACACCTGATAAGTGGTATCTGAAGATTAGGAGTGAGTTGGATCAAATAGAGTTAATATTGAACGAAAATGATTGTATACATGAAAACGCTCATGCTTAGTTGAGATTTAGTAGTATCGACTAACGATAAGTTCACGATTCGCACATGTACCTCTTTCACTAAAACAATTCTCCTTTTATTAAACTTGTTGAGTTTTAGAGCCTCTCAAGTGAGGTGTGATGAAGTTCACATCGTTACATGACTTCCTTAGGTATTAAAAGGATACGTACAAAAGGGTATTTTGGTCATATCGTATTGTAATTTGGCTAAATTTACAAGAAAAAATAACTTTGGTCACTTTTCTATATCCGGGTAGCGGATACGAGAAAGGGTGCTTTTGCAAAACCTTCTTCTTTAAAAAACTTCTCAAGATTCAATTTTTTTGAAATTATTTTGGTTTTGTAATAAGAATAAGCTTCCTAGATCTGGACAGTTTTTTATACAATTTCAGTCTGTACTTTTGCTTCTCAAAGTTCTAATCTTTATTTGTTCTTAGTTTTTATGTCTCTAGCTAAAGTCTTGTTTTCATAGCTTGCTCCACTGAAAGATAAACTTTTGATTACGCCAAAATTTGAGGCTTTTTGTTGTTGTTGTTTCAACAAATTGTTAAGTGTTAATTTAATGCTGGTTAAGTGTTAATTTTTGTGCCAAATTAGCAAGATGATTTGAATAAATATTTGAAAGGGTTCGTCAAGTGAGGGATCATGGAGGGCAAGAGTCAACGTCCTTTTTCTTTGAGGTTAAACCGTCGAAATCAAACTCCACGTGCAAAGGGTAAGTAAAAAATTCAATCTTTCTTCTTTTTTATGATATAATTTGTTGATGCGTCATGTTATATTATGTGGGTTCATACTCAAATTTGTTATCGTTATCACATTGTAGTATCAGACTTAAATTTGTTTCTATTGTTGTGGGTTTATGTTGTATGATGAAGAAAGATTGGACTTCTGTGTTGCAATAATTGAAAAGTTAAATTTTGGGGAATCTTATTTGGTGTAGGAAGTAGAAGTTTTAACATGTATGGTTTATGAGTGTGGCGTTGCTTTGTTGGGGCTCATAAGAGTTGAAGTTGTAAGTTGTGTGCCGGTAATGTAGATACTGAAGGTGGGAGGTTTTCTCAAGATTATCCAATGAAGATCGTTTGGAAGAGAGGATTTATTCGACTAGTTCTTGTAGCAGGCATCATATGGATGTTACTAATCCTCTTTGTGTTGCTAATTCACGTTTGGTCTTGCCAATCTTCGGTGGCTTTCTTTTCAGGTGTTTAGTAAGATTTCAATTCTGTTATTTTGAAGTTTTTCATCACTTTATTTCCATGATTAGTAGTTTACTTGAGACTATTAGAAACAAGAGTTTGAATAGTATCTTGCTATTTCATTCTTAAGAGTAGAGTAGTTCAAGGGCCCTTATGTTTTATGCTTAATATGCAGCTATTTGTAACAAGCAAGGCAAGGTATTTATCATATTAGACACAATGGGATTTGTACCAAAACCGCAACACCGTAAGACTATGGCAACATCTCTTCTTTGTGGTATTGATCTCTATGTTGTTCTGATGATTAATATTGATTTTGATTATATTAATTAGGTTGTTCAATTCCTATTGCTGATGACCCTAACAGAATTGTTATTCCAAAGGAAAGAACTCCCGACGAAATCGTCAAGAATCTAACTTATATTATGGAGGAGGTGTTTGTGAATAATGGATCTCATTCATTTCCCCTATTTGGAGGAAATCAAAGCTGGTCTCAAAGAGAAGAAAGTTTCAAATTAAATTCTACCATGAAGGTAAATTTTGAATTTTCTATGTACAGTCAATATTATGTTTGTTGACCGCAAAACTAGAATATACATTTTTAGAGCATCAAATGTTGGTTACAGATAATGGATTTTGTTAATTCATGTAGCTTTACTTAGTTATGGACCTTTAAAATGCGTCATGTTTACCTTCCCCTGAATTTTAAGTTAGTTTCAAATTGTTTGACTTCAGGTGCACTGTGGATTTATGAGAAATGGTGGAGCTGAAATGTCTTCCTTGGATGTCAAATATGTTAAGAAGTGTAGGTTTGTGGTGGCATCTGGTATTTTTTGATGAATATGATATACCTCATCAGCCTACGAACATAAGTCACCGCTCTAAGAAGCTCTTCTGTTTTCTTATTACGGTGGATGAGGAATCTCTGAATTTCATAAAGAAGAATGTTACTGTTAGAGAAGATTCTGTTGGGGGGCAATGGGTGGGTGTATGGCGTCTTATTCTACTTAAGAATCCACCTTATGATGAGCCGAGAAGGAATGGGAAGGTTCCAAAGATTTTAACCCATAGGCTGTTTCCTCAAGCGCAGTACAGCATCTGGATTGATGGTAAAATGGAGCTGATTGTTGATCCATTGCTAATTCTTGAAAGGTATGTTCTTGCTTATGAAGTTATGGAATATAACATTTTGGAATTTATTTTTTATGGTGTTCAACTATTCTGAAAATTAATCCTCACCTCAGTTTAGTTAAATAAGTTAAAAGGCATGGTCTAGTGGAGATCTTTGTCAACCACAAAAACAAGATATACTCCCCATCACCTTACTCAAGTAAATGGAGCATAAGATTAAAGATGGTATAGTAATTCGAACGATTGTTTTAGTTGTATAAATTTAACTTGTTATGTTCACATGATTATTGCCTTGCTGTGGTAATATGGCTTAGAGCTCTGATGAGATGAAAGTTCCCCCTGCTGACATATTGGCGGAGCAATTTTTTTTTTTAAATCTATTAATGTCTCACGGCTTAGAGATGAATAAGGTTGATTCTTTTGATAACTTGTTTAAGCCATTTTTTGCCCAAGAACCAGTGTGCCTTCACCTACCAACATTGTTCTTGCCCTAAATTTTTCAAGTTTTTTTATGATTGTAGTGGAGAAGCATCTTGACTTTATCAATTGATTTTAATTTGCAGATACTTATGGCGCAATAAGAATACCTTTGCTATTGCACAGCACAAACATCACCGCAGTATATATGAGGAGGCTGATGCAAACAAGCGTAGGAAGTGATATGCACGACCTCTTATTGATCTTCACATGAAAATTTACCGTTATGAAGGAATGGAGCCATGGAGTATAAAGAAAAATACTGTTGGTGGTAAGAAGAATCTCACACTCTTGGCTCAATCATATTTGCTTCCTCCTTGGTTTTTTTAGTGAAAATTATAGAATCCTCACTACAGAATCACACAAGTCAAGTCAACCTTATTATAGGCGCTTGGAATCTCTCATAGGAACCATAAGAATGGTTTTAGTTCACTTAATATATACCTTTGAAAGACCTATTGGGTGCTTCTTTCTGACTTTTTGGTATTTGCACTTGCATTTTTTGTGTTGTTGACAAAATTTTACATAATGCAGATGTGCCAGAGGGAGCCGTCATCATAGGGGAACATACAGCAATGAGTAACTTATTTAGCTGTCTGTGGTTCAATGAGGTCAACCTCTTCACACCCAGAGACCAGCTGAGTTTTGGCTATGTTGTTTATAGGTTAGGGAGTTCATTCAAGTTCTATATGTTTCCAAATTGCGAATACAACTCATTGTTTGTATTGCATCCGCATACGAGAGAGCATTCTTCTAAAATCGAGTGGGTAAAAAATACAGCCGAGTTGATGGGGGAAAGGTAGCAGTATGAAAGAAAGTAGGGGTGGATTAGGCTTGTGGACTCCTTATCCGGGGGACCTCAATTTGGTCGTTATGCCACCGATTGCTAGAACATCCAAAGCAGGCTGAGATTCAATGCCACGATCCATTTGATGTTCTGTCACCGGTTCTTCTTTATTTTTTAAACAAGGATACAGGGAACGCTTAGAACAATTTGTACAATATTTATATGAGAAAAAGGTGACATTGGTTGCCAAGATTAATAAAAATTGGTAGCTTCGGCAGTTTTTTTCTTTTTTTGGATAGAATCTCTTAAAATCATCAATGTTTCTATTCATGAATATATGTAAATTTGATTTTTGGTGAATATAAATGCATTTCTCCATGTATATAACACACGGATTAGGTACAACTAGAAATCTATAGGTAGAAGGTCAAGGTAATAATTCGCTTCTAAAAAAATTATAAAATGTTTAAGAACAACTTTTATAAAGTTTTAATTGAGTTAATAACGGTAATCCCCGATATTTGATTAAATGAAAAACAATTTTCAAAGCTTTAAAAATAACAGAAATCTCTCTATCATTAAGATGAAGATATAAAAATAAATAGTATAACGGTGTATTTGGTTAAGGTAATGTTAAATTACTGAAGTAATGACATCTTATATTACTTAATTACCACGTTTAATTGTTAAGTAATATAAAATTTCGGTAATCTTTCAATATCAATAATAGTTACTATTGGTAATATTGGAAGTAATTTGATTACCTCTATTTTCTTAGCTATTGTAAGATTACTTGGTAATCTTATTTTTGTTATAATTTTACCCCTTATGAATAAAATTTTTGGACCATAAAGCCCATTGTTTTAAAATCAATTTACATTAATTTACCATTACAATTTTACCCATGTTTAATTAAGTTTTTAGACAATAATGCCTTTATATTTAAAACAAATTGTAGACCACCACCGTCAACAACTGACCAACCATCGTCAACCACTATCATAGGTCGTCAAAAGTCGCTAAGAGTAGCGAGAGTTAGGGCTGCAAACGAACCGAACAGTTCGCGAACGTTCGTTGTTCGCTCGACATCGCCGATAATGTTCGCGAACATTTGTTCGCGAACAGTTCGATAATTGTTCGATAATATGTTCGATCGAGTTCGAACAGGGGTTGTTCGTTCGATTATGTTCGCGAACACTATACGTTCGACTAATTCATCCGTTCGCGAACAATCGTTCGATTGTTCGTTCGTTTATGTTCGAAAAACATGTTATGCATTATTATAATTAAAAAAAATTTCCATTTTTTATATTATGTTTGATTGAGTTTGGATGAATTTTTTTTAATGGTAATCAATAATAAAATATTATGATACTTTTGTTTTTCTTATATATATAATATGTTTGGATTTTTTTTTTCCAAATGTCATCAATAATTAAATATATAAGTATATAGCATTTTAATTAAAAAGTAATAAATTACTATGATATATAGCATGACAAATTTAATAACATAATAAATTGTATAATCAAGTGATAAATAATATAGTAAATCCAATAACATAATAGCTTCATATTTTTCTAAATGTAATCAATAATTAAATATTATAAGATAATATTTCAATTAATAAATAATAAATATAGTATGGTAAATTGATAAACATAACATATTGTATAATCAAGTGATGTATATCATACCAAATTTAATAATATAATAGTTTAATTAAACCTAAATTAATCACACATTTGTATTGATCACATATTACAATAAACTCTCATATCACTATGAATTTATAGGTGTTGGTACAAAATAAATATGTAGACATAATGATAATATATATATATATATATATATATATATATATATATATATATATATATATATATATATATATATATATATATATATATATATATATATATATATATATATATGTAATTAATCACACATATGTATTGATCATATATTACAATAGATTTTCATTTTACTCTAAATTTATGGGTGTTGATACAAAATATATATGTAAACATTTAAAATATTTATGATAATTTATGTAATGATAATAAATATATGATAACCTATAATTTTGGTAATTTCATAACATATTTAACCTATGATTAATATATGTATGATAATAATTTTGTATATACACAATTACACATTATATATAACAAATTAATCACACATATGTATTGATCATATATTATAATAGGCCATCATTTCACTATGAATTTATGGGTGTTGATACAATATATATATATATATATATATATATATATATATATATATATATATATATAACAAATTAATCACACGTATGTATTGATCATATATTACAATAGACTTTCATTCCACTATAAATTTACGGGTGTTGATACAAAATATATATGTAAACATTTAAAATATTTAGGATAATTTATGTAATGATAATAAATATATGATAACCTATAATTTTGGTAATTACATAACATATTTAACCTATGATTAATATATGTATGATAATAATTTTATATATACACAATTACACATTATATATAACAAATTAATCACACATATGTATTGATCATATATTATAATATGCCATCATTTCACTATAAATTTATGGGTGTTGATACAAAAATATATATATATATATATATATATATATATATATAACAAATTAATCACACATATGTATTGATCATATATTACAATAGACTTTCATTCCACTATAAATTTATGGGTGTTGATACAAAATATATATGTAAACATTTAAAATATTTAGGTATTTACAAATTATCGAACGAGTTAGTCGAACAGGTATTTACAAATTATCGAACGAATTATCGAACGAGTTAGTCGAACAAGTATTTACAAGTTAGTCGAACAAACAAGTTAGTCGAACGAGTTAGTCGAACAGGTTAGTCGAACGAGTTAGTCGAACAGGTTAGTCGAACGAACACGAACGAGTTGCGAACGAACACGAACGAGCTTTTTGTTAATCGAACGAACACGAACACACATCCTGTGTTCGTTCGAACACGAACACGAACACGAACAATCGAACATGCTTATCGAACGATTTTCGAACGGGCCCGTTCGTTCATGTTCGGTTCGATTGAAGGCCTAGCGAGAGTCAACGATATGAACGTTTTTGGCCATATTGATGGTCAGGGCGGCCAAATCCATGGTCATTAACGACGATCCATCAATCTGACCAAAGATGGCTAGAATAGATTTGACCATTTTCAGCCAGATCTACGACCATTTGACCGTTCTTGGCCATTGATATGGCTAGAAACAACCATATCGGCAACTCCCAACGATTTCCAACTACTCCAGGCGCCGAAAGGCGGCGGTCGGCAATGGTCGTTGGCGGCCAATAATGGCTTGGGGGTGATTTTGTTACAAATTAAAATTTTATATAAGCTGTGGTGTTTTAGCTAAATATGAAATGTTGGGGGTTAAAAGAAATATTTAAAAATTAATAATAAAAATAATATTATATTAATATTTAAAAGTGAGTGCAATTTAGTAAGTTAAATAACATACCAACCAATTTATTCCCCTCAACGAAACATATTAATATAACATACCCATCAATTTATTCCAACTAATTAAACACATTTTCTTAAAGATTCCCTGTAATCTTCAAGTTATTCTAACTTTCCATTAATATAACATTTCGGGTGCGTTTGGTTCAGAGAATGTTTTATTGCTGAAAATGTAGGATTACCAGTGAGATAGATTACCTTGAAGATTATGAGGGAATGTTATATCAATATGTTTGGTTAGTTTAGTGGGTATAAATAATTAAGATGTTTAGTTGAGAATAATAAAATATTATCGACAAAGGCTTTTACTGAATTGCCCTTCCTTTTTAATATCATTATTACAATTATTTAAATAAATTACTTTTAACCCCCCCATATTTGAGAATTTAGCTAAAACACCCAACAATAAAGTTTAAATTTTAACAAAATACCCCTAGCCACCCAAAACCACCGTCGGCCGTCAGCTACTTGTGGCAATCAACGAAACGGCGCACGACCGATGAGATTTGGCTAGTCATGAGTCATTTTAGCTATTTTTGACCAAATCGAAGGCCGAAAAAAGCTAGATCGTCGTAGATCTGGCCAGATCCAAGGTGATCTTGTTTAGGGTTGCAAATGAACCGAACAGTTCGCGAACAACTCGTTGTTCGTTCGATAACTATTCGATAATGTTCGCGAACAGTTCGAAATTCGTTCGATAATATGTTCGATCGAGTTCAAACAAGGGTTGTTCGTTCGATTATGTTCGCAAACATTATACGTTCGACTAATCCATCCGTTCGCGAATAATCATTCAATTGTTCATTGTTTATGTTCGAAAAACATGATATGAATTATTATAATTTATATACATTTTTTTTTCATTTTTATATTATGTTTGATTTAGTTTGGATGAATTTTTTTTAATGGTAATCTATGATAAAATATTATGATACTTTTGTTTTTCTTATATATATATAATATGTTTGGATTTTTTTTCCAAATATGAGACAGAATCTTGAACCTTTCTCTCAACATTTTGACATGCTAATTCTTTCAATTAATTTCTCTTATTCAATAGTAGTAGTTGGATCATTATGTACTTATTTAACATTCGTTTGTTTTTTATTGATTAAATTTTCCATCTTCTCCTCTTTGTTTTTATGTTAATCCTATGAACCACAAATTTTATGAGATAATTTTAATAATGTTTAATCAGCGATACTCACAGAAGCCAAGTTAATTTCAAGGGAATCCATGAATTTTAATGTTAAACATTTATAATCAATGTTTGCTTATTGATTAAAATTTTTTACATCAATCGAGAACATAACTACTTTTATAACTTCAATAATGCTTAATCAAAATGATTACTATTAATTTAATCTCTTTTATAAAAATATTATTTAAGTGCAAAACATTTAACTTTAAACATGCATAAACTGATTACTTATGTTAAAAGGAAGAAAAACCACAAGAAATTCTGTTGTGTGTGATTTTGTCGTAAGCTCGAAAGTCTCGATAGCCCGAAAATCAGTAGATCGACGTGATCTCAAGGTCATGGAATCTTGAAGTCCGACTCAACATAACCTCGTCGCTACCATCCAATAAAGCTGTTCGACAGACTAAGGGATAAGCTTTATCTCGAACGTCTCGAGAGGGATAAGAACGAATCAATATTTGCGCGATCTTAGCACGCAATCACTAAAATCACGAAATCGGTTGCCAAGTCTAATGGCGATCCTGGATTTCTCTCTAATTCCTTTGGTGTAAACTTGTATAAGTACCCCTTCCAAATATGAGAAAGGCGTTAGCAAAGTCCAAGTATAAGACTCATGGACGTGAAGTTAGAACACAAGCTGATTTCGGGAGGCGACATGGGAGAGAGCCCATGGGGGAACAAGTTAATAATCGTCGTCGGGGGGAATCTCGCACCTAGTGACTTAGTACATAAAAGCAACGAAAAATGAAACATAATTCATAGATCACTTAAACCCTCTCAAGTACTCGCTTAAAATTAAGAAAAAAATATCATACAAATACCATGGAATAACGTTTAATCCCATCATGGGGATTATGTAAATATTCCATTCCAAAAATAGAAAGTGAAACAATTAGATCTTTTTTGAAGATTGGTACTAATTCATGATCTAACATGTAAAAAGCGAAAACCCCATTCTCGATTCTGCGAGAAATTTTATGAAAGCATCCAATAGAATCATGAAGAGTCTAAGTGAAACAAACATAATCATATGAGATATGGATATTCATTCAAAATAGACAGCAAAAATGAATATATGTGTACGGAAATTTTAATCAGGCAAGCATATAAATGATATTCTTCCTCAAACATTTTCCAAACCAAAGACATTTTTTCACATTTTCCACAAGCATGAGATGCAAGACCATTGCTGTTTCAGTACACGAACTCAATAGTGCTCTAGTGGTCCATCTTTCTGCATTAGGATTTTCATCTATGACAAATAGTAAAATGGATTCTCCGCTAGAATAGAATCAATAGGTACATAACAAAGAAAGAAACCAAACCAAGCGGTTGATCTTGTGAGTATTCAATGTTATTTTAGACCAAGAATAGACCACCAACCCATAATAGTTTTCATGATCTTGTTAGATCCTATACCATTGGTCATTTGCCACATAAAAAGGAACTTGATCGCCATCTAATTGACTAAAATTTCTCTAAATCTTGGGGTAAGGTATTGAGGCTATCCTCATCACAAATTGGATGAAATAAGTGTTCCACAAGAAACATATTAAAACTTTACCCTTTTTGAATAAAATGGGTATGAACTTGACATATCTGGAAAAAAATTTATAATAAGGGTACTGATATATATTTTTCGTCCTCAAACAGGTATCGTTTGTCATAATTGTGTTTACAGAAACATATTAAGGCAAAACCTTATGTTTTTTATAAGAAAGAGAAGTTTGTCAATTACTGTGCTATTCTAGTTAACATGTAACATGTAACCTCTGGAACAAACCCCACTTCTTAAGGATCATTTCTCTGAACTGATTATTTGACTTCGGCTTCCCATCTTCCACTTCCCCGGCTTTTGAATTTGTCGAGGGGACATCAAGTGGTCGGACGTTCCTTGGCATTGCAAATGTGTTCCTCCCCTTTAGTTGAATGTTATCACTACGTTTATTAGCAGCAGAGTGTGGCGCTCTAGACTCCTCGAAAGTCTGATTACTACTTTGCGCTGCCATTTAACCCAGAGGAGTAAGAAAATGAAATGTAGAAGTAATAACGAACGTCTATAGACTGCATTGGACACAAACAAACACACACAAGTAATAACAAAGATAAAACATAATTCCACTTAGCCTACCATGTTCTCCAGAGGCCCCCATGACTAGCAGAATCCTTTCTCTTTTGCTTCGGATTTGATCTTGCAATGCTTATCTTCTTCCCAAGAAACATTTGTTTGTTCTTTCCTACAGCTGCAACAAGGTGTGCATCATCGGGCAAAATCCACATATGCCAGGCCCTTCAAAAATCGATCAGAGGATATTATAAATTAGTATGCAACAGTCCCAGACAGATGCTCTATAGTTAAAGGCAAGCTAGAATATGGGTAAATCTGTATGGGACTATGGTTGAGTCTCCCAAGCATATCACTTGCTATCAAAATGAAAAAAATATGCTCTTAGACAGTTAGACTCTTTATACTTAGAAAATTAAGCAAATTTACCATAATTATGGAATTCAACCCTTCTGCAGGTTTATTTGAGACTGCATAATCGTATCTGGAGAGGACATCCATCTTAACACCAAAAGCGTAAGAACTAAATGATTTATTGACAGCATGAAAGGAAGAAATCAAATTGAAGTTTCAGTGAGCACCCTTGAGAAATTTGATCAAAGAGAATACACTTCATTTAGCAGTTTCAATCTCCCTAAAGCATCACCATGCTGATCTCCCAGTCTCATTAAAATTAGTTTCTTAGGGCTAATTTCTGTGGTATAGTCCATATTATGCATACATATGTTGAAGTTTAAGGTCAGACAATATTAAATAAGGATTTGAGTAAGCGATGTGCACATGGAAGGTCCAGTGGATAGCTTCCCCTCTTTCATTTGAAGCATAAAGCACAAAGAACATTGACAAATAATGAATGAGAGAAACAGAGTCATACCCTTGACTTTCCGGTGAAATTGTCCTGTAGAATTCGAACAGATTCAACCCCACCAACATTGCTAAAGAATTTTTTCAGATCTTCAGAAGTTGCCTGAAAAAAATTTAAAACCATCAGAATTATCTCTCTGTATTTGCCTATCCAGCATTAAAAAAGAATAAAAAGTTGTCTCTCTCTGAAGTGCGAGAGAATCTCTACTTGCCCTGAAGTTAAGGTTTGATAAAAATGCAGTACAATTGTCAGTGTATCCTTTGGCTCTTCCAGTGGTGTAGTCTTTGATGTGCTAGTCATTTGGATGCTCTTCAAACTTGGGTTTTTCTTCTACTTCGCTTTCTTCAGCTAAGTTCTGTGCTCGTCCCTTTTCTTTCCCATGCACTTTGTTTGGGTTTTGGGTTTTGATGTATTTTTTCTCCGCTTAGTCCGGAGATTCGCTCGTACCATGTTCAATCTGTTTTTCTCTTTCCATTTAACACTTTTATGTGACTTCTCTTTCTAATCTAATAGTTCAGGAACAGATTTGGCTTCCTGCTGTAACCTAAATAATTGCAGCTCTTCCGAGCGGGGTGTAACCCGAGAAAGGGAACAAAGACAAGCATCTTTTCGCATTGAGTTAAAATAGCGAGGACTGCATACATTCAATAAATACTAAGTAGATGTATCATAATTCAATGACATCTTTAACAATGTTACGTAACAACTTCACTTAAAAGCTGAAATTGATAATTAAGCATCCGACAACCATACTTAAAATCTAACACAATCTCGTGCGCTGAACACCCACAATCGCAACAATAAATATAACATAAATACAAATACAAATTTATAATTTAAATAAGAGCCTATTTGATATAAATTTTAAATAGTGTTTTATTTTCGAAAACAAGGACTATAAGGAATTTTATGAAAATACGTTTTTATTAAAATAAGTTGAAATGTTTTCAAAACAATGTTTTTGCATATAATCGTAAAAGTTAGTGTAAAATTAGAAAACAAGAAAAATTATCATTCTCGGTCTTTATATAGTTTTTAACTTCAAAAACAATTTTTGAATACCGAATATATTTTCAAATATTTAAAATATTGAGATAAAACTTTTAAATTTTTTAATTGTAACTTAGTTTTTCAAAATTATCTTTGAATCACAAACCAAACAATGGCCCAAATCTCATAGAGAGATTTAAACACAAGACTGTGCGGACCACCTTGCTACAATACTCCATTAGGTTATCACTTAAACTAAAAATTTAAACAGATAGGCAATGATCCACCAGTAGTATTTAAGCTCTGACAAAAGAGAAGCAAAGAGTTCATAATACGTATAGAGGCACATAAACACAACTCATTTACAAGCACATCATTTGAGGTCATCAAAGACAACTGCTAACGTGGCACATTTTAGTCAAACACATATTGTTACTAGATAAGGTGGACATCGCAACCAGCTAAAATATCATTAGTTAAACACTTCAATTGTTTTTAAAAAAAAATCTATACATACTAATTCTCAATAGCAATGCAAATGCATCATACACATTAGACTGAACAAAGAAATACGTGATTAATTGGCACTTAAAAACAAATAAATTAAAACTGCAGAAGGAATGTGTACCTTCTGTGCAACATGGTCAAAATCTTCAAGTGTCCCGTATTCCCCCTCAAAACGCAACCAGTTGTGGCATATGTCCTGATTAACTCTGTTTTTTAGGAAAAGAATATATCAACAAATCCAAAAGGCAGTACATAACAATTGAAGAAAGTCACCCTGGAGTTGTGGACCCAAAACAATAGTTTCAATATCATAGAATCAAGAAGCAAGAATTGTCAGTAACTTTAGATGATGCACTGAGATCATTGATGAGATCATATAATATGAATGGGAGCGGGAGCAGGAGCAGGAGCGGGAGCAAAGAGTTGGGAAACAATCCGATTAAATATAGTACGGCCAATCAAGATAAGATGAAAATAACAAGGTTAACTTTATCAAACTAAACCCTAAATTGATCATAGAAAAGAGAGAACTTAGATGACTTTATGATAGGTCATATAAATTATTTACATCAATAAGTTTTATTTAACCTATAGCATATTTTGACATGAAACTCGGAAAGTAAAGCTTGAATTTCTTCGAACATATTGGAAAAAATAAGCCAAGTGGGAAAAGATATCAGCCTATTGTGTTTCAAAAACTACTCTGCTACCTATGGCTTAAATGTGATTGCTTCATATATGCCACAATTTCATCAGAGTATCAGTAACTCTAAAGTTTGAAGTCAAAAAAAAAAAAAATAGTCATGAATTTTCAACTAGCATGATCCCCACAGGTACTGTCATATATCATTTACGTATGATTTGGAAAAATTATTCAAAATGACATATTAAACCATTGTGATTCTGGTGCCTGAGTAACAGGTTGACCTATTGCAAGGCCACTCTCTAAAAATATTCTCAGCTGCAGAGCATGATTCTATGTTAAGAGTTCAAAAGATCTCCACAAATTGCCCTCCTTGATAAACAACATTTTAACCTTGACTTAAGCCATTTGTCTGGTTTCAACTTCCATCAGCAACAAAAAGAGAATAAAGATAGAAATGTTTGCATTGCAGATGACAAATATCAATTGATTAAATAAAGCTGCATCGTGTACTACTAGAAGCAACAATTTTCCCAAAAAAAAAAAAAAATGTGGAGGAAAAAACCAGTTTAAAAACTTTCAAATTCAAATCCTGTCCATAAATCAATCTAGAATAATTGAAAGCAAGTAATGTAAAAGAATTATACCTCGAACTTGTCCCACTAAATCTTTTACCGTAGCATCTCCCGTAGATGGACCTAGCTTCATTTAAATGTCCCAATTCAATTTCCATAGCTATATAACCTTGCCAGGGCTTCCAACATTGACCCATTGCATACAAAAAGCAAGTTATACGGAAAAAATACAGAGATCAATCATATTGAACTACACGGGATAAGAAAGAGAAAAAGATGAATGGGCCAAACCAGCTCTCCCAAAAGCCCCGAGCGCTTGATCTTTTCCCAAATTTAGCTCCAAATGAGCCCGATAAGCGTACAAATGCAACAAACCATTCGTATTCTTCATCGTTGAGATAAGTAGTCGACGCCCGAAAGGAAGAAACTTCACGCTTAAGTATTCAAGTATATATAATACATCCAATCATACAGGGGCCTTCAATTTCGATGGTACACTAAAGAGACATCGGGCTAATTGTTTATAAACACAAATATTGAAAACAGACCATTATACAACAACAATGTACCGATTGAATATGACATGCAAATTTTATAAATTCACAGATCCATAAAGGTATCTTCCATGCATGCAACTCCAATGCTGAATGAGAAATTTTTTAGTAAAGGACACTATTCCATGACAAAACAATTAACAAAGGTAACAATCTAGCAATTAGCAAAAGCCATATTGGAGTATCGAGAGTTATGCTTGTAACTTCTACATAAAGTGGTCATAATGGTACTATAACAGAGACTAAATGAAGTAAATTAAAAGACTTTTCTTGAGTCTAAGGGTAGAAGCACTTGATACACATTCGTAAGAGATCTATGCCTGGACCCTGAAAGAGAAGACTAGCTCCAAGGTCCACATTTTCTTCATCTAAAATTCACCATGAATAGAGCATCTACAAATGTCTTTAAGAAGCTTCAAGTTCTTGACATCGAGTAAAAAACAATTTTAACAAGGAAAAATGAAGCGCATACATATGCGAACCTGAAAGCGTTTCCCAACCCCTTATCAATGAAAAAATTCAGGTGCATCCTCTTACGCTCCGAGGCAAAAGGATTCTTCGTCCTCAAACCATCCACTCGACTGAGGAATAAGTTTAGGTACTGAAACAAAGAGGATCCAATTAACAAAGATCTTTAATGCATAAAACGTAGATGAAACAATAACAAGTTACAAAGGGTAGTAAGTCAAGCCTGCAAATTAGAGAAAAGATATCTTTACCTCCTCAATGGTCGAAAAAGTGCATAGAAGGGACTTCTCAAAGACCTGAATATGATGTAAAAATCTTTTTAAACAAGAGTAAACCTCTATATTTGTAAAAGGAGCATAATGAAATTCCAACACTAAAGTTTGTGAAACTTCATTGCTCTTAAGCTACTTATAACAATCTCTCATAATTCTCAACAGATGAAGGGTAACTACTGAAACTTACAGTAGATATCTCTTTCTCAAGTGCACGCCAATGTTCCAAAGCAAGCAAAGATCGAACCCATAGATCACCAACCCAAGGACAATTTTTCCTAGCCCTAGAATGAACATCCCGCACAATATTTCCTACCTGAAGGAAAAAGAGATGATTAATTGCTAAAATTACAAATACCTGGAACATAAAGAATTGAAAAGAGAAAATATGAGTGAAACCTTCAAGGTTTTATCCAAATAAGCGAGTATAACCAAGCTAGAGATCACTTGATACAGGAAACTAGGTAATAGCACGGTCATAGAGAAGTTGAACACGGTGGATCTCCGTAAGACTGTTCAAACTTCAAGTAGATCTGCAAAAATTTAAAATTAAAATAATAGCATTGACACTTTAACAAGGGGGGAGAAGGGAACCTATTGCCACATTGCAAGTTCTTAGACAACCCCCGCCCTCGGGGAAAAGAAGAAGAAGAAGAGAAGATCTAAAGTTTACATAAACGATTACTTATATTAGAAGCGAAAGACCATAAGAAATTGAAATTATAATGAAATTTCAACAAAGAACTTTGTTGATAAACAACTTGACCTAAAAGCTTAAGCTTGAAAAGGTAAGGGCACAACAATGATATTCACTTTGTAACAGCAACTTCACATGTTACATAAACCAAGCCCAAATTCGAGAGAAAGACCGACCCAAATATAGCAGGATGTAATAGATGGGAGACTCAAATCATGACCTCTACACTTTAATATCATATCAAGTTACCATTTAACCTAAATTCTAAAGGTATCACATAAGAACCCAAAGATTATCCTTTAGTGTCTAAAACAATATCGATAGTAAATGCCATATACCCCGAATTGTTGAAATTTTTCGAGTCGATATATCTTGCCTTGCAACTGTTCTTCAAAATCAACTCGAGCATTATACATCTCCAATGCCTTTTGGTACGCTGAGGCAACAGTAGAAGGAATCCCATCTAAATCACCTGATTCAATATCTAGAGCGGTCCCCAGTTCCACCTCCCAAGACTTGTAGGCAAGAAGGATTGACCTTAAGTTAGCAAGGGGAACAGACAACTGACGGTGAAATATACTTCGGATGCGCTGAACCTGTTTTTCTTTTTCCTGCAAAAGAGTAGTAATTTTCCAAATGTAAATTTTGAAAACAGATACTTTTTCTTGGTACATAGCACTTCATAGGGAAATGAAAGAACAAAATTTATGAACTACACAGAGATGACAAAAAGAAGGAAAAAAAGTTTCTAAAATAAACAGGGCATGCAACTTGAGCCAAGGTTCTAGGAAATATAAAGGAAGACCCACAAAACAAAAGCATTATTAACCATAATACCAAACCAGTAGGATGGAATAAGACTTTAAATAATCAAGTAAATTGATTAATAGAATGCATCCCCTTCAGCACATTTTCTAAAAAGTTTCTAATATATATATATATTATAAATTCTCACCTTAATGTTGATCTCATCTATGGTATGGAGAATGGCTTGCTCAAATTCACCGTATGCTTCCCATATTTTCTGCCTTCAAGAACATGCAAACCAAGAGCAATTATAGCACGCTTTAAGGGATTTCTTGCCTTCGCAATACCATCGGTGAAAATTCACGTACGAGATGGATCATATTCTTGCATAAATCTCAAGCATCAAACCAAAGTGAGACAGACTACATCGAACAAGTTCTAGTCATTCAATTTTACGAATCACTTAGATAAAGGAACTCCAAAGAACGAAATTAATGTTTTTATCCCCCTGCTTCCCACATATATGCAAAATCATTGAAAGTAGCGAACTTAATTTTCCACAAAAAGTAGGGAAAAAGATGACAACATGCAATTAAAACTTCCAAAATGTATTGGCACTTAAAAAAATAGATTAACTACATTAGAGACACCTGCTAAGTTCTAGTCTTATAAGATTTGAACTAAAAAAGAATATGTATTGAGAAACAGAAACATGCGAAACACTATAAATAAATCAAGACTTATCGGGCCGGATATTTGAGAATATCAATGAATGAAGTTAATCGTTGCAACATACCATCGTCCGAAGAACGATCGCTTGAATAGATGAACTTGAGTGGCTACCATTATTGTCGTAGTTGAAGTAAGAACCATTCCACAATTCCTCATATACAACTTTTGCTTGCTGAAATTTACACCAAAAATAATCCTCAAACCCTTAAGATCTACTACATGTGCAAATATACTTCATCAATTATAGTATTATAAGCAACAACATCTGGCCTACAAATAACACCAAATTCTTTATTCCCATTAACCATCTCTTCATGAAACTTAATGGCAACACTTATTTTCCCTGTTTTACACAATCCACCAATCAAAGTGGTGCAAGTGATCACATTAGCCCTACAACCAACAGCAACCATTTGCTTATACAATTCCATTGATTCCATAATCTTTCTCTCTGCACACAGACCTTTAATCAAACAAGTAAATGTCACGATATCTGGGCTAAAACATTGAGAGAAAGGTTGTATATGAGGATTATTTTTGGTGTAAATTTCAGCAAGCGAAAGTTGTATATGAGGAATTGTGGAATGGTTCTTACTTCAACTACGACAATAATGGTAGTAGCTCAAGTTCATCTATTCAAGCTGATCAGTTTACTGGACGATGGTATGTTGCAACTAATTAACTTCATTCATTGATATTCTCAAATATCTAGGCCTGATAAATCTTGATTTATTTATAGTGTTTCACATGTTTCTGTTTCTCAATACATATTCTTTTTTAGTTCAAATCTTATAAGACTAGAATTTAGCAGGCTCATTTAGAGCTAAATTTGGGAAAAGATCAAGCTGTAGCTCGGGGCTTTTGGGAGAGCCTGGTTTGGCCCATTCATCTTTTTCTCTTTCTTATCCTGTGTAGTTCAATATGATTGATCTCGGTATTTTTTCCGCATAACTTGCTTTTTGTCTATGCAGCAGGTCAATGTTGGAAGCCTGGCAAGGTTATATAGCTATGGAAATTGAATTGGGACATTTAAATGAAGCTAGGTCCATCTACAGGAGATGCTACAGTAAAAGATTTAGTGGGACAGGTTCAGAGGTATAATTCTTTTACATTACTTGCTTTCAATTATTCTAGATTTATTTATGGACAGGATTTGAATTTGAAAGTTTTTAAACGGTTTTTTCCTCCTTCCTTCTCATTTTTTTTTTTTTGGGAAAATTGTTGCTTTTAGTAGTATACGATGCAGCTTTATTTAATCAATTGATATTTTTCATTTGCAATGCAAACATGTCTATCTTTATTCTCTTTTTGTTGATAATGGAAGTTGAAACCAGACAAATGGCTTAAGTCAAGGTTGTTAAAATGTTGTTTATCAAGGAGGGCAATTTATGGAGATCTTTTGAACTCTTAACATAGAATCATGCTCTGCAGCTAAGAATATTTTTAGAGAGTGGCCTTGCAATAGGTCAACCTGTTACTCAGTCACCAGAATCACAATGGTTTAATATGTCATTTTGAATAATTTTTCCAAATCATACGTAAATGATATATGACAGTATCTGTGGGGATCATGCTAGTTGAAAATCCATGAAGTTTTTTCTTTTTTTTTTGACTTCAAACTTTAGAGTTACTGATACTCTGATGAAATTGTGGCATATATGAAGCAATCACATTTAAGCCATAAGTAGCAGAGTAGTTTTTGAAACACAATAGGCTGATATCTTTTTCCACTTAGGCTTATTTTTTCCAATATGTTCGAAGAAATTCAAGCTTTACTTTCCGAGTTTCATGTCAAAATATGCTATAGATTAAATAAAACTTATTGATGTGAATAATTTATATGACCTATCATAAAGTCATCTAAGTTCTCTCTTTTCTATGATCAATTTAGGGTTTAGGTTGATAAAGTTAACCTTGTTATTTTCATCTTATCTTGATTGGCCGTACTATATTTAATCGGATTGTTTCCCAACTCTCTGCTCCCGCTCCTACTCCTGCTCCCCCTCCCATTCATATTATATGATCTCATCGATGATCTCAGTACATCATCTAAAGTTACTGACAATTCTTGCTTCTTGATTTTATGATATTGAAAATATTGTTTTGGGTCCACAACTCCAGGGTGACTTTCTTCAATTGTTATGTACTGCCTTTTGGATTTGTTGATATATTCTTTTCCTAAAAAACAAAGTTATTCAGGACATATGCCACAACTGGTTGCATTTTGAGGGGGAATACGGGACACTTGAAGATTTTGACCACGCTGCACAGAAGGTACACATTCCTGCTGCAGTTTTAATTTATTTGTTTTTAAGTGCCAATTAATCACGTATTTCTTTTTTCAGTCTAATGTGTATGATGCATTTGCATTGCTATTGAGAATTAGTATGTATAGATTTAATAAAAAAACAATTGAAGTGTTTAACTAATGATATTTTAGCTGGTTCCGATGTCCATCTTATCTAGTAACAATATGTGTTTGACTAAAATGTGCCACGTTAGCAGTTGTCTTTGATGACCTCAAATGATGTGCTTGTAAATGAGTTGTGTTTATGTGCCTCTGTACGTATTATGAACTCTTTGCTTCTCTTTTGTCAGAGCTTAAATACTACTGGTGGATCATTGCCTATCTGTTTAAATTTTTAGTTTAAGTGATAACTTAATAGAGTATTGTAGCAAGGTGGTCCACACAGCCTTGTGTTTGAATCTCTCTATGTGATTTGGGCCAGTTTGGTTGGTGATTCAGAAATAATTTTGAAAAACTAAGTTACAATAAAAAAATTTAAAAGTTTTATCTCAATATTTTAAATATTTAAAAATATATTTGGTATTCAAAATTTTTTTTGAAGTTAAAAACTATATAAAGACCGAGAAATGATATTTTTCTTGTTTTCTAATTTTACACTAATTTTTAGGATTATATGCAAAAACATTGTTTTGAAAACATTTCAACTTATTTTAATAAAAACTTATTTTCATAAAATTCCTTATAGTCCTTGTTTTCGAAAATAAAACACTATTTAAAATTTATATCAAATAGGCTCTCATTTAGATTATAAATATGTATTTGTATTTATGTTATATTTATGGCTGCGATTGTGGGTGTTCAGCGCACGAGATTGTGTTAAATTTTAAGTATGGTTGTTGGATGCTTAATTATCAATTTAAGCTTTTAAGTCAAGTTGTTACATAACATTGTTAAAGATGTCATTGAATTATGATACATCTGCTTAGTATTTATTGAATGTATGCAGTCCTTGCTATTTTAACTCAATGCGTAAAGACGCTTGTCTTTGTTCCCTTTGTCGGGTTACACCCCGCTTGGAAGAGCTGCAATTATTTAGGTTACAGTAGGAAGCCAAATCTGTTCCTGAACTACTAGATCAGAAATAGAAGTCACATAAGAAAAGTGTTAATGGAAAGAGAAAACAGATTCGAACATGACTGAGGAACAGTCTCCAACTAAGCGGCAGAAAAATACTGTCCAAAACCCAAACAAAGTGCATGGGAAAGAAAAGGGACCAGCACAGAACTTAGCTGAAGAAAACGAAGTAGAAGCAAATCCCAAGTTTGAAGAGCATCCAAATGACCAGCACATCAAATATTCCACCACTGGAAGAGCCAAAGGATACACTGACAAGTGTACTGCATTTTTATCAAACCTTAACTTCAGGGCAAGTAGAGATTCTCTCGCACTTCAGAGAGAGACTGCTTTTTATCCTTTTTTAATGCTGGATAGGCAAATACAGAGATAATTTTGATGGTTTTAAATTTTTTTCAAGCAACTTCTGAAGATCTGAAAAAATTCTTTAGCGATGTTGGTCGGATTGAATCTGTTCAAATTCTGCAGGACAAGTTCATCGGAAAGTCAAGGGTATGACTCTGTTTCTCTCATTCATTATTTGTCAATGTTCTTTGTGCTTTATGCTTCAAATGAAAAAGGGGAAGCTATCCACTGGACCTTCCATGTGCACATCACCTCTTACAACAAATCCTTATTTAACATTGTCGACCTTTAAACTTCAACATATGTATGCATAATGTGGAGTACCACGTAAATTAGCCCTAAGAAACTAATTTTAATGAGATTGGGAGATCAGCATGGCTGATGCATTAAGGAGATTGAAACTGCTAAATGCAGTGTATTCTCTTTGATCAAATTTCTCAAGGGTGCTCACTGAAACTTCAATTTGATTTCTTCCTTTCATGCTGTCAATAAATCATTTAGTTCTTACGCTTTTGGTTTTAAGATGGATGTCCTTTCTAGAGACGATTATGCAATCTCAAATAAACCTGCAGAAGGGTTGAATTCCATAATTATGGTAAAATTGCTTAATTTTCTAAGTATAAAGAGTCTTAACTGTCTAAGAGCATATTTTTTTCATTTTGATAGCAAGTGATATGCTTAGGAGACTCAACCATAGTCCCATACAGATTTGCCCATATTCTAGCTTGCCTTTAACTATAGAGCATCCATGCTGGGACCGTTGCATACTAATTTATAACTATAGGCTAAGTGGAATTATGTTTTATCTTTGTTATTACTTGTGTGTGTTTGTTTGTGTCCAATGCAGTCTATAGACGTTCGTTATTACTTCTACATTTCATTTTCTTACTCTTCTGGGTTAAATGGCAGCGCAAAGTAGTAATAAGACTTTCAAGGAGTCTAGAGCGCCACACTCTGCTGCTAATAAACGTAGTGATAACATTCAGCTGAAGGGGAGGAACACATTTGCAATGCCAAGGAACGTCAGACCACTTGATGTCCCCTCGACAAATTCAAAAGCCGGGAAGTGGAAGATGGGAAGTCGAAGTCAAATAATGAGTTCAGAGAAATGATCCTTAAGAAGTGAGATTTGTTCTGAGGTTACATGTTACATGCTAACTAGAATAGCACAGTAATTGACAAACTTCTCTTTCTTATAAAAAAACATAAGGTTTTGCCTTAATATGTTTCTGTAAACACAATTATGACAAACGATACCTGTTTGAGGACGAAAAATATATATCAGTACCCTTATTGTAAATTTTCTTCCAGATATGTCAAGTTCATACCCATTTTATTCAAAAAGGGTAAAGTTCTAATATGTTTCCTATGGAACACTTATTTCATCCAATTTGTGATGAGGATAGCCTCAATCCCTTACCCCAAGATTTAGAGAAATTTTAGTCAATTAGATGGTGATCAAGTTCCTTTTTATGTGACAAATGACCAATGGTATAGGATCTAACAAGATCATGAAAACTATTATGGGTTGGTGGTCTATTCTTGGTCTAAAATAACATTGAATACTCATGCAAGCTTGTTAGGTTCTTTGTCTTCGTACCTATTGATTCTATTCTAGCGGAGAATCCATTTTACTATTTGTCATAGATGAAAATCCTAATGCAGAAAGATGGACCATTAGAGCACTATTGAGTTTGTGTTCAAACAGCAATGGCCTTGCATCTCATGCTTGTGGAAAATGTGAAAAAATGTCTTTGGTCTGGAAAATGTCTGAGGAAGAATACGAACAATATCATTTGTATGCTTGCCTGATTAAAATTTCCGTACACATATATTCATTTTTATTGTCTATTTTGAATGAATATCCATATCTCCTATGATTATGTTTGTTTCACTTAGACTCTTAATGATTCTATTGGATGCTTTCATAAAATTTCTCGTAGAATCGAGAATGGGGTTTTCGCTTTGTACATGTTTGATCATGAATTAGTACCAATCCTCAAAAAAGATCTAATTGTTTCACTTTCTATTTTCGGAATGGAATATTTACATAATCCCCATGAATGGGATTAAACGTTATTCCATGGTATTTGTATGATATTCATTCTTAATTTTAAGCGAGTACTTGAGAGGGTTTAAGTGATATATGAATTATGTTTCATTTTTTGTTGCTTTTATGTACTAAGTCACTAGGTGCGAGATTCCCCCTGGCGACCATTGTTAACTTGTTCCCCCATGGGCTCTTTCCCATGTCGCCTCCTGGAATTAGCTTGTGTTCTAACTTCACGCCCATGAGTATAATATTTTGATTTTGCTAACCCCTTTCTCATATTTGGAAGGGGTACTTATACAAGTTTACACCAAAGGAATTAGAGAGAACTCCAGGATTGCCATCAGACTTGGCAAGCGATTTCATGATTTTAGTGATTGCGCTAGGATCGCGCAAATATTGATTCGTTCTTATCCCTCCCGAGATGTTCGAGATAAGGCTAATCCCTTAGTCTGTCGAATAGCTTTATTAGATGGTAGCGACGAGGTTATGTTGAGTCGGACTTCAAGATTCCATGACCTTGAGACCACGTCGATTTATTGATTTTCGGGCTACCGAGACTTTTGAGCTTACGGCAAAAATCACACACAACAGAATATCTTGTGGTCTTTCTTACTTTTAATATAAGTAATCAGTTTATGCATGTTTAAAGTTAAATGTTTTGCACTTAAATAATATTTTTATAAAGGAGATTAAATTAATAGTAATCATTTTGATTAAGCATATTGAAGTTATAAAAGTAGTTATGTTCTCGATTGACGTAAAAAAATTTTAATCAATAAGCAAACATTGATTATAAATGTTTAACATTAAAATTCATGGATTCTCTTGAAATTAACTTGGCTTCTATGAGTATCGTGATTAAACATTATTAAAATTATCTCATAAAATTTGTGGTTCAAAGGATTAACATAAAAACAAGGAGGAGAAGATGGAAAATTTAATCAATAAAAAACAAACGAATATTAAATAAATACATAATGATCCATCCACTACCATTGAATAAGAAAAATTAATTGAAAGAATTAGCATATCAAAACATTGAGAGAAAGGTTCAAGATTTTGTCTCATATTTCATTAATTCTCTCGCATAATATGATGCTTTGGAAAATTAGAATAGAAAAGTCTTATAGCTATAAATTTTTTCTCTCTTCTAATTGATTCCATCTATTATTGGAAGTATAGTCTCTGATGAACTTCAAATCCGACTTCGCTGCCTCGTGGCGCACCTCTAATAACATTTTCTAGTAAACAACATAAAAATTGATCTTATAAATGAAGAAGTTTTAATTAGAAAGGGATATGGACCTAAGGTTGTTTGCTACAATACATTAATCAGATGGTGTTGCAAGAATAAAGAAGTCATCGAAGTTCTTAATCTTTATTAAGAGAAGATTTTAGAACGAATTAGGCCTAATGTAATTATAAATGGCAATTTGTTAACTTGCATTTTCATTGATAGACTTTGCAAGAATGGATGTGTTTCGGAAGAAGTGGAAATGTTTCATACTTTAGTAAATAATATCGATTTTGGTATATTGAAAAGTTTGAAGAACAAGAGAAAAAAAATTATATATGATTGTAAATTAAATACAAAGTTCAATAGCATGATTTATTTAAATCTTATAATTTTATTAAAAAAAGGTAAAATTGAATACTTATATAAATTGGTTTGTTTGATCAATCGGATAATTTTGGATTTAGTAGAAACCCACCTCAAACCGAAAAACACCTGAACGTGGATTTACATTTTTAACCTTCAATTTTCGAAATCATAAAGGTGGTTTGAATAGGAAAGATTGATACTTGACATAAGTTTGGGATTTTGAAAACCTTAAAGGTTGTTTGTGAAATTTGCCAAAACATATCTCTTTAATGCATTTGCCTTTTGCAATGACCTTACTTCGGAAAAAACGACCACAAAAACACTCGGGGGAGTTTATTAAAAAGACATTTCAAGTTTACATTTAATTAAAAGGCTATCAAGTTTTAAAGTGTTAACTAAATAGCCATATTATTGATTAAGGGTAATTAGTGCTTAATTAGGATTAATGAAGTATTATGTAATCTTTTCAAAATTATACTATATTTCCACAAAACCGAAATTGTTGCAAACAAACCCAAACACCTTCTTCTTCCTCCCGCCATTAACGCATCTCTACCTCTGCATCTTCTTCTCTTCTTCTTGGCTTCGTCTACATCTTCTTCTTCTTCCTCCTTCCTGTACATCTTCTTCTTCCTCATTCCTCTATATCTTCTTGTTCCTCCGCCATTAACACTTTCTTCTTCCTCCACCATTAACATCTTCTCTGGGAAAGATCCCCCTCCTCTTCCTCCTGACATTTTGTCTAAGTATGTGTATCTCCTTTTTACATTTTATATTTAGATTTACAAAGATTTAATAATGGATGGGGTTTGGGTTATGATTTTGATTTAGTTGTTTAGGTTGTTGGGTTGTGTTTGATGTAATGCAAGTTGAAAGGAGTGAAATTTGTTGAAAATTTGTTCTGGGTATTTATTCTAGGTATGATGGATCGATTGTAGGTGGAGATGACTGAAAATGTGTTCTGGGTACGATGGATCGGTTAAGCGATCTGGTGCATCGCTTAAGTGATCTGGTGGGTCTGGTAATGCAGCAAATAGATTGCTTAAGCGATCAGGTATGTGGCATAAGATCGCTTAAGTGATCTGGTTAAAGTCTATTATATGGGAGCATATTGCTTAAGCGATCAAGTGTATCGCTTAAGCGATCCAGTATAAATAACCATGATCGCTTAACCGATACATCAGACCAAATATGCGAATGTGCAGATTCTTTTTAAAATATTTGAACCCTTAGTACAGCATTTAAGAATATTGTTTTTCTTGCATTACAGGTAGTTGGCTATTATTATACATGGGACAAGTTGTTTTGGGTGTTGAGTATTTTGGTGAGTGGGTGGAGGAAGAAAGTAGGTGGAAGTGGATTGGGAAGAACAAAGAAGTTATACCAATTGCTGTGAGCACAGAGGTTAGTTTTGATGAATTGATTGATGAAATAATTAGAAAAGGTAATTTGAGTTGCTCGCGTAGTGATATAGTTGTGAAGTATGTTTTAAGCAGAGCCCTGAAAATTATAAGGTACCTCCTGCTATATTAATGTCGGATGAAAGTGTGAAGTTATTTATGATTGATATGGCCGATAGTGGTTCGAGACTGATTTTAAGGGTTTCTTATGTAGAAAAACCGTTGGAAGTTGGTTCCAAGGAAGGGGATAACGAGCATGTAGGCGGAGATTTGCCTGGTTTTAATTTGAACAACGAGGCCATTGATTTGTTAGCTTAAAAATCAAGAGTAGACGGTGAATTGGGTGGTGAGGAGGACACTATAGAAGAGGTTGGTGATAGGGGGGCAGAATGAAAATGTTGAGGAGGAGGACCCCGTAGATGTTCCCACAGATGTAGAGATTCCTTTAAATACAGATTATGCAGAAGGCGTAGATTGTGAGGAAGAGAACACTATGGTCGTTTATGCAGGTTCTAAGGGGGCAATTGGAGGTAGTAGTGGATCAGCTCATGTGTTTACGGATGGATCGGAGTTACGCATAGGGTATTTATTTGACAACAAAGAGGAAATGGTGAGGAAGCTAAAACTTGTTGCTGTGAAAGGTAATTTTGAGTTCATCACCAAAAAGTCAAATTCATTGGCTATGACGGTTGCATGTCGTGACCATATTGTAGAAGGTTGGCGGAGTCGGAAAAGTTTATTCTTAGCACATATACCTGTGAGCACACATGTGGTTTGGGATATATTTCAGGTGAGCATCGACAAGCGTCCGCTGATGTTATTGGACAATTTGTCAAAAGTCGGTTCGTCGAAGGGAAAGGTCCATCTCCTAAAGACATTCGAGAGACTTGTGCGCAGAGTTGGGATGTCTTGTTAGTTATTGGAAATGCCCGGAAAGGGAGACAACATGCACAAGATTTTGTGACGGGCATGCCGAGCACGGTACGCAGATTAGAAGCATCGTTATATGCTTGAGTTGACAAACCAAGGTAGCAAGACCGCTTTGAAGTGGGACAGGAATATGATGTTTAAATATTTTTTTGTTGCTTATGGTTCTGCTATAAGGGGTTTTGTAAACATGAGAAAGGTGTTGGCTGTTGATGGTTGCTTTCTGACGGGAAAGTATGGAGGTACATTGTTGGTGGCCACTGCACAGGACAGCGAGAATCACACATATCCTATTGCATGGTGTGTGGTTGACTCTGAGAATGACGAGTCGTGGACTTGGTTTTTTTCAAGCAGCTTACATATGATAGTCTCGATGCTGACGAGTTGTCCATAATATCCGATAGGCATAACTCTATAAAGAAGGGGATTGCCACTATTTACCGTCAAGCACATCACGGATTCTGTATGAGGCACCTTGGTGAGAACATAAAAAAAGTTTAAGTGTGCCGGCCTCCTTCGACATACTACATGGCAAAGAAAAGCTTATCGGGTTGATGAGTTCGAGGAACACTTCCAGCAAATCCGAATCAAGGATGTTAGAGTTGCTAAGTATCTTGAGCATAATATTGGTTTCGAGAGATGGAGTAAAGCTTACTTTCCTGGAAGAAGGTTTGATGTCATGACCACGAAGATGGCTGAGTCCATAAATTCGAAGTTGTTAATAGAAAGAGAGTTTCCAATAGTTGCACTTTTTGATGCAATCCAAAGGACATTGTCGCGGTGGTTCCATGAGCGTCGTACGGAGTCAGATAATTTTACTACAACCCTTGTTCCGTCAGCTGAAAAATTATTGCGAGAACATATGGAATTGTCAAATGCACTGTTTGCCTATCCTCTTAATGCTCAAGAGTTTATGTGCGCGGCTATGGTCCGGATGCCCTAGTTAACCTTGTTACAAAAACTTGCAGCTGTAAAGTACTTGACATTCAACGTTTACCTTGTCCTCATGCACTAGCAGCACTGAAACACCAACGGAAGTCGGATTTTGGTTCAAGAATTTACATGGAACTTTGCTCCCCTTTCTATATGACAGATCACTACATGCTAGCATATTCAGAAACGATATATCCGGTGCCTCCAGAATAGCAGTGGGTAGTGCCGTCAGAGGTGGCTGACATTATCCTCCAGCCGCCATTCAAGAAGACACCAAAGGGGAGAAAAAGAGTTAAGCATATTCCATCAACCTTTGAGGTTCCCCGGAAGATGAATAAGTGCTCAATTTGCAAGCAACCTGGTCACAAGAGAAGCAGTTGTCAGAAGTAATTAGGTTCGATTTAAAGAAGGATGAAATTCAGAGAGTTTGCGAAGGGCAACCGTTGATGAGTTATTGTTTTCAATTATTGATGTTTTAAATTTTATTGTTACCTTTAATAAATTATCCTTTATATTGTGTATTCTTATTACATGGTCTAAATATTTGTTGGTGATTTTAGTTTGGAATTAGGTTGTCAAATTGAGGAAAAAGTATGGAATTAATACGTATTGATAATTTTAGTTTGTCAAAATTCAGGAGAAAAGGTGCAAAAGTATATATTGCTCACGATCGCTTAAGCGACTAAGTGTATCGCATAAGCGACAAAGTGTTTTCGTAACAGGATTGCTTAAGCGATACACAAATCGCTTAAGTGATCGTGCACCTGGACTGATTGATTCTGCCCAGGTGCATGATCGCTTAAGCGATCCACGATCGCTTAATCGACCATGGGAAAAAGACAAGATTCGCTTAAGCGATATCACGGATCGCTTAAGCGATCATGCACCTAGGCAGATTTGCTTCTGCCAATCACATGATCGCTTAAGCGATCCATTGTATCGCTTAAGCGATTATTGTGCAAATAGTTTTAAAATTTAACAGATACACCCCCACCTACCCACGGTGCCAGATTCTGGCCACCGGAGCCGGAATCTTACCGGAAAGGGCGTTACGATGCACTTGGTCGATCCGGCCGATAGGGCCTCTATATGGCCTTTTTCTCCGGCCGCATCACTTACTGATGTGGCCGGAAAAGGCTAGACGATCCGCCAGAACTGACGGTAGACGAACAAAAGTCTAGATCTTGCCGTCTGCGATAGCCAAATATATGGTCATCGTTGTCGGTCAACGATGGCCAACATTTGGCCGTCGTTGACCGTCAAAGTCGGACATTTCATTGAAAGTCCATGACAGCAAGATGTGGCCTTTTCCGGCCACATCCACGGTGGATCTGGTCGGAAAAGGTCACAATTGGCCATTATTGGCCATTTCTAGTCGTTTGTTGCTATCGACGGTAGCCAAAATCTGGGAAGTTGGGTGGGTGGGGGTGTTTTTGTTAATTTTTAAACTTTTTCTTCGGTATTAATGAAATTAATTCACTTAATGGGTCGAAAAATTAATTAAAAATATACTAATATTTCCTAAATAATTAAGCAAACAAATATAAAAATATACTGAACGAATCGTAAACCCCATATGTTTAGCATAGCCGTAAACAGGTGCACTGAATACTCTTCTTCCGCAGATTCGGATTAGTGACAAGGGACCTAGCTAGGCTCATAGTCTTTACCCAAGAGATGTCCCTGCCATTTTCGATCTTATAAAAAAAAATTACCCATCATTTGCACATCGATACGTACCTGCAACTGTGGAATTGGCGCACCTTAACGTTATAAGATTCCTTACCCTTACTTTAGGAGCGGAAATGCCAAACATAGAATAAATAGACTATTCTATTCCATAAAAGAGCCTACTCATCGTAAGCCCTTTCATCTGCATCAACTAAGATTAAATCGCCTGTTGTGCCCCGAGAATGGTCTGCATGGCGATGCTCCCTCCAAAGATGAGGGCTTTTCTTTGGGAATCCGGTTAGGAATGGGCGCCACTATCCCGGCCCACCCTGGATCCAGTGGGTTCTATTGATCATGTCCCCTTCCCAATAGTTGTACCTTGTCTTGGGGCGTCTTTGGCTTTACGAGAAAGCCCGCCGGAGAAAAAAGTCTTTCTTCCCATCCCGGATCATATTCCATTCAGTGCGTCCCACAAAAAAGAAATCGCAATGCATCTTGCTCAGCAGGCGTAGCTTGGAGTAGGTCAGAAGAGGAAAAGGGGAGAGGGAGTTGTCATAGATCATGTCGAAGCCATTGATATAAGGGGCGGGACAGAACCCCAAACTATGTACATAGGTACAATGCTCCAGGAAGATGAAAAGAAGTGGCTTGTACAGCTCTTGAAGGATTACATTGATGTTTTTACGTGGTCCTTCCATGACATGCCGTGGTTGGATCCGAGGTGGCATGTCATAAACAAATAAACCTTGATCCCAGCCTTCCCTCCCGCTTCAGAAGAGGAGAAAGATATCTTCCGTAGTGGCGTAGTAAACCAAGAAGAAGAAGTGGACCGCTATTAGAGGCCAAGTTTCTCAGAGAAGTACAGTATCCGGAATGGCTGGCCAATATTGTATCGGTTATATAAATGTAATAACGGAACAGGTGCTCTGAGCGAATCGTAAACCCTATAGGTTTCATACTGACGTGTAAAAGAACTATATGTTTTATATAAATGTAATAACGGAACATGTGCTCTGAACCTATATCTTCCGCAGTGTCATAAGCTAAACCTTGATCCCAGCTTCCCTCCCGCTAGAAGAGGAGAAAGATATCTTCCCGTAGTGGCGATAGAAACCAAGAAGAAGAAGTGGGACCGACTATTAGAGGCCAAGTTTCTCGTGAGAAGTGATCCGGAATGGTCAAGATCTATAAATGTAACGAACGTGCTCAGCCAATCGTAAACCCTTGTATACGACGTAAAAGAACTATATGTTTTATATAAATGTAACAATGGTGGCTCAACTAATCTCGGCAGAACGGGTAAAGAACGCTATGAGGCAAGTTTCCTAATGGTAGAATCCTATTGTCAGCCATATGTAAACAGTAATAATCGCAATCGCTCGACAATCAGAAACCCTAGAGGTTTCATACCGACGTAAAAAGAACTATATGTTTTATATAAATGTAATAACGGAACAGGTGCTTTGAACGAATCGTAAACCCTATAGGTTTCATACTGACGTGTAAAAGAACTATATGTTTTATATAAATGTAATAACGGAACAGGTGCTCTGAACGAATTAGGTTTCATACTAACGTGTAAAAGAACTATATGTTTTATATAAATGTAATAACAATATCGAATTGTAAACCCTATAGGTTTCATACTGACGTGTAAAAGAACTATAGTTTTATATAAATGTAATAACGGAACAGGTGCTCTGAACGAATCGTAAACCCTATAGGTTTCATACTGACGTGTAAAAGAACTATATGTTTTATATAAATGTAATAACGGAACAGTATCGAACAATCGTAAACCCTATAGGTTTCATACCGACGTGTAAAAGAACTATATGTTTTATATAAATGTAATAACGGAATAGGTGCTCTGAACGAATCGTAAACCCTATAGGTTTCATACTGACGTGTAAAAGAACTATATGTTTTATATAAATGTAATAACGGAATAGGTGCTCTGAACGAATCATAAACCCTATAGGTTTCATACTGACGTGTAAAAGAACTATATGTTTTATATAAATGTAATAACGGAACAGGTGCTCTGAACGAATCGCTTAAGCGATCTTTTCCGAGGCAGAATGACAACTTCCCAGACTATGATCGCTTAAGCGACCCATTTATATCGCTTAAGCAATTCTTCCTAAAAGACACATGGTCGCTTAAGTGATTTATGATTGCTTAAGCGATCTTTTCTGAGGCAGAATGACATCGGCCCAGACTATGATCGCTTAAGCGACCTTACGTATCGCTTAAGCGATTCTTTCTAAAATGACATCTGCCCAAACCTTGGTCGCTTAAGCGATCGTTTCTGGAAAAGTCTTGGTCATTTAAGAGAGATATGTGGACAAACAAAAATATCTTATATGGAAACACCATACATAGTAAATTGAAACTGCTGATGAATTATCTTATATGGACAAACAAAAATATATCCCAAATATCAGGTCCAATTCTTTACAATGATCACACCATACATAGTAAATTATTTACAATTTCCTATACACTGCCTTTAATTTAGTTTTTGATGCCAAAGAGTTTAGAATCCACAGTGAATGGTATCAGGGCCGTCCATGCTTGAAAAGATGCCCACGACATCATTCTTCCCGATGCTTTCTGGCTCTGCACTAGCATCCAACAAATTCAAGATGATACAAGGGCGGCTAATATGGTGCCTCGGTTGACTTTCTGTGGAGATTGACCATTCCATCTTAGTGACCTGTAGTGTAAAACACCATAATATGAGAAAGGCATGAATTAGAAAATAGCCAAGCCAATGAGAACAAATTAAATAAGCAGTTCTGACACAAAGTACACATCAAAACACCATTGAAAATGAACATGTATATACACCTTTATTGATAATTATAACAAGTATCACATAAACTCAACTTAAAAAACCCAAGTATGAACATCAACATCACATAAACTACAAAATTCAGCGTCCAACTTTCATACCCTTTGATTGGGTTCTAGTCACTCAAAACGGATCCATCTGCCCATGGAAGCAGTCGACAGCCTAGCGCTCCCGACAGTCTCTCATTGTTTCGTCATTCAAGCCTCCCATCTGGGCCTGTTGGTCATGTCGAATCGAACTTTGAAATTTCAGGGCATATGCCCCACATTCGCTACAATAGGAAGAAGACATTAGCATTATAATAAACTTATAGAACAATTGTATTATGTAAGTTAGTTTTAAACAAAATTTACCTTGACTCATTTATTGGGTAGGTAGAGCGTTGAATTGGCCACTTTTCAATTAGTACCTGATCACCCAACTGCCCAAACATCCCTCGTCCACGCAACGTCGTGGGAACAACCTCGGACAAAGGGCTCCAACTCGACCTCCAACTACTTGTCTCGATAAATGGTTGGGTTGCAGTCAAGGATCTTCAGAAACCCCTCCTCTAGATGCGCAACGACTGCTATCCAGTGCATCTGTTTGACGAGGATGATGCAGTACACTTTTTTAACAAAGGCCCAACCGTGGCCATATTTGGGCCGATCCCCCTTACGCATCGCATAATCCTATCATCAAACCGAAATCATCGTGGATGCATCCGATCAGCAGCGCCAATCGTTTCGCTTCGGTCTTTTTGCTACACCACTAGCAACGGCATTTTTAATTAAAGTGCGATATGCCGAAACAAGCGTTTGCCCAAACGCCACATCGGTGATAGCACAGTCGGGATACAACAGATCACCATCACTAGTCTGTCGTAGCCTTATATGTGCCAATATCTCATCGATGTGCTGCATCAAATAAAAACAACAAGATAAGTATGGAAAACACAAGCAAAAATAAGGAAAATTAAGTGAAAATAACTCACCGAGTCCTCAAGCCACGTCCCCCATCGTCAACAACTTGAAACCATTCCCTGGGGATAATCCCCTGTCTTACACTTTATATGGCCATCACTTCCTGATCCATTGTAATAGGCATAAAAGAGTTTTTTCTTTTCCTTTATTGGCCTATACAAATCGACATTTGAGTCCAATTTCCCTTCCCCACTTCCTCCCCCTTCCTCCATTTTTTACATCCCCGCTTCCTTTCGCCTCCCACCTCCCCTCCTCCATTATCACCGCCCCACTTCCACCACCAACCTCCTCAACCTCCTCCATTTCTGGTTGTTCCTCCATTTGTTTCTTCATTTTCTTCTTCTTTACCTGTGTCACTACCATGTAAGGCGATTTCACAAACTTGCTCTTTTGGCTCTCTCTTTTCAAGCCGCCTTGCACTTCAACCGCCTTTAATTCTCCACCAACTTCCGCCTCCATTGTACCCACTTCGCCCTCCATTGTACCCACTTTCTCTCCCAGCTTATCCACTTTCTCCTCCACCCTTTTCATTGTTTCTTCCATCTTGTCAAACCTTGCATAAACGGCTGTTGTAAAACTCTCAAACAGCCGCTTTATGAGGTCAACAACCTCATTCTCCCCCGCCGATGTTCGGCAAAGCGGGTACTTGTTGTACCGGTTTGTTTGCCGAGGCATACGAACCTCCCTTCCTCCCTCCTCCTCATCCTCGGCCCCCGAGCTTCATTACCCTCAAGATCAATGACATTGTCAAGCAATGGCCCCGCAATCGCCATCACATGCGTGACCCCTTTTAGGTCCCCGCATCAGCGTCTATCTGTTCATCCCTTTCATCCTCCATTGCTCTGAAAGATGTGACATAGTCCTCTTCCGCTTCATCCCCAATAGCGGTCAGAAAGGGATGGACAACTCCCTGCAATAAGAAATAAAAATCAATCAGATTGAAGCAAAATAAAAAAGCAACTGCATATTCAAAAGCTTAATCCTTCAATCTTACCCCAGCTGCTTGAATCTCAATCTCTAATTGGCCATAATCCCAATGGTTACAGGTCCCGACATGCCACCGCAACATCCTAGGAAATTGCTGTTGCACATCCAAATTGTTGCTCCTCCCCCCCACCTTAGCGAAGACAGGGATGGCCTCGTACATCCAAGCCTACATTGTAAAAAAACAGTCCATGTCATTATTCAAACACACATATTATAAAAAATATAACAGAGAACTATTAATATTTACCTGCATTGCCCATGGGAAGCCAAACAAATTATACGTGCTTGGTTTAGCCTTCCCGCCCCATTCGGCATGCTTTAACGCCATGTTTGGTTTTTTTAAGCTCTTGATGGTTCGCTCAAATGATATCCGTCCCCACGGATAAGAATTAAAGAACTCCAAGTCGCTTACAAACAACAACCAATCTTTCTCAACAGCTTTTGTTGAGTCACCAGCCAATAAGATAGAATGTAAAAACAATATCAAGCACACTTTTATCTTCTCTGCATCACTAAACCGAACTGTACCTAGCCTCTTCCCTAAAACTTGTCCTGTAATAGACTTTGCCCCTTTCAAAACCTTATCACAAAACCTTATGGCTCCCACACTCGTCCTTATTGCGTCTGCCTCCGCCTTAGTTGGCACTTCCCCGCATCCTAAGCCCGTCACCAACGCATACTCCATCATACCAAACCATAGTGGACTTTCCCTCCACCACGAACCACATTTCATTTTTTTTGTTGCATTTTACTAAGTGCATCAACATGTAATGCACTCCCTGCCCCCAAAATGACTTTTCCACTTTGTTCCGATTCTTAAAAACTGACCGAAACAAGTGCGACCAAAATCTCTTTCACCATGCCTTATTCCAGCTAAAATGGCCCTTATTCTCAAAAACCTCCCACTCGACCTCACCGTCACCCTTGTAGGGAAGTAAGGTACCTTCTCACTTATAGGCTCCAACTCGTACTCTCTACAGTTTATGGTTCGCACAATCTGCACAATCGATATAAATCAAATGTCAGCAACAAAAATAAACCAAAACCACTGTAGTCGCTTAAGCGATCTCGGATCGCTTAAGAGATCTTTACGTTGCCTCATGCAAGATCGCTTAAGCGATTTTAAATCGCTTAAGCGACCAAGAGTTAACTGAGAATCTCTTAAACGATACAACAGATCGCTTATTATATCTGTGATTCTCTGACCTAAGATCGCTTAAGCGACCAAGAGTAAACACTCATGATCGCTTAAGATCTTAGGTCCGGGGCGTAATCATCGCCCTGATCTCAAATCGCTTAAGCGATCCTTTTTATCGCTTAAGCGATCATGACGCGATCACGAGTAAAACAATAATCGCTTAAGCGATACAAATGATCGCTTAAGCGAAAGTACAAGCAATATTCCCAAACTACGCACCCTATCTTCGCGGCCTCCCCGCTCGTCGCCTGGATCCTCCGACGACTCCTCCCCGGCCTGAATTCTCCCGCCGAACCTCGCCTCGCTCTGCTTGCTTGGTTCTTTCCTCTGCTTCTGTGCCGCCGCCTCCTCTCGCGTGTGGACCACCTTCACTAGTCGGATGATCCACCGAGCAACCATTGAACGATTTGCGCCTACCGGACTAGGATTCAAGAACGGCGCGGGGCTTCCCTCCTCATTGTCGTGTCACCATGGTTTTGGATTGAATTTGGTGTCAAAGTTTGCGCTTGATCGAAAATGTGGATCAGACGCCGAAATGGCACAGATTTCGTTTAGGGTTAAGTAAATCGATTTTAGGGTTCAACAAATCGATCGAAAATCGCGACTATATCGCTAAAAATCGCGACTGTATTCGGTTTAGGGTTCAAGAAATTGATTTAGGGTGCAAATTTGCGTGTTCGATCGGAAAAAATCGCTCCCTTTCGCTCAAGAAATCGCTTTTTGAACTAATGAATTTCGATTAAGCGAGGTGAATAGTTAGTGGGGCTTGTTTTTCGAAATTTCAAAATTTAAAAACTTTCATTGTTTCTGATTCGGCCCACATATGTTTTAATCTTTTCATTTTAACCCATTTTACGTGTTTAATTAATCCTAACTTTGCCACGTCATCTTCTCTAAATTAAAAAAAATGATGAACAGTTTCAAGGCCATTTTCTTAAATCGAAACTTGGGATGACCTGGGCAACTAAATTTTCTCCTTTCAAAAAAAATAAAAAAATAAATAAGCATGTGTTTATCATGTCGATTCATCTGCTTTTACACATTTCATTTTTTTAAATAAATGTAACTAAATATTTGATTCTTTAACACATAATACGTAAAAAATAAAGACACAATTTTACCACGAAGCCCATTCGTATTTGATTCTTTACTTGATTTTTTTGTTTATCCATAACTAAAGAATACATAGAACTTCATTCCTCGCTCAACGATCCTATAAGCTCTACAGACAAGATTCTCAAATTACAATCAAAGCAATCAAATTCTCTCCATGCTTAAATGAGAGGCCCGAGATGGAGTTAAAACTAGTTTGGACAATGGCGGCTTGCCGGCGAATTTAGTGATTCGTAAGTGGGAAGACATGTCACATAAATAAATTAATAGAAAACCAATGTTAATAATTATATAAATCTTCTCTAAAAGGAAAGGGTTTTAATATAATAAAAAATATCATATATATATATATATAACAAAAATTCGATTCTTTTAACAAAATTTGGAAGAAATGACTTTTAGAAATTTTTATGTTCAAGGTTTCATAGAATTTCTTCTCTTTTATTTAAATATATTTCAGAATCAAATACATTCACTTGAATCCCATTAAAATACAGATGATGATTAGAAAACCGGATTCTGATGATCAAAGTAGAAATCTAGCAAAAATTTCGAATACCATTGTCGTATAATCTGAACACAATGAGAAGCAAACAGAATTGTACATAAAATGCAGTTAAAGTGCTCGAGTTGATTGAGCCACTTTGTTAATACATCAGAAGACCTTTATTCATGTTTGTTTGGAGTTCAACATTGCATAATATATTCTACATAAACAAGAAATGGTTAAACACAATTATTCTTGTTTGATTTGGTAACAAACAGGGGATATAGACAGCCGCTGTTCCTGAAAATTTCCAGGTCACTTGAGAACAACTGCTGCATTTCTCAGAGCTAGATATCTTTGTACATACTCGCTAGTAAGTGATCATACAAGCTTGAAGACTTCAGCGTAAGCATAGCGGAGATTAGTCCTTGGATCGTAGTAAGGTGCCTGCATTGTACAAATATGAAATGAATCTTAGTTTGTTTATATTAGCACCTGGATTGAGTTGAATAATAACACAACCAAAAAAAGCTGTAACTCAAACTCAATTTTTAGATTAATCAAACTTAAGCGGAATGATTCAGTTGGGATTTGAAAAATATAACATTGTTATTCTTTCTATATCTTCCAACACCAACTACAAATGCACTATAATCTACCACAGGGTTTCCAGCCAAATATGGGGATAGATAAGAGTGAGGAGGGCAGAGCAGGCACTATTGTTGAAAACATGGGCTGAAGATGTTCTATGCAGGATCGTAAATGAGCAGTATAAGTTCTGAAATGCTTTCAGATTCCAAGAAAGTCAAAAACCTATCAAATTCTGGAAGCATAGCGCATTCATTCAAGGATGCTCAGAAGTCAGAATAATAACAAAAATGTCTGACTAAGTAGACCCATTGACCACATCTTCCAGACAGATACACATACCTCGTATCCTGTCATATCACAAAGTCTCTTGCAAGGATGCATAGAGGGTGGTGACTCAATATTAACATCTGCAAAAGCAGAAACAATTCAAGAGTTCAAATTCATCGGGTAGAGCAAGACACTAATCTATGACAAAAAGCAATTAAAGAGAAGAAAAAGAAAGGCATTTATCATCTTAGAGCCAACATGAAATTCATCTATGAAGTTTTAGGAACAATCTTACAAAACATAATGCAGTAGTACCAGTGCTATACTTTTGTTTCATTCACTACAACCGTAATGCTACTTTATTGCTGCAAAGCCTAAGACATTTATGAACACGCCAAACAACACCGTTTATATAATCACAAAATCAAATTAATCGATCTATTCAAGGTTACTGCTGTGTGGATATATTGTTGCAAACCATTGCTACTTCAAATTACAAGGACGCCGAAGGTCACTTCAGTAATAATATTCGCCAAAAATATTTCAGATGCTTAGCTATTACACATGTAAGTTTTTATTGAATTTCAATATTCAATATTCAAAATGCATAATAAGCATACGATAAAGTCACTGATTCATTATTGTCAAATGTTGCTCTTACATCAAACTCCTTAATCCCACTCCATATGCAAGTTTAAGTACGTTACAAACACAGATTTAAGTACAATCAATAAAGCTGCATTTGGAGAGAAAAGAAGCCAATCTGTATACAAACACAGATTCACGGATGATAAAACCCACAAATTCTACAATTCAGCTGCACTTTCGCCCTATCCACAAATATCATCTCATTCAAGGCACTGCAAAGAGGATGAGCAAAATCCCACCTCTCCACGCAAGTCACATTTACCCCAAATAAGGCTCCTTAATATAATGCAAAATAGGTCCATGAATCACATTCCTCCCAATAGAAAAACAGGCTTACCATTCACATAAATAAGCAAAATTCTTGACTTTACTCAGAAAACAAAAGGGTTGCCACAAAATTAACCTCTTTCTTCAATCATGCATAAGAAATTCACATACAAATGAAACAACAACTAAATCAAGAAAAAGGGTTTTTTCTCTTTGCTTACAGTTGGGTTCATCGGGAGGATAATTCTGGTAATTTTCAGCTTGAAGAATCTGCTTAAGATGTTTCCAATGCCTGCCTCTTGATTGGCCTTTTGGGTACTTTTCATACATCTGCACTCTCTTGAAACTCAAGTAAGTTGGCAATACTAGCTCTGCTTCTATCACCTCTGCCTCCATCTCTCACTCTCTCTTCTTATTAAAACTAAACCAAACCAAAAGACTTTTTAAATAAACAAATAAATAAAAATCTAAACTTTGTTCACCCCTGATTTTTTAAACCCTAGAAAGATCGTTACTTTAGATGGAAGGAGCTTTACAAATTGAGGTATAAACGATGGATTGGAGAAGGAAGACGAAACTGAGGTCGTGGCAAGGTGAACTGTTAAACCGATTAAAACGTTGTCGGTTTCACAAACTACAGAATTTTCCCCTTCTTTTCATTTTTGGTTTTTTGGGGTTAAATTGAAAGAATTTATTCTTCAGAGTCCTTTATTAAATCTAGAACAAATACACGATTTTCATGATTTTAAGCGAAGGAACATATTAAAAAGACCAAAGTGTCCACTTATACAAACCTTTGAAGCACCACAAATATCAGCTTTATAGCTCCATGGTTTTTTTTTTTTTTTTTTTAAATGCTTAGTAAACTTTTCAAGAGATTAAAAAAAAAAAAGACAAAAAAGGCTCTTAGATGTATTACTCAGAGGACATTGAGTTCAATTCCTCTTTATTACTAATAGAGATATTCACTTAAAGGTTTACTTCATCGTTAACTTTAAGATCTTTCATAGATTAGCCGAAGTACGCGCAAATTGACCCGAACATCTCCGATCACCAAAAAAAAAAAAAAAAGAGAACAACAATATTTTTGAAAAAACCTATAGTTGAATAGATATATATTGTTGCGATGCTACAATAAAATTAGATTGAATCATGGGCTTATGTATTAAACTAGTATTTCAGATTATTAGCAAGCGTTCGCTCAATACCTGATAAGTGGTATCTGAAGATTAGGAGTGAGAAAGATTGGACTTCTGTGTTGCAATAATTGAAAAGTTAAATTTTGGGGAATCTTATTTGGTGTAGGAAGTAGAAGTTTTAACATGTATGGTTTATGAGTGTGGCATTGCTTTGTTGGGGCTCATAAGAGTTGAAGTTGTAAGTTGTGTGCCGGTAATGTAGATACTGAAGGTGGGAGGTTTTCTCAAGATTATCCGATGAAGATCGTTTGGAAGAGAGGATTTATTCGACTAGTTCTTGTAGCAGGCATCATATGGATGTTACTAATCCTCTTTGTGTTGCTAATTCACGTTTGGTCTTGCCAATCTTCGGTGGCTTTCTTTTCAGGTGTTTAGTAAGATTTCAATTCTGTTATTTTGAAGTTTATCATCACTTTATTTCCATGATTAGTAGTTTACTTGAGACTATTAGAAACAAGAGTTAGTTTCAAATTGTTTGACTTCAGGTGCACTGTGGATTTATGAGAAATGGTGGAGCTGAAATGTCTTCCTTGGATGTCAAATATGTTAAGAAGTGTAGGTTTGTGGTGGCATCTGGTATTTTTGATGGATATGATATACCTCATCAGCCTACGAACATAAGTCACCGCTCTAAGAAGCTCTTCTGTTTTCTTATTACGGTGGATGAGGAATCTCTGAATTTCATAAAGAAGAATGTTACTGTTAGAGAAGATTCTGCTGGGGGGCAATGGGTGGGTATATGGCGTCTTATTCTACTGAAGAATCCACCTTATGATGAGCCCAGAAGGAATGGGAAGGTTCCAAAGATTTTAACCCATAGGCTGTTTCCTCAAGCGCAGTACAGCATTTGGATTGATGGTAAAATGGAGCTGATTGTTGATCCATTGCTACTTCTTGAAAGGTATGTTCTTGCTTATGAAGTTATGGAATATAACATTTTGAAATTTATTTTTTATGGTGTTCAACTATTCTGAAAATTAATCCTCACCTCAGTTTAGTTAAATAAGTTAAAAGGCATGGTCTAGTGGAGATCTTTGTCAACCACAAAAACAAGATATACTCCCCATCACCTTACTCAAGTAAATGGAGCATAAGATTAAAGATGGTATAGTAATTCGAACGATTGTTTTAGTTGTATAAATTTAACTTGTTATGTTCACATGATTATTGCCTTGCTGTGGTAATATGGCTTAGAGCTCTGATGAGATGAAAGTTCCTCCTGCTGACATATTGGCGGAGCAATTTTTTTTTTAAATCTATTAATGTCTCACGGCTTAGAGATGAATAAGGTTGATTCTTTTGATAACTTGTTTAAGCCATTTTTTGCCCAAGAACCAGTGTGCCTTCACCTACCAACATTGTTCTTGCCCTAAATTTTTTCAAGTTTTTTTATGATTGTAGTGGAGAAGCATCTTGACTTTATCAATTGATTTTAATTTGCAGATACTTATGGCGCAATAAGAATACCTTTGCTATTGCACAGCACAAACATCACCGCAGTATATATGAGGAGGCTGATGCAAACAAGCGTAGGAAGCGATATGCACGACCTCTTATTGATCTTCACATGAAAATTTACCGTTATGAAGGAATGGAGCCATGGAGTATAAAGAAAAATACTGTTGGTGGTAAGAAGAATCTCACACTCTTGGCTCAATCATATTTGCTTCCTCCTTGGTTTTTTAGTGAAAATTATAGAATCCTCACTACAGAATCACACAAGTCAAGTCAACCTTATTATAGGCGCTTGGAATCTCTCATAGGAACCATAAGAATGGTTTTAGTTCACTTAATATATACCTTTGAAAGACCTATTGGGTGCTTCTTTCTGACTTTTTGGTATTTGCACTTGCATTTTTTGTGTTGTTGACAAAATTTTACATAATGCGATGTGCCGAGGGAGCCGTCATCATACGGGAACATACAAAGAATGAGTAACTTATTTAGCAGTCGTGGTTCAATGAGGTCAACCTCTTCACACCCGGAGACCATGAGTTTTGGCTATGTTGTTTATAGGTTAGGGAGTTCATTCAAGTTCTATATGTTTCCAAATTGCGAATACAACTCATTGTTTGTATTGCATCCGCATACGAGAGCATTCTTCTAAAATCGAGTGGGTAAAAAAATACAGCCGAGTTGATGGGGAAAGGTAGCAGTATGAAAGAAAGTAGGGGTGGATTAGGCTTGTGGACTCCTTATCCGGGGGACCTCAATTTGGTCGTTATGCCACCGATTGCTAGAACATCCAAAGCAGGCTGAGATTCAATGCCACGATCCATTTGATGTTCTGTCACCGGTTCTTCTTTATTTTTTTAAACAAGGATACAGGAACGCTTAGAACAATTTGTACAATATTTATATGAGAAAAAGGTGACATTGGTTGCCAAGATTAATAAAAATTGGTAGCTTCGGCAGTTTTTTTCTTTTTTTTTTCTTTTTTTGGATAGAATCTCTTAAAATCATCAATGTTTCTATTCATGAATATATGTAAATTTGATTTTTGGTGAATATAAATGCATTTCTCCATGTATATAACACACGGATTAGGTACAACTAGAAATCTATAGGTACAAGGTCAAGGTAATAATTCGCTTCTAAAAAAATTATAAAATGTTTAATAACAACTTTTATAAAGTTTTAATTGAGTTAAGAACGGTAATCCCCGATATTTGATTAAATGAAAAACAATTTTCAAAGCTTTAAAAATAACAGAAATCTCTATCATTAAGATGAAGATATAAAAATAAATAGTATAACGGTGCATTTGGTTAAGGTAATGTTAAATTACTGAAGTAATGACATCTTATATTACTTAATTACCACGTTTAATTGTTAAGTAATATAAAATTTCGGTAATCTTTCAATATCAATAATAGTTACTATTGGTAATATTGGAAGTAATTTGATTACTTCTATTTTCTTAGCTATTGTAAGATTATTTGGTAATCTTATTTTTGTTATAATTTTACCCCTTATGAATAAAATTTTTGGACCATAGAGCCCATTGTTTTAAAATCAATTTACATTAATCTAACATTACAATTTTACCCATGTTTAATTAAGTTTTTAGACAATAATGCCTTTATATTTAAAACAAATTGTAGACCATCACCGTCAACAACTGGCCAACCATCGTCAACCACTATCATAGGTCGTCAAAAGTCGCTAAGAGTCGCGAGAGTCAACGATATGACCGTTTTTGGCCATATTGATGGCCGAAAACGGCCAAATCCATGGTCATTAACGACCAGATCCATCAATCTGACCAAAGATGGCTAGAATAGATTTGACCATTTTCACCTGTATCTACGACCATTTGACCGCTTCTTGGCCATTGATATGGCCGAAACAACCATATATCCGGCAACTCCCAATGATTTCCAACTACCCTCGAAAGGCGGCAGTCGGCAATGGTCGTTGGCGGCCAATAATGGCTTGGGGGTGATTTTGTTACAAATTAAAATTTTATATAAGCTGTGGTGTTTTAGCTAAATATAAAATGTTGGGGGTTAAAAGAAATTATTTAAAAATTAATAATAAAAATAATATTATATTAATATTTAAAAGTGAGTGCAATTTAGTAAGTTAAATAACATACCAACCAATTTATTCCTCTCAACGAGACATATTAATATAACATACCCATCAATTTATTCCAACTAATTAAACACATTTTCTTAAAGATTCCCTGTAATCTTCAAGTTATTATAACTTTCCATTAATATAACATTTCGAGTGCGTTTGGTTCAGAGAATGTTTTATTGCTGAAAATGTAGGATTACCAGTGAGATAGATTACCTTGAAGATTATGAGGGAATGTTATATCAATATGTTTGGTTAGTTTAGTGGGTATAAATAATTAAGATGTTTAGTTGAGAATAATAAAATATTATCGACAAAGGCTTTTACTGAATTGCCCTTCCTTTTTAATATCATTATAATAATATTATAATTATTTAAATAAATTATTTTAACCCCCTATATTTGAGAATTTAGCTAAAACACCCAACAACAAAGTTTAAATTTTAACAAAATACCCTTAGCCACCCAAAACCACCGTCGGCCGTCAGCTGCTTATGGCAATCACCGAAACGGCGCACGACCGATGAGATTTGGCTAGTCATGAGTCATTTTAGCTATTTTTGACCAAATCGAAGGCCGAAAAAAACTAGATCGTCGTAGATCTGGCCAGATACAAGGTGATCTTGTTTAGGGTTGCAAACGAACCGAACAGTTCGCGAACAACTTGTTGTTCATTCGCTACCATCCAATAAAGTTGTTCGACAGACTAAGGGATAAGCTTTATCTTGAACGTCTCGAGAGGGATAAGAACGAATCAATATTTGCGCGATCTTAGCATGCAACCACTAAAATCACGAAATCGGTTGCCAAGTCTAATGGCGATCCTGGATTTCTCTCTAATTCCTTTGGTGTAAACTTGTATAAGTACCCCTTCCAAATATGAGAAAGGGGTTAGCAAAGTCCAAGTATGAGACTCATGGACGTGAAGTTAGAACACAAGCTGATTTCGGGAGGCGACATGGGAGAGAGCCCATGGGGGAACAAGTTAATAATCGTCGCCGGGGGGAATCTCGCACCTAGTGACTTAGTACATAAAAGCAACGAAAAATGAAACATAATTCATAGATCACTTAAACCCTCTCAAGTACTCGCTTAAAATTAAGAAAAAATATCATACAAATACCATGGAATAACGTTTAATCCCATCATGGGGATTATGTAAATATTCCATTCCAAAAATAGAAAGTGAAACAATTAGATCTTTTTTGAAGATTGGTACTAATTCATGATCTAACATGTAAAAAGCGAAAACCCCATTCTCGATTCTACGAGAAATTTTATGAAAGCATCCAATAGAATCATGAAGAGTCTAAGTGAAACAAACATAATCATATGAGATATGGATATTCATTCAAAATAGACAGCAAAAATGAATATATGTGTACGGAAATTTTAATCAGGCAAGCATACAAATGATATTCTTCATATTCTTCCTCAAACATTTTCCAAACCAAAGACATTTTTTCACATTTTCCACAAGCATGAGATGCAAGGCCATTGTTGTTTCAAAGACACGAACTCAATAGTGCTCTAGTGGTCCATCTTTCTGCATTAGGATTTTCATCTATGACAAATAGTAAAATGGATTCTCCGCTAGAATAGAATCAATAGGTACATAATAAAGAAAGAACCAAACAATTGCACTGTGAGTATTCAATGTTATTTTAGACCAAGAATAGACCACCAACCCATAATAGTTTTCATGATCTTGTTAGATCCTATACCATTGGTCATTTGCCACATAAAAAGGAACTTGATCGCCATCTAATTGACTAAAATTTCTCTAAATCTTGGGGTAAGGTATTGAGGCTATCCTCATCACAAATTGATGAAATAAGTGTTCCACAAGAAACATATTAAAACTTTACCCTTTTTGAATAAAATGGGTATGAATTGAACATATCCGGAAGAAAATTTAAAATTTACAATAAGGGTACCGATATATATTTTTCGCCCTCAAACAGTATCGCTTTGTCATAATTGTGTTTACGTAAACATATTAAGGCAAAACCTTATGTTTTTTTATAAGAAAGAGAAGTTTGTCAATTACTGTGCTATTCTAGTTAACATGTAACATGTAACCTTTGGAACAAACCCCACTTCTTAAGGATCATTTCTCTGAACTCATTATTTCCACTTCCCCGGCTTTTGAATTTGTCAAGGGGACATCAAGTGGTCTGACGTTCCTTGGCATTGCAAATGTGTTCCTCCCCTTCAGTTGAATGTTATCACTACGTTTATTAGCAGCAGAGTGTGGCGCTCTAGACTCCCGAAAGTCTGATTACTACTTTGCGCTGCCATTTAACCCAGAGGAGTAAGAAAATGAAATGTAGAAGTAATAACAAACGTCTATAGACTGCATTGGACACAAACAAACACACACAAGTAATAACAAAGATAAAACATAATTCCACTTAGCCTACCATGTTCTCCAGAGGCCCCATGACTAGCATAATCCTTTCTCTTTTGCTTCGGATTTGATCTTGCAATGCTTATCTTCTTCCCAAGAAACATTTGTTTGTTCTTTCCTACACAGCAAGGTGTGCATCATCGGGCAAAATCCACATATGCCGTGCCCTTCAAAAATCGATCGAGGATATTATAAATTAGTATGCAACGTCCCGCATGATGCTCTATAGTTAAAGGCAAGCTAGAATATGGGTAAATCTGTATGGGACTATGGTTGAGTCTCCTAAGCATATCACTTGCTATCAAAATGAAAAAAATATGCTCTTAGACAGTTAGACTCTTTATACTTAGAAAATTAAGCAAATTTACCATAATTATGGAATTCAACCCTTCGCAGGTTTATTTGAGACCGCATAATCGTATCGGAGAGGACATCCATCTTAACACCAAAAGCGTAAGAACTAAATGATTTATTGACAAAGATGAAAGGAAGAAATCAAATTGAAGTTTCAGAGAGCACCCTTGAGAAATTTGATCAAAGAGAATACACTTCATTTAGCAGTTTCAATCTCCCTAAAGCATCAGCCATGCTGATCTCCCAGTCTCATTAAAATTAGTTTCTTAGGGCTAATTTCTGTGGTACAGTCCACATTATGCATACATATGTTGAAGTTTAAAGGTCAGACAATATTAAATAAGGATTTGACTGTAAGACTGATGTGCACATGGAAGGTCCAGTGGATAGCTTCCCCTTTTCATTTGAAGCATAAAGCACAAAGAACATTGACAAATAATGAATGAGAGAAACAGAGTCATACCCTTGACTTTCCGGTGAACTTGTCCTGTAGAATTCGAACAGATTCAACCCCACCAACATCGCTAAAGAATTTTTTTCATCTTCTAAGTTGCCTGAAAAAAATTTAAAACCATCGAATTATCTCTCGTATTTGCCTATCCAAAGATTAAAAAGAATAAAAAGCGCTCTCTCAAGTGCGAGAGAATCTCTACTTGCCCCTGTTAAGGTTTGATAAAAATGCAAGACAATTGTCGTGTATCCTTTGGCTCTTCCAAAGGTGGAGTCTTTGATGTGCTAGTCATTTGGATGCTCTTCAAACTTGGGTTTTTCTTCTACTTCGCTTTCGGCTAACGTTCTGCTCGCCCTCCCTTTTCTTTCCCATGCACTTTGTTTGGGTTTTCCCGGACAGTATTTTTTCGCCGCTTAGTCCGAGACTGCTCGCTACCATGTTCGAATCTTTTTCTTTTTCTTTCCATTTAACACTTTTCTTATGTGACTTCTCTTTCTAATCTAATAGTTCAGAACAGATTTGGCTTCCCTCTGTAACCTAAATAATTGCAGCTTCCGAAGCGGGTGTAACCCGAGAAAGGGAACAAAGACAAGCATCTTTTCGCATTGAGTTAAAATAGCGAGGACTGCATACATTCAATAAATACTAAGCAGATGTATCATAATTCAATGACATCTTTAACAATGTTACGTAACAACTTCACTTAAAAGCTTAAATTGATAATTAAGCATCCAACAACCATACTTAAAATCTAACACAATCTCGCTGCCGAACACCCACAATCGCAACCATAAATATAACATAAATACAAATACAAATTTATAATCTAAATAAGAGCCTATTTGATATAAATTTTAAATAGTGTTTTATTTTCGAAAACAAGGACTATAAGGAATTTTATGAAAATACGTTTTTATTAAAATAAGTTGAAATGTTTTCAAAACAATGTTTTTGCATATAATCGTAAAAGTTAGTGTAAAATTAGAAAACAAGAAAAATATCATTTCTCGGCCTTTATATAGTTTTTTAACTTCAAAAACAATTTTTGAATACCGAATATATTTTCAAATATTTAAAATATTGAGATAAAACTTTTAAATTTTTTAATTGTAACTTAGTTTTTCAAAATTATCTTTGAATCACAAACCAAACAATGGCCCAAATCTCATAGAGAGATTTAAACACAAGACTGTGTGGACCACCTTGCTACAATACTCTATTAAGTTATCACTTAAACTAAAAATTTAAACAGATAGGCAATGATCCACCAGTAGTATTTAAGCTCTGACAAAAGAGAAGCAAAGAGTTCATAATACGTACAGAGGCACATAAACACAACTCATTTACAAGCACATCATTTGAGGTCATCAAAGACAACTGCTAACGTGGCACATTTTAGTCAAACACATATTGTTACTAGATAAGGTGGACATCGCAACCAGCTAAAATATCATTAGTTAAACACTTCAATTGTTTTTAAAAAAAATCTATACATACTAATTCTCAATAGCAATGCAAATGCATCATACACATTAGACTGAAAAAAGAAATACGTGATTAATTGGCACTTAAAAAACAAATAAATTAAAATCACAGAATGTGTATTCGTATGTGGTCAAAATCTTCAAGTGTCCCTATATTCCCCTCAAAACGCAAACCAGCCTTGTGGCATATGTCCCGAATAACTCGTTTTTTAGGAAAAGAATATATCAACAAATCCAAAAGGCAAGACATAACAATTGAAGAAAGTCACCCTGGAGTTGTGGACCCAAAACAATATTTTCAATATCATAAAATCAAGAAGCAAGAATTGTCAGGAACTTTAGATGATGTACTGAGATCATTGATGAGATCATATAATATGAATGGGAGCGGGAGCAGGAGCAGAGCGGGAGCAAAGAGTTGGGAAACAATCCGATTAAATATAGTACGGCCAATCAAGATAAGATGAAAATAACAAGGTTAACTTTATCAAACTAAACCCTAAATTGATCATAGAAAAGAGAGAACTTAGATGACTTTATGATAGGTCATATAAATTATTTACATCAATAAGTTTTATTTAACCTATAGCATATTTTGACATGAAACTCGAAAGTAAAGCTTGAATTTCTTCAAACATATTGGAAAAAAATAAGCCAAGTGGAAAAAGATATCACCTATTGTGTTTCAAAAACTACTCGCTACCTATGGCTTAAATGTGATTGCTTCATATATGCCACAATTTCATCGTAGTATCAAGAACTCTAAAGTTTGAAGTAAAAAAAACGCATGGAATTTTCAACTAGCATGATCCCCACGTAGATATCTCATATATCATTTACGTATGATTTGGAAAAATTATTCAAAATGACATATTAAACCATTGTGATTCTCGTGCCCGAGTAACAGTTGACCTATTGCAAGGCCACTCTCTAAAAATATTCTCAGCGCAGAGCATGATTCTATGTTAAGAGTTCAAAAGATCTCCATAAATTGCCCTCCTTGATAAACAACATTTTAACAACCTTGACTTAAGCCATTTGTCCGGTTTCAACTTCCATCAAGAACAAAAAGAGAATAAAGATAGAAATGTTTGCATTGCAGATGACAAATATCAATTGATTAAATAAAGCCGCATCGTATACTACTAAAAGCAACAATTTTCCCAAAAAAAAAAAAATGAGAAGGAAGGAGGAAAAACCACTTTAAAAACTTTCAAATTCAAATCCCGTCCATAAATCAATCTAGAATAATTGAAAGCAAGTAATGTAAAAGAATTATACCTCTAACCTCGTCCCACTAAATCTTTTACCGTAGCATCTCCCGTAGATGGACCTAGCTTCATTTAAATGTCCCAATTCAATTTCCATAGCTATATAACCTTGCCAAAGCTTCCAACATTGACCCGCCGCATGTACAAAAAGCAAGTTATACGGAAAAAATACAGAGATCAATCATATTGAACTACACAGATAAGAAAGAGAAAAAGATGAATGGGCCAAACCAGCTCTCCCAAAAGCCCCGAGCCGCAGCCTTGATCTTTTCCCAAATTTAGCTCCAAATGAGCCCGAATAAGCGTACAAATGCAAAGAAACCATCCTGTATTCTTCATCTCGTTGAGATAAGTAGTCGACGCCCGCCGAAAGGAAGAAACTTCACGCTTAAGTATTCAAGTATATATAATACATCCAATCATACAGGCCCGCAATTTCGATGGTACACTAAAGAGACATCAGCTAATTGTTTATAAACACAAATATTGAAAAATACCATTATACAACAACAATGTACCATTGAATATGACATGCAAATTTTATAAATTCACGTATCCATAAAGGTATCTTCCATGCATGCAACTCCAATGCCGAATGAGAAATTTTTTTAGTAAAGGACACTATTCCATGACAAAACAATTAACAAAGGTAACAATCTAGCAATTAGCAAAAGCCATATTGGAGTATCGAGAGTTATGCACGTAACTTCTACATAAAGTGGTCATAATGGTACTATAACAAAGAGACTAAATGAAGTAAATTAAAAGACTTTTCTTCGAGTCTAAGGGTAGAAGCACTTGATACACATTCGTAAGAGATCTATGCCCTGACCCCGAAAGAGTAGACTAGCTCCAAGGTCCACATTTTCTTCATCTAAAATTCACCATGAATAGAGCATCTACAAATGTCTTTAAGAAGCTTCAAGTTCTTGACATCGAGTAAAAACAATTTTAACAAGGAAAAATGAACAAGATACATATGCGAACCTGAAACGCTTTCCCTTATCAATGAAAAAATTCAGCATCCTCTTCTGCTCCAGCAAAAGGATTCTTCGCCTCAAACCATCCACTGACCGAGGAATAAGTTTAGGTATCAAACAAAGAGGATCCAATTAACAAAGATCTTTAATGCATAAAACGTAGATGAAACAATAACAAGTTACAAAGGGTAGTAAGTCAAGCCTCGCAAATTAGAGAAAAGATATCTTTACCTCCTCAATGGTCGAAAAAGTGCATAGAAGGGACTTCAAAGACCTGAATATGATGTAAAAATCTTTTTAAACAAGAGTAAACCTCTATATTTGTAAAAGGAGCATAATGAAATTCCAACACTAAAGTTTGTGAAACTTCATTGCTCTTAAGCTACTTATAACAATCTCTCATAATTCTCAATATGAAGGGTAACTATGAAACTTACAAGATATCTCTTTCTCGTGCACGCCAACGCTCCAAAGCAAGCAAAGATCGAACCCATAGATCACCAACCCAAGGACAATTTTTTCCTAGCCCCGAATGAACATCCCGCACAATATTTCCTACCCAAGGAAAAAGAGATGATTAATTGCTAAAATTACAAATACCGAACATAAAGAATTGAAAAGAGAAAATATGAGTGAAACCTTCAAGGTTTTATCCAAATAGCGAGTATAACCAAGCTAGAGATCACTTGATACAGAAACTAGGTAATAGCACGTCATAGAGAAGTTGAACACGGGCCGGATCTCCGTAAGACTGCTTCAAACTTCAAGTAGATCTCAAAAATTTAAAATTAAAATAATAGCATTAACACTTTAACAAAGGGGGAAGGGGGAAAAAAGGGGGAAAAAAAAGGGAACCTATTGCCACATTGCAAGTTCTTAGACAACCCCCCACCCTCAGGAAAAGAAGAAGAAGAAGAGAAGATCTAAAGTTTACATAAACGATTACTTATATTAGAAGCAAGAAAGACCATAAGAAATTGAAATTATAATGAAATTTCAACAAAGAACTTTGTTGATAAACAACTTGACCTAAAAGCTTAAGCTTGAAAAGGTAAGGGCACAACAATGATATTCACTTTGTAACAGCAACTTCACATGTTACATAAACCAAGCCCAAATTCAGTATAGTAAAGACCAACCCAAATATAGCAGGATGTAATAGATGGGAGACTCAAATCATGACCTCTACACTTTAATATCATATCAAGTTACCATTTAACCTAAATTCTTAAAGGTATCACATAAGAACCCAAAGATTATCCTTTAGCTGCCTAAAACAATATCCGATAGTAAATGCCATATACCCCGAATTGTTGAAATTTTTCTGAGTCGATATATCCCGCCTTGCAACTGCTTCTTCAAAATCAACTCGAGCATTATACATCTCCAATGCCTTTTGGTACGCCGAGGCAACAAGAGAAGGAATCCCATCTAAATCACCCGATTCAATATCTAGAGCGGTCCCCGCCCACCTCCCAAGACTTGTAGGCAAGAAGGATTGACCTTAAGTTAGCAAGGGGAATGCATAACCGACGGTGAAATATACTTGGATGCGCTGAACCTGTTTTTTCTTTTTCCCGCAAAAGAGCAAGAATTTTCCAAATGTAAATTTTGAAAACAGATACTTTTTTCTTGGTACATAGCACTTCATAGGGAAATGAAAGAACAAAATTTATGAACTACACATAGATGACAAAAAGAAGGAAAAAAAGTTTCTAAAATAAACAGGCATGCAACTTGAGCCAAGGTTCTAGGAAATATAAAGGAAGACCCACCCAAAACAAAAGCATTATTAACCATAATACCAAACCAAGAGGATGGAATAAGACTTTAAATAATCAAGTAAATTGATTAATAGAATGCATCCCCTTCAGCACATTTTCTAAAAAAGTTTCTAATATATATATATTATAAATTCTCACCTTAATGCCGATCTCATCTATGGTATGGAGAATGGCTTGCTCAAATTCACCGTATGCTTCCCATATTTTACCGCCTTCAAAGAACATGCAAACCAAAGAAGAATTATAGCACGCCCCGAAGGGATTTCTTGCCTTCGCAATACCATCAGTGAAAATTCACGCATGCATGGATCATATTCTTGCATAAATCTCAAGCAAACAAACCAAAGTGAGACAGACCGCATCGTAACAAGTTCTAGTCATTCAATTTTACAGAATCACTTAGATAAAGGAACTCCAAAGAACGAAATTAATGTTTTTATCCCCTCGCCTTACATATATGCAAAATCGACAAAGTAGCAAGCTAACTTAATTTTCCACAAAAAGTAGGGAAAAAGATGACAACATGCAATTAAAACTTCCAAAATGTATTGCCACTTAAAAAAATAGATTAACTACATTAGAGACACCGCTAAGTTCTAGTCTTATAAGATTTGAACTAAAAAAGAATATGTATTGAGAAACAAACATGCGAAACACTATAAATAAATCAAGACTTATCAGCCCTGGATATTTGAGAATATCAATGAATGAAGTTAATCGTTGCAACATACCATCGTCCAAAGAACCGATCACCTTGAATAGATGAACTTGAGCGGCTACCATTATTGTCGTAGTTGAAGTAAGAACCATTCCACAATTCCTCATATACAACTTTTGCTTGCTGAAATTTACACCAAAAATAATCCTCAAACCCTTAAGATCTACTACATGTGCAAATCCAAACACAACCCGCAATGCCGCCACCTCCAATATATGTACTTACAACAGAGATTACGTATCGTATGTCCGATCAGAAAGCTATCATTCTCAATCATCCCCATCACCATCCCTATCAAATTCAACAGATAAAAGTGTTTATCAACCTTCGCTACCGTAACCAATATAGAGCATTTGGTCACCGGATGAACTTTTGCAGATTCTCGTCCAAAAAATGTTTAATACTCGCTAAAGTTTTATCACGTAAAACATCAATTTCGCTTTTGGACCGAAATTGAGGAAGCTCGCTCAAACATTCACTATAATTTTCGCCTTCATTAGTAATCGCATGACTAAGACATTGTAAATTCAATGGCTTCACATTTCTCTCCACCATCTTATGAAGGAGTTCAACAACTTTTGGTATCTCATTATTCTTGAGGAAACCAAACATAAGCGTAGTAAATGTGACTACATTTGGAGCACAACCATTTTCCTCCATATATGACAACAACTCAGTTGCCATTTCTAGTTGTCCATTTTTACACAAAATCCCATTGATCAAAATGTTATATGTTACAACGTCTGGCACCAGTTTCCATGAAGACAAAATTTCAAATAGGTCCCAAGCAGCCTTCCCAACCTCTGCTTTACATAATCCATCAATGAGGGAACTCAAACCTTCAATGCCGATCGCAAACTTATTATTTACAAGAGCATTAAACATTTCCAATGCTTCCAAAACACATCCGTTCTTGCAAAGTCCATTAATGAAAATGCTATATGTCCGAGAATTAGGAAAAGCATCGTTAAGTCGCATCTCACCAACTAAATTCCGTGCATCTTTCACCTTAGCTATAAGAAAAAGCCGCTTAACAAGGTGTTATATGTAATCACATCGCCTAATTCCTTTTGAAATCATCTCTCGATAAAGACTAAGAGCTTCATTGACTTCTTTATTCTTGCAATACCAATTGATTAAAGTATTGTAGCAAACAACATCGCCTATACCCCTTTCTCGGTTATAGAATCAAACAACTCCCTTGCATCACCGATTCTATTTGCCAAGCAATAACCGTTTATCAAAATGTTGTGACGTATAAATGTTAGGAACCACACCTCTCTAATCATATATTCCAACAATAGTTGTCTAGCCTTCTCAACCAATCCAAACCCTTTACAAAGACCATCAATTATAGATCAGTAAGTAACAACATTTGGCCTACAAATAACACCAAATTCTTTATTCCCATTAACCATCTCTTCATGAAACTTAATGGCAACACTTAATTTCCCTGCTTTTACACAATCCACCAATCAAAGTGTTGCAAGTGATCACATGAGGCCTACAACCAACAAAGAATCATTTTCTTAAACAATTCCATTGATTCCATAATCTTTCTCTACACACGCACCTTTAATCAAACAAGTAAATGTCACGGTATTCGGGCTAAAACCCAACTTCAAAATGGCCCCAAAAACCGCATACCCATGAGAAACCCTTCCAATACTACAAAAGCAATTGATCAAAATATTCAAAGACATTAAATCTTGAGACAACCCTATGAATTCAACAAATTATATAGCGAAATAACTTCATAATAATGCTCCTTCTTAGCTAATGCACTAAACAGAGTAGTGAATGATGAAATTGGAGAAAGGGGTTTCGAATTAATCATGTAATAAAAAAAGTACAATGCTTCATTCAGAGTAAAGCTACCTGATCGACAATTTTCTTCGAGGAATTTAGCAAGTGAGGATCGTTCAAGGGGTTTTTTTGAAAGAATACGAAACTTCATTTTTGGAGCTTGAAGATGTGAGGTTGTGTAAGTGAGCTAACAAAAATAAAACATTAACTTTCGAAGATGGGTTTTGAGAGATTGAAGACGAACGAAATGGGGATCCGAATCTCAAAGCCATGTATGAATTGAAGAGTGTTTTTGTGGGTCGTTTTTTCCGAAGTAAGGTCATTGCAAAAGGCAAATGCATTAAAGAGAAATGTTTTGACAAATTTCACAAACAACCTTTAAGGTTTTCAAAATTGCAAACTTATGTCAAGTATCGATCTTTCCTATTCAAACTACCTATATGATTTCGAAAATTGAAGGTTAAAAATGTAAATCCCCATTCAGGTGTTTTTCGGTTTGAGGTGGGTTTCTACTAAATCCAAAATTATCCATTGATCAAACAAATAAAGGTTGGAAAAGTAACTCGCTGCCCTACCCGCAAGCAGGTTACAAACTTTGGCGGGTCCGGGCCTAACCCACCCGCCAACAAAGGCAGGCCGGGTTAGGCCCGCCATTTTGGGGAAAATGGTTGGCCCTGCCCAGCCCGCCAACCCTAACCCTAACCCGCCGGGTTAGGCGGTGGTCCGGGCCGGGTTAGCCCCGATTTTTTTATTTTTTTTTTTTTATTTTTTTTAACTTTTCAAATAATTAATTAACAATTTATAAATGAATCAATTATAAATGTAATTGTTTTTAATTAACTTTTCAAATATCAATAATTCAATTCAATTAATTTTTTTTTGTTAACATTTCAAATATTAATTCAATTTTAATACAATAAAATTGTAATATAAGAAAAATTAGACTTATTTATTTATCAAAAAATAAAATAAGAAATTACAACAACTATTGCTTCATTAAAAACCTAACCAAGAAAAACCCAATGGGAGAAAAACTTGGTAAAGAAAAAAGAATGCAATAATTGACAATTAATTTACAAATTACATTTTACAAAACAATTAATTTGGGGGTGGTTCACTAGGACCTCTCTCATTGACAATTATTCATTCAATTGATGAAACTTTAGCATAAAAATGAATTATATTTTATACAAGACATGGAAATTTGAGAATAAGTCTTCAATATTTAATTTTTTTTATATTTTACGTACCATAAAAAATAATAATAACAATGTGTCAAATATTACGAAGTTTTATACATTTTAATATTTATGATTTAGAAGTATAGTTTAATATTATTGTGTAAAATTATTTGTAAGAGTTCAATCATAATAGTTTAATTAAAAGAACTAAAAAATGGGAGAAACTTGAAAAAAATAATTAATTTTTTAATTTTTTTTGGGCCAACCCGGTGGGTTGGCTTGCCAACCTTAGGGTTTAGGGTTTTGGGCCAACCCACCGGGTTGGCTATTGCAAAAAAAAAAAAGCAACCTGCTGGGTTGGCGGGTTGCCATATAGCAACCCAGCCCGCCCGGGGCCCTGGGGTCAAGGGCTGGGTTGATTCAACCCTCCCGGGTTGGGTTGGGTTCAACCCTGCCCGCCATATTGGCAGCCTGAGTTGAACCCTCTTCATTGCGGGTCGAGTTAGGTTGACCCGCCTAACCCGGCCCATTTGTTCCACCTCTACAAACAAACCAATTTATATAAGTATTCAATTTTACCTTTTTTTTTTTTAATAAAATTATAAGATTTAAATAAATCATGCTATTGAACTTTGTATTTAATTTACAATGATATATAAATTTTTTTTTCTATTTGTTCTTCAAACTTTTAATTATACCAAAATCGATATTATTTACTAAAGTATGAAACATTTCCACTTCTTCCGAAACACATTCATTCTTGCAAAGTCTATCAATGAAAATGCAAGTTAACAAATTGTCAGTTATAATCACATTAGGACTAATTCCTTCTAAAATCTTCTCTTGATAAAGATTAAGAACCTCGTTGACTTCTTTATTCTTGCAACACCATCTGATTAAAGTATTACAGTAAACAACATTAGGTCCATATCCCTTTCTAGTTAAAACTTCATTTATAAGATCAGTTTTTATGTTGTTTATTGGAAACTATTATTAGAGGTGCGCCTCGAGGCAGAGAAGTTGGATTTGAAGTTCATCAGAGACTATACTTCCAATAATAGATGGAATCAATTAGAAGAGAAAAAATTTATAGCTATAAGACTTTTCTATTCTAATTTTTCAACACATCATATTCTGCGAGAGAATTAATGAAATATGAGACAGAATCTTGAACCTTTCTCTCAATGTTTTAGCCCAGATATCGTGACATTTACTTGTTTGATTAAAGGTCTGTGTGCAGAGAGAAAGATTATGGAATCAATGGAATTGTATAAGCAAATGGTTGCTGTTGGTTGTAGGGCTAATGTGATCACTTGCACCACTTTGATTGGTGGATTGTGTAAAACAGGAAAATAAGTGTTGCCATTAAGTTTCATGAAGAGATGGTTAATGGGAATAAAGAATTTGGTGTTATTTGTAGGCCAGATGTTGTTGCTTATAATACTATAATTGATGGTCTTTGTAAGGCTGGATTGGTTGAGAAGGCTAGACAACTATTGTTGGAATATATGATTCAGAGAGGTGTGGTTCCTAACATTCGTACTTACAACATTTTGATAAACGGTTATTGCTTGGCAAATAGAATCGGTGATGCAAGGGAATTGTTTGATTCTATAACCAGAAAGGGGTATAGGCCTGATGTTGTTTGCTACAATACTTTAATCAATTGGTATTGTAAGAATAAAGAAGTCAATGAAGCTCTTAGTCTTTATCGAGAGATGATTTCAAAAGGAATTAGGCCTGATGTGATTACATATAACACCTTGTTAACTGGCTTTTTTCTTATAGCTAAGGTGAAAGATGCACGGAATTCATTGGTGAGATGCGACTTAACGATGCTTTTCCTAATTTCTGACATATAGCATTTTCATTAATGGACTTTGCAAGAACGAATGTGTTTTGGAAGCATTGGAAATGTTTAATGCTCTTGTAAATAATAAGTTTGCAATCAGCATTGAAGGTTTGAGTTCCCTCATTGATGGATTATGTAAAACAGAGAGGTTGGGAACTGCTTGGGACCTATTTCATAAATTTTGTCTTCATGGAAACCTCGGTGCCGACGTTGTAACATATAACATTTTGATCAATGGGTGTGTAAAAATGGAAAACTAGAAATGGCAAATGAGTTGTTGTCATATATGGAGGAAAATGGTTGTGCTCCGATGTAGTCACATTTACTATGCTTATGTTTGGTTTCCTCAAGAATAATGAGATACCAAAAGTTGTTGAACTCCTTCATAAGATGGTGGAGAGAAATGTGAAGCCGATCAATGTACAATGTCCTTAGTCATGCAAGCTTACTAATGAAGGCCGAAAATTATAGTGAATGTTTGAACGAGCTTCCTCAATTTCCGGTCCAAAAGCGAAATTGATGTTTACGTGATAAAACTTTAGCGAGTATTAAACATTTTTTTCTGAGCGTAATCCTCCCGCAAAAGTTCATCCAAACCACCAAATGCTCTATATTGGTTACGCTAAGCGTAAGGTTCAAGAAACACTTTTATCCTGCTCGAATTTGATAGGGATGGTGATGGGGATGATTGAGAATGATAGCTTTCCCGATCGACATACGATACGTAATCTCTCGTAAGTACATATATTGAGGTGGCAGATTGCAAAGTTGTGTTTGGATTTGCACATGTAGTAGATCTTAAGGGTTTGAGGATTATTTTTTGGTGTAAATTTCAAGTAAGTTTAAAGTTGTATATGAGGAATTGTGGAATGGTTCTTAGTTCAACTACGACAATAATGGTAGTCTCCAAGTTCATCTATTCAAGCCGATCACCATCGGACGATGGTATGTTGCAACTAATTAACTTCATTCATTGATATTCTCAAATATCTAGGCCTGATAAATCTTGATTTATTTATAGTGTTTCACATGTTTCTATTTCTCAATACATATTCTTTTTTAGTTCAAATCTTATAAGACTAGAACTTAGCAGCTCATTTGGAGCTAAATTTGGGAAAAGATCAAGTCATAGCTCTGGCTTTTGGGAGAGCCCTGGTTTGGCCCATTCATCTTTTTTCTTTCTTATCCCGTAGTTCAATATGATTGATCTCGGTATTTTTTTCCGCATAACTTGCTTTTTTGTCCTGCAAATGGTCAATGTTGGAAGCCTAGCAAGGTTATATAGCTATGGAAATTGAATTGGGACATTTAAATGAAGCTAGGTCCATCTACAGAGATGCTACAAGAAAAGATTTAGTGGGACAGTTCGGAGGTATAATTCTTTTACATTACTTGCTTTCAATTATTCTAGATTGATTTATGGACAGGATTTGAATTTGAAAGTTTTTTAAACCTAGGTTTTTTTCCTCCTTCCTTCTCATTTTTTTTTTTTTGGGAAAATTGTTGCTTTTAGTAGTATACGATGCACTTTATTTAATCAATTGATATTTGTCATTTGCAATGCAAACATTTCTATCTTTATTCTCTTTTTGTTGTCCGATGGAAGTTGAAACCGCATAAATGGCTTAAGTCAAGGTTGTTAAAATGTTGTTTATCAAGGAGGGCAATTTATGGAGATCTTTTGAACTCTTAACATAGAATCATGCTCTAGCCTAAGAATATTTTTTAGAGAGTGGCCTTGCAATAGGTCAACCTGTTACTCACACCGTAATCACAATGGTTTAATATGTCATTTTGAATAATTTTTCCAAATCATACGTAAATGATATATGACAGTATCTCTGGGGATCATGCTAGTTGAAAATCCATGACGTTTTTTTTTTTTTTTTTTTTGACTTCAAACTTTAGAGTTATTGATACTCTGATGAAATTGTGGCATATATGAAGCAATCACATTTAAGCCATAGGTAGCAGAGTAGTTTTTGAAACACAATAGGCTGATATCTTTTTCCACTTAGGCTTATTTTTTCCAATATGTTTGAAGAAATTCAAGCTTTACTTTCCGAGTTTCATGTCAAAATATGCTATAGGTTAAATAAAACTTATTGATGTGAATAATTTATATGACCTATCATAAAGTCATCTAAGTTCTCTCTTTTCTATGATCAATTTAGGGTTTAGGTTGATAAAGTTAACCTTGTTATTTTCATCTTATCTTGATTGGCCGTACTATATTTAATCGTATTGTTTCCCAACTCTCGCTCCCGCCTCCCGCCTCCCGCTCCTCCCCTCCCATTCATATTATATGATCTCATCGATGATCTCAAGACATCATCTAAAGTTACCGACAATTCTTGCTTCTTGATTTTATGATGTTGAAAAATATTGTTTTGGGTCCACAACCTGTGGTGACTTTCTTCAATTGTTATGTACTGCCTTTTGGATTTGTTGATATATTCTTTTCCTAAAAAACAAAGTTATTCAGGACATATGCCACAACTGGTTGCCTTTTGAGGGGGAATACGGGACACTTGAAGATTTTGACCACGCTGCACAGAAGGTACACATTCCTGCAGCAGTTTTAATTTATTTGTTTTTAAGTGCCAATTAATCACGTATTTCTTTTTTTCGTCTAATGTGTATGATGCATTTGCATTGCTATTGAGAATTAGTATGTATAGATTTATTAAAAAAACAATTGAAGTGTTTAACTAATGATATTTTAGCTGGTTCCGATGTCCATCTTATCTAGTAACAATATGTGTTTGACTAAAATGCGCCACGTTAGCAGTTGTCTTTGATGACCTCAAATGATGTGCTTGTAAATGAGTTGTGTTTATGTGCCTCTGTACGTATTATGAACTCTTTGCTTCTCTTTTGTCAGAGCTTAAATACTACTGGTGGATCATTGCCTATCTTTTTAAATTTTTAGTTTAAGTGATAACTTAATAGAGTATTGTAGCAAGGTGGTCCACACAGCCTTGTGTTTGAAACTCTCTATGTGATTTGGGCTAGTTTGGTTGGTGATTCAGAAATAATTTTGAAAAACTAAGTTACAATAAAAAAATTTAAAAGTTTTATCTCAATATTTTAAATATTTAAAAATATATTCGGTATTCAAAAATTGTTTTTTGAAGTTAAAAACTATATAAAGACCGAGAAATGATATTTTTCTTGTTTTCTAATTTTACACTAATTTTTAGGATTATATGCAAAAACATTGTTTTGAAAACATTTCAACTTATTTTAATAAAAACTTATTTTCATAAAATTCCTTATAGTCCTTGTTTTCGAAAATAAAACACTATTTAAAATTTATATCAAATAGGCTCTCATTTAGATTATAAATATGTATTTGTATTTATGTTATATTTATGGTCTGATTCAGGGTGTTCAAATAAGCACGAGATTGTGTTAAATTTTAATTATGGTTGTTGGATGCTTAATTATCAATTTAAGCTTTTAAGTCAAGTTGTTACGTAACATTGTTAAAGATGTCATCAATTATGATACATCCGCTTAGTATTTATTGAATGTATGCAAATTCCTCGCTATTTTAACTCAATGCGTAAAGATGCTTGTCTTTGTTCCCTTTGTCGGGTTACACCCGCTTGGAAGAGCCGCAATTATTTAGGTTACAAAGAGAAGCCAAATCTGTTCCCTAACTACTAGATCGAAAGAGAAGTCACATAAGAAAAGTGTTAATGGAAAGAGGAAAACAGATTCAACATGATCGACGAACTGCCTACCTAAGCGTAAAAAATACCGTCCAAAACCCAAACAAAGTGCATGGGAAAGAAAAGGGACCAGCACATAACTTAGTCAAGAAAACGAAGTAGAAGCAAATCCCAAGTTTGAAGAGCATCCAAATGACTAGCACATCAAAGACTCCACCACCTGGAAGAGCCAAAGGATACACGACAAGTGTACCGCATTTTTATCAAACCTTAACTTGTGGCAAGTAGAGATTCTCTCGCACTTCGGAGACTGCTTTTTTATTCTTTTTTTAATGCCGGATAGGCAAATACAGAGATAATTATGATGGTTTTAAATTTTTTTCAAGCAACTTCAAGATCTGAAAAATTCTTTAGCGATGTTGGTCGATTGAATCGTCAATTCTCGCAGACAAGTTCATCGGAAAGTCAAGGGTATGACTGCTTTCTCATTCATTATTTGTCAATGTTCTTTGTGCTTTATGCTTCAAATGAAAAAAGGGGAAGCTATCCACCTGACCTTCCATGTGCACATCGCCTTACAACCAAATCCTTATTTAACATTGTCCGACCTTTAAACTTCAACATATGTATGCATAATGTGGACTGTACCACAGAAATTAGCCCTAAGAAACTAATTTTAATGAGACTGGGAGATCAACATGGCTGATGCATTAGGGAGATTGAAACTGCTAAATGCAGTGTATTCTCTTTGATCAAATTTCTCAAGGGTGCTCACGAAACTTCAATTTGATTTCTTCCTTTCATGTCACAATAAATCATTTAGTTCTTACGCTTTTGGTTTTAAGATGGATGTCCTTTCTAGAGACGATTATGCGCCTCAAATAAACCTGTAAGGGTTGAATTCCATAATTATGGTAAAATTGCTTAATTTTCTAAGTATAAAGAGTCTTAACTGTCTAAGAGCATATTTTTTTCATTTTGATAGCAAGTGATATGCTTAGGAGACTCAACCATAGTCCCATACGTATTTGCCCATATTCTAGCTTGCCTTTAACTATAGCATCCTGTCTGGGACCGTTGCATACTAATTTATAACTATAGGCTAAGTGGAATTATGTTTTATCTTTGTTATTACTTGTGTGTGTTTGTTTGTGTCCAATGCATTTATAGACGTTCATTATTACTTCTACATTTCATTTTCTTACTCCTCGGGTTAAATGGCAACAAGAAAGTAGTAATAAGACTTTCGAGGAGTCTAGAGCGCCACACTCTGCTGCTAATAAACGTAGTGATAACATTCAGCTGAAGGGGAGGAACACATTTGCAATGCCAAGGAACGTCAGACCACTTGGTGTCCCCTTGACAAATTCAAAAGCCGGGGAAGTGGAAGATGGGAAGTCGAAGTCAAATAATGAGTTCAGAGAAATGATCCTTAAGAAGTGAGATTTGTTCCTGAGGTTACATGTTACATGCTAACTAGAATAGCACAATAATTGACAAACTTCTCTTTCTTATAAAAAACATAAGGTTTTGCCTTAATATGTTTCTCAGAACACAATTATGACAAACGATACCTGTTTGAGTACGAAAAATATATATCAAGACTTTATTGTAAATTTTCTTCCGTATATGGGGTAGTTCATACCCATTTTATTCAAAAAGGGTAAAGTTCTAATATGTTTCCTATGGAACACTTATTTCATCCAATTTGTGATGAGGATAGCCTCAATCCCTTAACCCCAAGATTTAGAGAAATTTTAGTCAATTAGATGGCGATCAAGTTCCTTTTTATGTGACAAATGACCAATGGTATAGGATCTAACAAGATCATGAAAACTATTATGGGTTGGTGGTCTATTCTTGGTCTAAAATAACATTGAATACCTCACAAAGGCAAATCAAGTAGGTTCTTTGTGTTCTCCGCACCTATTGATTCTATTCTAGCGGAGAATCCATTTTACTATTTGTCATAGATGAAAATCCTAATGTAGAAAGATGGACCATTAGAGCACTATTTTTTCATACAAATGGGTCGTCTAAAGGACGATCGCCGCGGGCGATGAGTTATATCGCCGCTGCGATACGATCGCCGCGGGGCGATGGATTATATCGCCGCGGCGAGCGTATTACAGACTCTCAGCTCCTGACTGTTCATACAAAGAACCAAAAACACTCTAACCAGATTTTGCAATCAATCAAACACATTGATCTCAAACAAATATCCATCATGCATTAAACCAAACCAACAGATCATCAACAAATTAAATTAATCGATTAATCGCCTTTTTTTTAAAAACATATTTTCAAGACGTATTTACGCAGATTCAATATGGCAACATACTATCATCAAATACATGTTATCAACCATACACATAAAAATTGTAAAAATTCCAGCACTTCTTAGGCTCGATACCACCGTTAGTAAACGGTCCCGTATAACGCCAGCGAAACGAAAAATAAAAATAACAGGATCGCTTACATGAGCCAAGATCAAGGGTATGATTTTAACAATTTATATTAAATAAAATCTGCATAAATATTCAACATGAGTTAAGAGAAACAAACGCACGTTGGAAGGCTCCTCCAAATTTGTTCGACGAACGCTTTGCTACCGATCCAAGTGTAGGATCGAACCAAGAAGTCCACACGAAGACAATTAAAAGAACCAAAGAGGATTTGCTAGATCCTCCTTGGTTTTTAAGAAATTAAGAAGAAAAGTTTCAAAATTTCAATTTGAATTGAAATTTAGCAATGGTGTTACGGGCTGTGGGAGAGGCAAAGATTGGGGTCAGGGGCCTGTGTGTTTTTATTTTATTGGTTTTACAAAAGGAAAAACCCCTCAACTTCATTTAAAAATCAACAAACACATTTTTCCTTTTATATTTAAAAACCAATTGCCCTATTCCCATACGGAATAGGGCTTGGGCTCCAACCCAAACGCCCCATGTTGCCAAACACTCCCAAATTAGATTTATTTTATTTATTTCCATCATTATTTCAATTAAAATCAATTAATATATATATTTAAATATATATTAACATTTAACAATAATGATAATTTATTTAAATTTAAATATGGGGGTGGGAACACATATTTAAACGGTAATTTCACTTATTTAATTTTTCTAACAAATTAAATAAAGGCTACGACCTCAGCAAATTTAATTGCACGTGAAATTACCAAAATACCATTTTGCCCTTTTAAAAAGACGAAAACGCCCTTCTTCTTCTTCCCCGAGTCTTAAATTATCCTTTCTGTGTGTGACCCTTAGGCTCCTCATCATACCGGTAGTGTATGCAGATAGGATTAACACCAATTAATCGCCTCACTTAATACACAAACCAAGATTGGCCCCCTAGCAAGGCATCATGGCCACCCGATAGATTCTGGATTCAAAGAAAGTAGCTACCACAACGATATGGTTACCGTGCAATTCGATCCCTTTCATCATACGTTATCTCGACGAGACGAAGGCATAGAAATAGTGTCAACCTTCGTTACTTTCGATATTATTTATTCGGGCTTTTGGACCAATGACCCGTATTATAAACTGGATAGAGCAACAACTCAATCCCACCGTGGCCACGCTTTTAGTGTCATTGCCATATACCGAATTGCGCCGTGAGATAATCTCCTGCACTGGAGTGATAAATCCTCCTGTCAATCCACCATAGTCTTGATACACTCCTTGATGCAGCCCAATCACCACCGTATTGACAAATTCAAAAGAATCGCGTAGGCTAGTGTCAAACCGCACCAATCGGCACAAGGCGCTCCTGATCTCAAGTCTAAGGATCACATGCACCACCATTCGTAGAGGATTTGTTCCATAGACACGGGGTTACCATCCATATGGAATTCCTCTCGTGGGTCATCCAGTGGAACTTGTCCATGGGTGTAATCGCCACAAACAAACACCCATGTGTTGCACCTGTGTTGTCACCAAACAACCTTGACAAGTGAGATCACCACCGCCTTTCAGTGGTCGCTCAACACTATGATAGCCTTTACCGTATTATCCTCTGGCCCTTCCTTCCTCAGAATAATACTGGGGCTACTGACGCTTCTAGAATGGCCACCATGTGCTCATAGGGTTCTCACTATCAAGATTTGAAACACTTGATACCCTCATCACGGCTCTACCATTCCAAGGACATATATCAATACATATTGCAAATAATAATGATTTACGCGAATATAGAATAAAATGCCTTTTTATTATTGATTAATGAACATTATTACAAAGAGTCAATTCTACAATAATTGTTTGGCTCTAGGGCATCTACTCTTAACAATCTCCCACTTGCACTATAGCCAATCATTCATGTATTTAATACCAAATGATTTCAAGTGCCTTTCATGCTTTGTCCGCGACAGAGGCTTTGTTAGTTGGATCTGCGAGATTGTCGCGCATGCACTTTAATAATCTGCAACTCCTTTCCTCTCAACTATCTCTCCGATGAGATGGAATCGTCGAGGTATGTGTCCTGATTTCTCATGAGACCTGGTTCCCTAGCTTGAAATTGCTCCATTGTTGTCACAATAGATATCTATAGGATCAACAATCATAGGAACCACACCAAGTTGTGAATGAACTTAATCCGTATCGCCCTCCTTGGCCGCATCCGACAATGCAATATACTCACCTTCCATTGTAGAATCCGCTACAAAGTTTTGCTTGAGCTCTTCCACCACTACACCGCCTATTGAGACAAAATACAAACCCCGATTGCGATCGATAATCATCTTTGTCCGTTTGGAAACTAGCATCACCGTATCCTCTTACAAAGGAGCTCATCTTCCCTCCATAAAACCAAGAACATATCCTTAGTCCTCTTAAGGTACTTAAGAATATTCTTGATAGCCATCCAAAGACGCTCACCCGATCCGATTGATATCTACTACAAGTGCTCAAAGGCACATGAGACATCAATTCGAGTACATAGCATGGCATACATGATGGATCCAATTGCCGATGCATATGGGAATCCTTTCATCCTATCTCTCATCTTGTGTTTTAGGACACAATTCCTTAGAGAGATAAACACCATGTGACATCGGAAGAAATCCTTTCTTGGATTCTTCCATACCGAATCGGGGCTTCAGCTTTTGTCAATATATGCACTCCGACTTAGGCCAAGCCAACCTATGTGATCTATCACGATAGATCTTTATACCAAGGATGTAGGTCCGCTTCCCCTAAGTCCTTCATGGAGAAGCACTTGGATAACCAAGTCTTTTACCGACCGCAAGTTTCTGGCATATCATTCCCGATCAGAAGTATGTCATCGACATACAACACTAGGAATGCTAATTGCCGCTCCCATCACTTTCTTGTAAACATAGGCTCATCTTCGCTCTTAATAAAACCGAATTCTTTTTACGGCTTCCATCAAAACGAATGTTCCGCCTTCCTTCAAGCTTGCTTAGTCCATAAATGGATCTCTCGCAACTTGCATACCTTATTAGCTTGACTATCAAGAACGAAACCATCAAAGTTGTGTCATATACACATCCTCCCTCAAGGTTTCCGTTCAGAAAGCAGCTTTGACATCCATTTGCCAAATCTCATAGTCATGATATGCAAAGAATTGCAAGCATAATCCGGATGGATTTAATCATGGCAACCGCTAAAAGGTTTCTTCATAGTCAATGCCATGAATTTGTTTGAAACCTTGGCAACCAAAGTGCTTTATAAGTATGCACATTGCCATCCATGTCGGGCCTTCTTCTTGAAGACCCATTTACACCCTATGGGTTTTATCCCTTCAGTGGTTCCACCGCAGACCACACTTGGTTCTCGTACATGGAGTCCATCTCGCATTTCATGGCTTCAAGCCATTTAACAACTGGATCCGATATAGCGTCCTTCGTAGGTTCTAGGGTTCATCGCCTTGGTAGACCAAGACGCCACCATGTTGAGTCACGAGATAACCGTATCTCTCGGGCTCATGGCGTACTCTCCCGCATCTACGAGCCCTCCCGTGCTACCCTTGAGGTAGGTTCACTTTGATCCACAAGTTGTGGAGTAACCTCCTCTAATGCTCAACCACTTCGTGGTACATCATCCCGTCCTTGGTCTAGTATACCTTATGGTTCTAGAACTTCATCGAGTTCTATTTTTCTCCCACTAGTACTTCTTAGAAAAATATTCCTTTTCTAGGAAGACACCAGATCGAGCAACAAAAATTTTGCGCTCTTCTGGGTGGTAGAAATAGTATCCTTTGGTCTCCTTTGGATACCCCACAAATATACATTTACAGGATTTTAGGGCCCAGCTTGTTCAAAGTCAATTTCTTAACATAAGCTTTGCAACCCCAAATCCTTAGATAAGACAAGTTGGGCTTTCGCCCACTCCATAGCTCATATGGAGTCTTATCTACATACTTTGACGGCACACGGTTTCAAAACGTGAGTCGCAGCCTTCTAGGCATAACCCTGCAACGATGCAGGTAAATCACTAAAACTCATCATGGACCTAACCATGTCAAGTAATGTCCTATTCCTCCTTTCTGACACTCCATTGTGTTGGGGTGTATAAGGAGGGGTGAGTTGTGATACTATCCCACATTCCTTCAGTACTCAAAACAAAACCCCGAGCTTAAGTATTCACCTCCGATTCCGACCGAAAGAGCTTTAATACTTTTGCCCAACATATTCGTACTTCATTCCCGAATTCCTTGAATTTATCAAAGGCTTCGATTTATGTCTCATAAGGTAGACATAACCATATCTACCGAAATCATCGCAAATGTGATGAAGTATGAATATCCACCTCCGGCTTCAATCAATAGTGGACCACATACATCACTATGGATGATGCCTAACAGCTTCAAGAGCCCCTTTCACTTTGTCCCGTGAAAGGAGACTTGGTCATCTTGCCTAAAAGGCATGACTCGGATACCTCAAATGACCGAAGTCAAACGGGGCCAAAACTCCATCCCTTTGAAGTTTTGCAATGCGAGTCTTATTAACATGACACAATCTACAATGCCAAAGATATGTTTGGTTTTGATCGCTATGTTTAGCTTTCTTGGTTTCAATATTGAGAATATCTTTATTGTTTAAATCAAGAACATATAATCCATTATATAACCTTGCAATTCCCAAATAGAATACCATTCAAACTAAAGGACAACAATCCATTAGATATCTCAAAATGATACCCCATATTATCCAAAAGCGGATACCTAAATAATATTTCTAGAAATAGAAGGTACATGATAACAATTATGTAGTTCCAATAATAAGCCCGTAGGCAAAGATAAACAATAAGTCCCTTCGCCCAGCCAACGCAGCCACATGTGCTCCATTTCCAACTCGTAGGTCCACTCTCCCTTGGCGAGCACTCTACTCGCCTTAGTCCCCGCACATCAAGACAAATGTGAGTACCACATCCCGTGTCCAATGACCCAAGATGTTGAGGGAGAGAAGTTAACTCTAATCATAAAAATACCGCAAGTCAGTAGTCCTACTTCTTCTTCTGAAAGGCCCTCCATTAGAAGAAAGCTTCCTCCAAGGGCCTGCTTGCTCATTACAAAAGCCAAGCAGTGACTACCTTACCCTCCTTCCCTATGCCACTCTCGTAGCCCAAGAGCAACCTCGTCCTTTGGGCTTGGGCTTAGGTTTGGCCTTGGCCTTACCTCCTTGCCTTGCCAGAATCCCTCCCTTTGGTTTCCCATCTGGGGCAAGCTTGAACCAAAGAAACAGTCTTGGACTTTTTTCAAGTCCGCTCGTAGCCCTCCCTAAGCATGTTCAAGTTGCTCGAGTGGTTTTGGTTTTTCCATCGTGTTCATATTGAAATTCATTATGAACGGAGCATAAGAGTCGCAAGGATTGCACTTAAATCCATTTGTAATTTTGCATCCAAGCCACATCCCAAAGTCAAGCCTCTATGTGCTCGATCATCTTGAGCACATGAGACCAACTTGGGCACCCTCAACTGATCGACTCCCAAACAAAGGTTTCGACACCTTGTATCTCATGTCGAGCATTTGTTTCATAAAGCTCCTTGAGGATGTAGAATTAATGGAAGAAGCATCCATATTCTCATGCCGCTGGCAAAGATAGGTGTCATCGATGCTAACATCAAGCATTGAACGCTATCAGATCATCAAGGAACTTTTGATAAGTATCCTTAACTTCCCCGAGTGGGCATCAAGATCGGGGCTCACCATGTATGGCTTTTCAAGGATATACAATTTTCTTTTTCGACTTGAGTATAATCCGAAGATTACGATACTACCGAAATTGATCCATCCAACCCTCGCTTTCTTTTCGATTATCTGCCGCAGTTCATAATGCTCATTTTGGTGAATCTACAATTGGCGTAAAAATATAAAGTTAATATAAAGTTCATTGTTGTTTAATATGGTCTTTTATTAAACGATGCTCCCACTATTTTACTCAAGCCAATAGCCCTCACTATTAACTCCTAAAGCCCGCTGACTTTCCTAAGGGACCGAGATCCCATCCTTCCCATTTCAAACCTTCGCTTTGGCGAACAAGCCAAAAATGAGTTGATTAGGTAGGCCAACAAACTTAATTCACACCAATGATAGCTCCCACTATCAACCTCAAATGTGAGAAAGCCAACAAGCCAATCACACAATCCAATGGCTCCAACCATTTTCCTCAAGTGTGATTCTCCCGCACGGAGAGTGGACACTACATGTCACCACGCACACATAATATGTGTATTGCTCTACTATGCCTATGATGCGTTTATCAACCTTCGCTTTGGCGAACAAGCAAAACCGCTTATTTTAAGCTTCCACCCATCACCATTAAGGAAAACTCCAATGTAGTTTTAACCTCCCACCGGTAGAAGTGTACCTTCGCTTTGGCGAACAAGGTTTCACTAACAAAGGGTTTGATTAAAACCATGGTGATGGAAGGCTTACGTGACTTAATATAATTCAAATGAGGGTTTGTTATTTAATGTCTCATCGTATTATTATCTTTGTTAGAATGACATTGTTTGGCATGTTATCAAACATTCAACCTTAGCATGCATTCTAAACAAAAATTAAACGCTGCCGGACATGGCCTAACTAAAACCGATTTCCTCCCGAGCCTAGAGGAATCCGTGGGTGGGTCACTTAGGGGTCCCGTAATAAACATCTTCGAGTCTTCAAGTATGGTTGCTTCGCCCTTTGCTTCGCCTTCAAGTACATTACAAACTATCGCTCTAAATTTACAATAAATAATTATACAAATTCTTTACATCAATAAATTTAGAAACCTCCCCGATTTACATTCGAGGGGAATTAGATGAGAAGAGAATGTACATCGAGAAGAGGAGAAAGGCAGACACGCAGCCCTATTTAATAAATAATACAACCATACATACCCAAATATTTTAAAACATTCACCCCTAGGTCTAAGGCTCATGTACCGGGCACCATGCAATATACAAACATGTACAAAGCATACATTTCAAAAACAATCAATTTCTGAAATTTTTGGGTTAATTACAATTTACCCCCTGACAATTTGCAGATTTCGTTTGGTCCAAAAGTTTTGAAACTTTGCATTTTGCCCCCTGCACACTTGGAAGTGCGCCGCTGCAGCGATGAGTTGGGACGCCGCGGCGTGCATTGGTTTTGGTACAACAGACGTCCGAAGGGACGATCGCCGCGGCGATGGGTTATACGCCGCGGCGAGCGCCAAGCTTATACAAACCGTCGCCCTCCCAAAGGACGACGCTACGCGATGAGTTATATCGCCGCTGGGCGAATTTACGATCGCTGCGCGATGGATTATATCGCCGCGGCGAGCGATACGATCTCGTAGCTCCCGGATCTGCTTCATACAAAGAACCAAAAACACTCTAACCAGCATTTTTGCAATCAATCAAACACATTGATCTCAACAAAAATCCATCATGCATTAAACCAAACCAAAGCAGATCATCAACAAATTAAATTAATCGATTAATCAGTTTTTTTTAAAAACATATTTCAAGACAGATTTACGCAGATTCAATATGGCAACATACTATCATCAAATACATGTTATCAACCATACACATAAAAATTGTAAAATTCAACACTTAGGCTCGATAACCACTATTAGTAAACGGTCCCCGTATAATGCCAAATGAAACGAAAAATAAAATAACAGGGATCGCTTACATGAGCCAAGATCAAGGGTATGATTTTTAACAATTTATATTAAATAAAATCTGCATAAATATTCAACATGAGTTAAGAGAAACAAACGACGTTGAAGGCTCCTCCAAATTTGTCGACGAACGTTTTGCTACCGATCCAAGTGTAGGATCGAACCTGCGTAGTCCACACGAAGACAATCTTAAAAGAACCAAAGAGGGATTTGCTAGATCCTCTTTGGCTTCAAGATTAAGAAGAAGTCAAAATCAATTGAATTGATTTTAGGCAATGGTGTTACGCTGGGAGAGGCAAAGATTGGGGTCATTGGTGTATATTGGTTTTACAAAGAAAAACTCACTCATTAAAAATCACACACATTTTTTCCTTTTATATTTAAAAAACAATTTGCCCTAATCCCATACTTTAATAGGCTTGGGCTCCAACCCAAACGCCCCATGTTGCCAAACACTCCCAATTTGATTTATTTTAATTTCCATCATTATCTCAATTAAAATGAATTAATATATATATTTAAATATATATTAACATTTAACAATAATGATAATATATTTAAATATGTGCGAACACACATTTAAACGTAATTTCACTTATTTAATTTTTCTAACAAATTAAATAAAGGCTACGACCTCAAAGAAATTTAATTGCACCGTGAAATTACCAAAATACCATTTCGCTTTAAAAGACGAAAACGCCCTCTTCTTTCTTCTTGCATCTTAAATTGTCTTCTATGTGTGTGACCCTTAGGCTCCTCATCATACCTTCCTAGGCAGGTCGCATTGCGACTTAACACCAACCAATCGCCTCACTAATACACGTAACAAGATTGGCCCCTAGCAAGGCATCATGGCCACCCGATAGATTCGATTCAAAGAAAGTAGCTACCCGTCAACGATATGGTTACCGTGCACCCGATCCCTTCATCATAATGCTATCCTCGACGAGACGAAGGCATAGAAATAGTGTCAACCTTCGGTTACTCGATATTATTTATTCGGGCTTTTGGACCAATGACCCGTATTATAAACCGGATAGAGCAACAACTCAATCCCACCGTGGCCACGCTTTAGTGTCATTGCCATATACTCAATTGCGCCGTGAGATAACTTTCTCTCCCCGCACCCGGGAGTGATAAATCCTCCACAATCCACCATAGTCTTGATACACTTCCTTGATGCACCAATCACCACTCGGTATTGGATAAACTTTCAAAAGAATCAAGTAGGCTAGTGTCAAACTACACCAACCTAGGCACAAGGCGCTCCGTTGATCTCAAGTCTAAGGATCACATGCACCACCATTCGTTAGAGGATTTGTTCCATAGACACCGGGTTACCATCCATATGGAATTCTCTCGGGTGGGTCACCTGAACTTGCCGGTGTAATCGCCACAACAAACACCCATGTGTTGCACCTGTTGTCACCAAACAACCTTGACAAGTGAGATCGCCACCGCTTTCGACAGGTCGCTTCAACACTATGATAGCCTTACCGATTATCGTGCCCTCTGCTCGACAATACCAGGGGCTACGGACGCTTCTAGAATGGCCACCATATGTGCTCATAGGGTTCTCACTATCAAGATTTGAAACACTTGATACCCTCATCACTCTCTTACCATTCTAAGGACATATATCAATACATATTGCAATAATAATGATTTACGCGATATAGAATAAAATGCCTTTTATTGATTAATGAACATTATTACAAAGAGTCAATTCTACAATAATTGATTGGCTCTAGGGCATCTACTCTAACAATTCATTCTTAATTTTAAGCGAGTACTTGAGAGGGTTTAAGTGATATATGAATTATGTTTCATTTTTTGTTGCTTTTATGTACTAAGTCACTAGGTGCGAGATACCCCCTGGCGACCATTGTTAACTTGTTCCCCCATGGGCTCTTTCCCATGTCGCCTCCCCGGAATTAGCTTGTGTTCTAACTTCATGCCCATGAGTATAATATTTGGATTTTGCTAACCCCTTTCTCATATTTGGAAGGGGTACTTATACAAGTTTACACCAAAGGAATTAGAGAGAACTTCGGGATTGCCATCAGACTTGGCAAGCGATTTCATGATTTTAGTGATTGCGTGCTAGGATCGCGCAAATATTGATTCGTTCTTATCCCTCCCGAGATGTTCGAGATAAGGCTAATCCCTTAGTCCTGCGAATAGCTTTATTGGATGGTAGCGACGAGGTTATGTTGAGTCGACTTCAAGATTCCATGACTTGAGACCACGCGATCTACCGATTTCCTGCTACCGAGACTTTTGAGCTTACGCCAAAAAATCACACACAATAATATCTTGTGGTCTTTCTTACTTTTAATATAAGTAATCAGTTTATGCATGTTTAAAGTTAAAAGTTTTGTACTTAAATAATATTTTTATAAAGGAGATTAAATTAATAGTAATCATTTTGATTAAGCATATTGAAGTTATAAAAGTAGTTATGTTCTCGATTGACGTAAAAAAATTTTAATCAATAAGCAAACATTGATTATAAATGTTTAACATTAAAATTCATGGATTCTCTTGAAATTAACTCGCTTCTATGAGTATCGTGATTAAAACATTATTAAAATTATGTCATAAAATTTGTGGTTCAAAGGATTAACATAAAAACAAGGAGGAGAAGATGGAAAATTTAATCAATAAAAAACAAACGAATATTAAATAAATACATAATGATCCATCCACTACCATTGAATAAGAAAAATTAATTGAAAGAATTAGCATATCAAAACATTGAGAGAAAGGTTCAAGATTTTGTCTCATATTTCATTAATTCTCTCGCATAATATGATGCTTTGGAAAATTAGAATAGAAAAGTCTTATAGCTATAAATTTTTTCTCTCTTCTAATTGATTCCATCTATTATTGGAAGTATAGTCTCTGATGAACTTCAAATCCGACTTCGTTGCCTCATGGCGCACTTCTAATAACATTTTCTAGTAAACAACATAAAAATTGATCTTATAAATGAAGAAGTTTTAATTAGAAAGGGATATGGACCTAAGGTTGTTTGCTACAATACATTAATCAGATGGTGTTGCAAGAATAAAGAAGTCATCGAAGCTCTTAATCTTTATTAAGAGAAGATTTTAGAACGAATTAGGCCTAATGTAATTATAAATGACAATTTGTTAACTTGCATTTTCATTGATAGACTTTGCAAGAATGGATGTGTTTCGGAAGAAGTGGAAATGTTTCATACTTTAGTAAACAATATCGATTTTGGTATATTGAAAAGTTTGAAGAACAAACAGAAAAAAAAAAAAAAATTATATATGATTGTAAATTAAATACAAAGTTCAATAGCATGATTTATTTAAATCTTATAATTTTATTAAAAAAAAGGTAAAATTGAATACTTATATAAATTGGTTTGTTTGATCAATCAGATAATTTTGGATTTAGTAGAAACCCACCTCAAACCGAAAAACACCTGAACGTGGATTTAAATTTTTAACCTTCAATTTTCGAAATCATAAAGGTGGTTTGAATAGGAAAGATTGATACTTGACATAAGTTTGGGATTTTGAAAACCTTAAAGGTTGTTTGTGAAATTTGCCAAAACATATCTCTTTAATGCATTTGCCTTTTGCAATGACCTTACTTGAAAAAACGCCACAAAAACACTTGGGGGAGTTTATTAAAAAGACATTTGAAGTTTACATTTAATTAAAAGGCTTAATTTGGTGATCATTTAATTGAAGGTTAAAAATCATTTAATTTATTAAACGATCATTTAATAGTGGTTTTGGGGCAATTTGTGTTTCTGTGAAAAAAAAAAAGTTTAAAAATTTTTTTTATTAGTTTTTATTTATTTAGGCTTAATTTGGTGATTTTATTGGTTTATGACTCGATCCAATTCTACAGAGAGTTGGAATTTGATCCGTAAATTGAACGCAGCTTTACGAAAGTTGCGAAAAGAGGCACAAAGAAAACAAATTCCACATTCACGCTCATCCAAAGGACCCGTATTCGTAAATAGGAAAAGAGATGGTCGCGCGTAACATTGAAGGAGTTGGTCGCCCCCGATTTTAATAAGCAAACTTTTGTGTATTTAGTACCCTACTTTAGATGTTGCTTTTGAACTTAAGTCCTTCCTAATTCACTTGTTGCCTACATTCCGTGGTCGTGCCAGGTGAAGATCCAAATAAACATCTAAAAGAGTTCCATGTAGTCCTGCTTCAAGCATGAGACCAACAGGGTGACAAGAGGAGCAAATTAAGTTGAGAGCTTTCCTTTTTCGCCTGGGGATGATGCAAAGGATTGGCTCTATTATTTACCATCTGGGACAAACCACAACATGGAACGAGATGAAAAGGATGTTTTTAGAAAGATTTTTCCCAAAGATCCGGAGCCGCCACCATCAGAAAGAGATATGTGGTATAAGGCAATATAATGGAGAGACATTGTATGAATATTGGGAGCGATTCAAGAAACTATGTGCAAGTCTCCTCACCACCAAATAAGTGATCACCGTTAATTCAAGATTCTATGAAGGATTGCCGCCATGGAAAGGAACATGATAGATGCAGCAAGTGGAGGTGCGTTAGTGGATAAGACTCCTGAAGCTGCCAAACAATTAATCTCAAACATGGCTGCCAATTCCCAACAGTTTGGTACAAGACATGATGCGCCAACCAAAAGGGTGAATGAGGTAAATACATCTTCCATTGAACAACAATTATCCGATCTTACCTCTTGTTAGACAATTGGTCATAGGGGAATGCACAATAGGTAAAGGCGTGTGGGATATGTTCGACAATGGGACACCAAACGGACATGTGCCCAACACTTCAAGACGAAGGGGCTGAGCAGGTTAATGCAGCAGGAAATTTTCCTGGACCACCGAGGCAGTATGACCCTTACTCTAACACTTACAACCCAGATGGATGGATCATCCGAATTTCGCCACGAGGAAATAAACAAATAGGAGGTGGACAAAGTTTCTTCCAATAGACAACAACAAAGTTTTCACCAAGCAACTCCGCCTCACGCAGTTCAAACTCGTCCCTCCCCCGGAAGATATAGTTAAGTCCCTTGCTTTGAATACCAAATGCTTTCAACAAGATACAAGATCTAGTATTCAAAGTCCTGGAGAATCAAATGGGTCAAATGGCAACCGCTATAAATCGCTTAGAGGCTCAAGTTGGAGGGAAGTTGCCTTCAAACAAAGGGTGAACCCAAAAGAGAATGTGAATGCAAAGGACGCTAAGAAGCGCAAGAAAGTGGAAGAACCAAAACTAGATACCCAAGTATAGCAAAGGAAGTAGAGATGGAAGATGAAATTGAGAAAGAAGAGGCTACAACTGAATCAAAGGTAATTCCTAACCCTTCAATTCAACTTCAATCTAATACTTTACCTTTTCCTAGCGATTTGGCGAAGCCAAAGAAGGAAGAGACGGATAAGGAAATTTTGGAGATGTTTCGCAAGGTGGAAGTGAATATACCTCTCATTGGATGCAATTAAGCAAGTGCCAAGATATGCGAAATTTCTTAAGGAGCTATGCACCAATAAGCGGAAGTTAAACGGTGATGAGAAGATAATAATGGGAGAAAATGTGTCGTTAGCCTTCCAAAGAAAACTTCCTCCCAAATGCAAGGATCCGTGTATGTTTACAATTCCGTAAGATAGGTAACACCAAGATTGAGAGAGCTATGTTAGATTTAGGAGCTTCGATTAATGTTATGCCACGATCTATTTATGCTTTATTAAATCTAGGTCCTGTGAAAGATACTGGTGTTATTATCCAATTGGCCGATCGCACTAATGCGCACTCGGGCCGGGGTAGTGAGGATGTTCTTGTGCGGTGTCAATGAGCTAGTGTTCCCGGCTGATTTCTACATTCTGATATGGATGATTCCTCTTCTCCCCGACCCCCTCCCCGCACCTATCTTACTAGGAAGACCATTCCTAAATATAGCCCGAACAAAAATAGACGTTCATGATGGTACCCTCACGATGGAATTTGATGGTGAAGTTATTCGTTTTAATATTTTTGATGCCATGAAATATCCAACTGATGTTCAATCTATTTTTGCTATTGATGTTGTTGATCCTATTGATTCCATAGTGCAAGAGATCTTTGAGTTGAATAATGCAGATGAGTTAGAGGTTGCCCTCCTCAAACATGTGGAATTAGAGGAGAAAGGAGAGACGGAGCGTCTTGAAGAATTGAAGGAAACAAAGGGAGCCTTTACATTCTTTAAAACCAATTCCAGAAAGGTATGGAGTTTCTTTTATGAAGCTGCCTGATTCTCACCAAAAATTGTTACCTTCTGTTTTGCAGGCCCCTATACTAGAGCTGAAGCCATTACCGAGCCATTTGAAATATGTGTACCTGGGAGAGAAGGAGACACCGCGAATTGTGTCGAATAAGTTAACACCCAATCAAGAAGAGAAACTCGGTTCGAATGTTCAATGGGAACATAAGGAAGCGATTGGCCTGACCATAGCCGACATTAAAGGGATTAGTCCGTCCCATATGCATGCATCGGATTTTGTCGAAGAAGATTCCAAACCGACACGGGAAGCACAACGTAGATTAAATACCCCAATGATGGAGGTGGTGAAAAAAGAAGTCCTAAAGCTTTTAGATGTTGGGGTAATTTATCCAATTTCGACAAGAAGGGTAAGTCCAAGGCAAGTTGTCCCCAAGAAATCGTGTTACAGGTGAAAAACCAAGACAATGAGTTGGTCCCCTTACACGTATTCGCACAGCCGGGCGCGTGTGCATTGATTACGTGAAGTTGAACTCAACAACTCGAAAAGATCACTTTCCACTTCCCTTCATTGATCAAATGCTTGAGAGGTTAGCTGGTCATATTTATTATTGTTTTCTTGATGGATTTTCAGGGTATAACCAGATTGTCATAGCGCCGGAAGATCAAGAGAAGACGACATTCACATGTCCATTTGGTACTTTTGCCTACCATCGAATGCCGTTTGGTCTCTGTAACGCTCCAGCCACTTTTCAGCGATGTATGGTAAGTATCCTTTCAAAATATGTTGAGTCAATCATAGAGGTCTTTATGGATGATTTTAGTGTCTATGGTGATTCATTTGATAAGTGCTTGCATAACCTTACACTGATTTTAGACAGATGCATGGAAACTAACCTTGTACTTAACTGGAAAAAATGTCATTTTATGGTAGAGCAAGGTATAGTTTTGGGGCATATTGTTTCATCTAAAGGAATAGAGGTTGATAAATCTAAGATAAATTTGGTTACAGCTTTGCCTTACCCCGCCACCTCAGCGGGAAGTTCGATCTTTCTGGCCATGCGGTTTCTATCGAGATTTATCAAGGATTTTTCCAAAATTGCATTACCCCTTATGCAGATTGTTACAAAAAGATGTGGAGTTTCAATTTGATGAGCAATGCAAGGAGGCATTTGACCAGCTGAAAACATTGTTGACGACAGCACTAGTGATACAACCACCTGATTGGGAGCTATCGTTCGAAATTATGTGTGATGCGAGCAATTTCGCATTAGGTGTCACTTTTGGGTCAACGAGTTGGAAGAGCGTGTCATGCCGTTTATTATGCATCCAGACCTTGAATGGCGCCAGCCTAAATTATTCTACGATCGAAAAGAACTTTTTATCTCGTTGTTTTTGCTTTAGAGAAATTTCGTCATATTTATTGGGTGCTAAAGTCATTGTTTTTTCCGATCATGCAAATTCCGAGGTACTTGCTCACAAAGAAGGAGGCTAAACCAAGGCTAATTAGGTGGATTCTTCTCCTCCAAGAATTTGATTTAGAGATTAACGATAAAAAGGGAGCAGAATGTTGTAGCAGATCACCTTAGTCGCTTGGTTCGTGGCGCCGATGAACTTCCTTTTACGAGACACATTTCCGATGAGCAATTGTTTTCCATTGAAATGGCGCCACCATGGTATGCAGATATTGTCAATTTTTTAGTTACTAATGTGTTGCCAAATGATTTGACTAGAGCTCAAAAGGATAAGATCAAGAGTGATGCTAAGTATTATGCGTGGGACGATCCATATTTGTGGAAGCATTGTACGACTAAGTGATAAGAAGGTGCATACCCTAACATGAATTTACTTCCTATTCTAACCTTCGTCATACCTATGCATGTGGAGGACATTTTGGACCACAGAGGACACTCGTAAGGTATTGGAATGTGGCTTTATTGGCCACCGTTGTTCAAAGACGCCTACATGTTCTCGTAAGTCATGTGATAATTGCCAAAGAATAGGAAACATTTCTCGTAGAGATCAAATGCCACAATCTCCCATATTTATTGTTGAAATTTTTGATGTTTGGGGCATTGATTTTATGGGCCCATTTCCTGTTTCCTTTGGTAATGTTTATATTCTATTAGCTGTTGATTATGTTTCCAAATGGGAGGAGGCGAAAGCCACCAGAACTGACAATTCAAAGGTTGTTGCAGATTTCGTTAAAACTCACATTTTTGTCAGGTTTGGGATACCAAGGGCCATAATCAAATGATAAGGGCACTCATTTTTGCAACAGGACAATAGAGGCATTGCTTAAGAAATACCATGTCACACACAAGGTCTCCACATCGTACCACCCACAAACCAATGGCCAAGCAGAGGTGTCAAATAGAGAGATCAAGTTAATTTTGGAAAAGACAATGAACCCAAACAGAAAGGATTGGTCTTTGAGATTAGACGATGCATTATGGGCATACAGAACAGCATATAAGACACCTATTGGCATGTCCCCATACGTATTAGTGTTCGGTAAGTCCCGTCATCTTCCAAAGGGAATTAGAGCACAAGGCTTATTGGGCGATCAAGCATTGCAATATGGAGATGAAGGAAGTCAAGCATTAGGAAATTGCAATTGCAAGAACTTGAGGAGTTGAGGAATGATGCCTACGAAAGTTCACACATTTACAAAGCAAAGACTAAAGCCTTTCATGACAAGATGATCTCAAGGAAGCACTTTTCGCTTGGACAAGAAAGTCCTTCTTTTTCATTCAAGGTCAAGTTGTTTCCTGGGTAAGTTACGTTCGTTGGGGTGGGACCTTTTATTGTGACTAATATTTTTTCCTCATGGTGCAAGAGGAAATACAGAGTTTGAAAACAAACAAGGGGTTTAAGGTCAATGGACATAGGCTTAAGCCTTACTATGAAGGGTTCCTGGTGTTTACACTATCGAGGAGGTGGGATTGGAGGAGTCAATACATGAGTAGTGATGACCATGGAGAGTCGAGCCAACGACGCCAACCAAAGGCGCTACTTGGGAGGCAACCCAAGAATCAAGATTTGATTTTCTTTTCCCTTGACTTTAGCTTTTTATAGTTTAGCCATTTTTATATTTTTATTCTTTAATTTTTTTTTTTTTTTTTTTTTTGTTTTATGTGCTTGTCTCTACATTTGGGATATTACATTGGGGACAATGTAAATTTTAAGTGTGGGGGGAGAAGTTAGGCTTGGATGAGAAGTTAGGCTTGGATGGGTTTTATATTCTGGTTTTTATTTTCTCGGTTTTATATTCTGCTTTTTATTTTATTTTTTTCTCGTTTTTTAGAGTATGTCTATGTCATTTAAAAAAAAAGGAGTTTTTGTTTTTAGGGCGGTCAAAGCTTTAAGTCATGTCTTTGTTATTGAACATATTCCTTGAGTTAGGATGTTAGCAATATTTCATAAAATAGAGTTAATCATATTTGAATCTGTGTAGTTTTTGAAACAATATGTCTTGATAAGTTGTGTAAACTTGGTGACGAAGCATGACTGAGGAGTGTATAACAACCCTTAAAAGAAAAAAAAATTGTTTCTCTTAAGCTAGTCCTAAATTTGGGTTTAAGCAAATAGGAAAAAGAAAAGAAAGGTATGTGGTGAGTCGAGATGGAGCGTAAAACGCACTCACTCATAAACACAACCATGAAATGAGATGGAGCATAAAATGCACTCAATTGTTTTAAAAAAATAATAATAATAATAATAAAAATAAAAAATAAAAAATAAAAATAAAAAAATAAAAAAAATAAAAATAAAAAATAAAAAATTTCTAGTTTGCTACCCAGTTTGTAGTAGTAAAGAGAAACAGTTGAGGAAAAGTTGAGGGGTGAGTTGTAAATGAATTGGTTGTGATTAGTCTTCTTATTTGCATTAACTGATTGAGAATAATTGTGGAAAATGATGAAGAGATACGAATGTCATTAACTCTACTTTATTTTATCTTTGCTGCTTCCTAAGTTAGGTATGAATATGCATGGATTAAATAGTGTTGCTTATGCATCATGATGGTGTTCTGGATATGACTTGAGTGTAGTTTTTTTTAGTGTTTGAATTAGTTTGCCCGAGGACGTGCAAAAGCTAAGTGTGGGGGAATTTGATAAGAGTGTAATTTACATATTTTTTATTCCTATCATATTATGTTTTTGTTATGTTTTATGCCTAATTGAGTTGATTAGAGTTTATTTTGTAAGTTTGGCATATTTGGATAGACTTTAGGAAATAATTGAGAAAAGACTAGGAAAATCCAGATTTTCCAGATTTTTCGTTATTCTGACCAGTGCTACGTTTTTCAGGTTTTTCAGGGAGCTAGATTCCTCAATTGCAAAAAGTGGTCTTCAGAGATATTAAAGTAGACGAATCAAGCTTTTCAGGAAGGTATTATGGGCAAGAATCCGAGTTCGTTTGGGTTCTCAGTAGTTGTTACAAAACCGGACCTGGAATCCTAGTCGCATGATTCCTTAGCCGAGCAAAGAATCTTCGAACGGGCCTAACTGAGCGCCGATATCGAAAACGGGTGATTCAAAAGCCCAGATTCATCTACACATCCTAAAAATACAATTTTTTAGGGAGTGATGGAGCCCAGAAAAGATCTTTTACATGGCGAGAATCCTGGTGCAAGTTGGAGACGAATTCTGAATCCATATCCGATCGATTTTATCAAATCCGGAAGTCTATCTTCTAGGAAACGTCCAGAAAGAAATTCCGTGATTCTTGGGGAAGAATTAAGGAAAACACATGTTATTTAATTAGAAGTTTTTAGGTTAAACGGGGGAGGACAAAGAGAGTTTGAATTCGTAGAGTTTTTTGCGTTCTAGATCAAGATGTGCGGCTAATTTCCTTCTTCGCTCAAGGGGATTTTGAAGCCTAAATTCATGTCATTGGTAGCCTAACTTCAGTAACATTGTTCTTAATCTTGTTTTTATTGGAATTGTTTATGTTATTCTGTTTTAATTGTTTATAATTTTCTGTTTGGGTGATTTAGTAATGGCCTCACAATTATTTCATCGGAATTTTATCTCGTTAGAATTAGGAATTGTGATCCGTAATTGTCCTTTTTTCTATTCAATAAGTGACACATGATGATAGCTGATTATGGACAAGTTTTCGCCTATTGTCTTGAATAACATAACCTAAGTTAAATAATCCGAGCTTGGGTGATTGTTGCTTAGATTGATCTATTCTCCTAATTCTTAAGGTCGCCATTGAATTAAATTTAGAGAGCTTGTTCTAGGTTGTTCAAGGGTTAGTATCTACTCAAAGAGCTTGTTTCGTAGTGACAAACTAAGGGAGAATTCGGGTAACAGCTTGTTGTTTCCTAGGGTCGATAGTTTCATAATGATGAGATAGAACAAAGGTTACTTTTACTTTATGTCCAATGCATGTTTAGGTGGATCTTGAACCGAGAGCCGATTGTTTAACCCGATATTTTATTTCTCTGTTTCTACTTTAGTTTGCTTTGATTACAAATCCCCCTTCATTACAAGTTGTCAAGTTTATCAGTTTAGAGTTTAATTTATGCTTCGTTGTTTTTTAGTGTTTTAGAATATAGAAATTAATCGAGTCATTCCCTGTGGGATCGAACCCTGCTTGCCCTTTATACAATTCATTAGTTCGGTCAAGAAGGTTAATTAATTTGGTGCATTCGCACGCTACCAAGTATGTGTATCTCCTTTTTTACATTTTATATTTAGATTTACAAAGATTTAATAATGGATGGGGTTTGGGTTATGATTTTGATTTAGTTGTTTAGGTTGTTGGGTTGTGTTTGATGTAATGCAAGTTGAAAGGAGTGAAATTTGTTGAAAATTTGTTCGGGTATTTATTCCGGGTATGATGGATCGATTGTAGGTGGAGATGACCGAAAATGTGTTTTGGGTACGATGGATCGCTTGCCAACTGGGTGTATCGCTTAAGTGATCTAGTAGGTCCGTAATGCACAGATAGATTGCTTAAGCGATCAGTATGTGGCATAAGATCGCTAATGATCTCGTTAAAGTCTCATAGGTGGGAGCAGATCGCTTAAGCGATCAGAAATGGCATAAGATCATTTAAGCGATCAAGTATCGCTTAAGCGATCCAACACGGTGGTTCCATGAGCGTCGATGGAGTCGATAATTTTACTACAACCCTTGTTCCACAAACAAAAAATATTGCAGAACATATGGAATCACAAATGCACCTGCTTTGCCTATCCTCTTAATGCTCAAGAGTTTATCAGGCGCTGCCATGGTCCTGATGCCCTAGTTAACCTTGTTACAAAAACTTGCACTGTAAAGTGCTTGACATTCAACGCTTACCTTGTCCTCATGCACTAGCAAAGATCAAAACACCAACGGAAGTCGGATTTTGGTTCAAGAATTTACATGGAACTTTGCTCCCTTTTCTATATGACAGATCACTACATGCTAGCATATTCAAAAACGATATATCTGGTGCCTCCAGAAGAGCAATGGGTAGTGCCGCCAGAGGTGGCTGACATTATCCTCCAGCCGCCATTCAAGAAGACACCAAAGGGGGAGAAAAAGAGTTAAGCGTATTCCATCACCTTTGAGGTTCCCCTGAAAATGAATAAGTGCTCAATTTGTAAGCAACCCTGGTCACAAGAGAAGCAGTTGCCAAAAGTAATTAGGTTCGATTCGAAGAAGGATGAAATTCAGGGAGTTGCGAAGGGAACCGTTGATGAGTTATTGTTTTCAATTATTGATGTTTTAAATTTTATTGTTACCTTTAATAAATTATCCTTTATATTGTGTATTCTTATTACATGGTCTAAATATTTGTTGGTGATTTTAGTTTGGAATTAGGTTGTCAAATTGAGGAAAAAGTATGGAATTAATACGTGTTGGTAATTTTAGTTTGTCAAAAATTCAGAGAAAAGGTGCAAAAGTATATATTGCCCACAATCGCTAAGCAACTAAGTGTACGCTTAAGCGACAAAGTGTTTTCCAGAACAGATCGCTTAAGCGATACACAAATCGCTAGCGATCGTGGCACTGATCGATTGATTCTCGCCAGCACGATTGCTTAAGCGATCCACGATCGCTTAATCGACCATGGGAAAAAGACAAGATTCGCTTAAGTGATATCACGGATCTCTTAAGCAATCATGCACCTAGGCAGATTTGCTTCTGCCAATCACATGATCGCTTAAGCGATCCATTGTGCAAATAATTTTAAAATTTAACAGATACACCCCCACCTACCCACAATGCCAGATTCTGGCCACCGGAGCCAATCTTATCGGGAAAGGGCGTTACGATGCACGTTGGTCCGATCCGCCGACAGGCCTCTATATGGCCTTTTTCCGCCGATCGACTACGTATATGGCCGAAAAGGCCGCCGGGATCCGCCAATCGGTCGAGACGAACGAAAAAGTCCAGATCTTGCCGCCTCATGATAGCCAAATATATGGTCGTCGTTGTTGGTCAACGATGGCCAACATTTGGCCATCGTTGACCGTCAAAGTCGAACATTTCATTGAAAGTCCATGACGGCAAGATGTGGCCTTTTTTGGCCACATCCACGGTGGATCGGTCGAAAAGGTCACAACCGCCATTCCAGCCACCATTTCCGATCGCTTGTTGCCTCGGGCCGACTTGTAGCCTAATCCGGGAAGTCAGGGCGGGGGTGTTTTTGTTAATTTTTAAACTTTTTCTTCGGTATTAATGAAATTAATTCACTTAATGGGTCAAAAATTAATTAAAAATATACTAATATTTCCTAAATAATTAAGCAAACAAATATAAAAATATACTGAACGAATCAGAAACCCCATATGTTTAGCATAGCCAGAAACAAAAGCAACCGAATACTCTTCTTCCGCAGATTCTGATTAGTGACAAGGACCTAGCTAGGCTCATAGTCTTTACCCAAGAGATGTCCCCGCCATTTTCGATCTTATAAAAAAAATTACCCATCATTTGCACATCGATACGTACTCCGCAATCGTGGAATTGGCGCACCTTAGCGTTATAAGATTCCTTACCCTTACTTTAGGAGCGGAAATGCCAAACATAGAATAAATAGACTATTCTATTCCATAAAAGAGCCTACTCGCCGTAAGCCCTTTCTCATCCGCATCAGCCTAAGATTAAATCGCCCTGCTGCATGCCCCTCCCCGAGAATGGTCTCCATGGGTCGATGCTCCTTCCAAAGATGAGGGCTTTTCTAATCGGTTAGGAATGGGCGCCACTATCCCAGCCTGCATCCAAATTGGGTTCTATTGATCATGTCCCCTTCCCAACGCTTGTACCTTGTCTTGGGGCGTCTTTGGCTTTACGAGAGAAAGCCCTCCGCGGGAGAAAAAGGTCTTTCTTCCCTTCCCCGTCCCCGGATCATATTCCATTTCCTGGCCCAAGGGCCCATAAGAGGAAATCGCAATACATCTTGCTCAAGCAGCTGAGCTTGGAGTAGGTCAAGAGGAAAAGGGGAGAGGGAGCGTCCATAGATCATGTTGAAGCCATTGATGTAGGGGGTGGGACAACCCCCAAATTGTGTACATAGGTACAAAGGCTCCGTGAAGATGAAAAGAAGTGGCTTGTATAGCTCTTGAAGGATTACATTGATGTTTTTTGCGTGGTCCTTCCATGACATGCTAGGTTGGATCCGGAGGTGGCATGTCATAAGCTAAACTTGATCCCTGCCTTCCCTCCCGCTCACAAGAGGAGAAAGATATCTTCCGCAAAGGGCGGCGTAGAGAAACCAAGAAGAAGAAGTGGACCGCTATTAGAGGCCAAGTTTCTCGTAAGCACAAAGATCCTAATGGTCGCCAATATTGTATCGTTATATAAATGTAATAACGAACAAAGTTCGAGCTAATCGTAAACCCTATAAGTTTCATACCTACAAAAGAACATATGTAACGAACAGTGCTCGAACCCTATAGGTTTCATAATGACGTAAAAGAACTATATGTTTTATATAAATGTAATAACTAACAAAAAAGCTCAACGAATCGAAACCTTATAGGTTTACACGACGTAAAATAACTATATGTTTTATATAAATGTAATAACGAACAAAGTCGAACGAATCGTGAAACCCTATAGGTTTCATAATGACGTGTAAAAGAACTATATGTTTTATATAAATGTAATAACGGAACAAAGTGCGTCAACGAATCGTAAACCCTATAGGTTTCATACCGACGTGTAAAAGAACTATAGTTTTATATAAATGTAATAACGGAACAGTGCTCGAACGAATCGTAAACCCTATAGGTTTCATAATGACGTAAAAGAACTATATGTTTTATATAAATGTAATAACGAAACAAAGTGCTCAACGAATCGTAAACCCTATAGGTTTCATAACCGACGTAAAAGAACTATATGTTTTATATAAATGTAATAACGGAACGGGGTGCTCAACGAATCGTAAAACCCTATAGGTTTCGGATCGACGTGTAAAAGAACTATATGTTTTATACAAATGTAATAACGAACAGTGTTTCAACGAATCGCTTAAGCCGATCTTTTCCGAGGCGTAATGACAACTTTCCTGACTATGATCGCTAATTTACCCATTTATATCGCTAAGCGATTCCTCCTAAAAGACACATGGTCGCTATGATTTATGATCGCTGTTTATCTTTTCCAAGGCGTAATGACATCCGCCTGCACTATGATCGCTGTTTACCCATTTATATCGCTTTGCGATTCTTCCTAAAAGACACATGGTCGCTTATGATTTATGATCACTTGCGGGATCTTTTCCTCAGGCGTAATGACATCCGCCGCACTATGATCGCTGCTACCCATTTATATCGCTTTAAGTGATTCTTCCTAAAAGACACATGGTTGCTTAAGCGATTTATGATCGCTGCTGATCTTTTCCGGAGGCGTAATGACATCCGCCTGCACTATGATCGCTAAGCGACCTTACGTATCGCTTTTTAAGCGATTCTTTCTAAAATGACATCCTGCCTGCACCTTGGTCGCTTGCGATTTAAGATCGCTTGCCGATCGCTTCGAAAAGTCTTGGTCATTTAAGAGAGATATGTGGACAAACAAAAATATCTTATATGGACACACCATACATAGTAAATTGAAACCACCGATGAATTATCTTATATGGACAAACAAAAATATATCCCAAATATCGTATCCAATTCTTTACAATGATCACACCATACATAGTAAATTATTTACAATTTCCTATACACTCGCTTTAATTTAGTTTTTGATGCCAAAGAGTTTAGAATCCACGTGAATGGTATCGTATACCCATGCTTGAAAAGATGCCCACGACATCATTCTTCCCGATACTTTCGGCTCTACACTAGCATCCAACAAATTCAAGATGATACAAGGGCAGCTAATATGGTGCCTCGTGACTTTCTCGTGGAGATTGACCATTCCATCTTAGTGACCTCGCAGTAAAACACTATAATATGAGAAAGGCATGAATTAGAAAATAGCCAAGCCAAGCCAATGAGAACAAATTAAATAAGCACGACACAAAGTACACATCAAAACACCATTGAAAATGAACATGTATATACACCCTTATTGATAATTATAACAGTATCACATAAACTCAACTCAAAAAACCCAAGTATGAACATCAACATCACATAAACTACAAAAATTCAGCGCCCAACTTTCATACCCTTTGATTGGGTTCTCGTCACTCAAAACGGATCCATCTCGCCCATGGAAGCAAGACAACCCAAAGACTCCCGATGCCTTCTCATTGTTTCGTCATTCAAGCTATCCATCTGGGCCGTTGGTCATGTCGAATCAATAAATTTCTGGCATATGCCCCACATTTAGCGCTACAATAGGAAGAAGACATTAGCATTATAATAAACTTATAGAACAATTGTATTATGTAAGTTAGTTTTAAATAAAATTTCCTTGACTCATTTATCGGGTGTAGAGCGTTGAATTGGCCACTTTCCTGTTAGTACCGATCACCCAAGTGCCCAAACATCCACCTCACGCCACGCAATGTACTGGAACAACCTCGGACAAGGGCTCCAACTCGACCTCCAACCGCTTGTCTCGACAAATGGTTGGGTTGCGCCAAGGATCTTCAAACCCCTCCTCTAGATGCGCAATGATCGCTATCCAAAGGCATCCGCTTGACGAGGATGATGCAAGACACTTTTTTTAACAAAGGCCCAACCGTGGCCATATTTGGGCCGATCCCCCTTACGCATCGCATAACTCGTCATCAAACCGAAATCATCGTGATGCATCCGATCGCAGCGCCAATCGCTTCGCCGTCCCTTTTGCTACACCACTAGCAACGCATTTTTAATTAAAGTGTGATATGCCGAAACAAGCATTTGCCCAAACGCCACATCGGGTGATAGCACACGGATACAATAGATCACCATCACTAGTCCTGTCGGAGCCTCACTGCCAATATCTCATCGATGTGCCGCATCAAATAAAAACAACAAGATAAGTATGGAAAACACAAGCAAAAAATAAGGAAAATTAAGTGAAAATAACTTACCGAGTCCTCAAGCCATGTCCCCATCATCAACAACTTCAAACCATTCCCTCCCGGGATAATCCCCCTGCCTTACACTTTATATGGCCATCACTTCCCGATCCATTGTAATAGGCATAAAAGAGTTTTTTTCTTTTCCTCTATTGGCCTATACAAATCGACATTTGAGTCCAATTTCCCTTCCCCACTTCCTCCCCCTTCCTCCATTTTTTACATCCCCGCTTCCTTCTCCTCCCACCTCCCCTCCTCCATTATCACCGCCCCACTTCCACCACCAACCTCCTCAACCTCCCCGCATTTCGGTTGTTCCTCCATTTGTTTCTTCATTTTCTTCTTTTTTTTACCCGTGTCACTACCATGTAAGGCGATTTCACAAACTTGCTCTTTCTCTTCTCTTTTCAAGCCGCTTGCACTTCAACCGCCTTTAATTCTCCATCAACTTCCTCCTCCATTGTACCAACTTCGCCCTCCATTGTACCTAGTTTCTCTCCCAGCTTATCCACTTTCTCTTCCACCCTTTTCATTGTTTCTTCCATCTTGTCAAACCTTGCATAAATGGCTGTTGTAAAACTCTCAAACAGGCCGTTTATGAGGTCAACAACCTCATTCTCCCCATGCCGATGTCTCGACAAAGCGGTACTTGTTGTATCCGGTTTGCCGAGGCATACGAACCTTTCCTCCTTCTCCTCCTCATCCTCGGCCCCCGAGCTTCATTACCCTCAAGATCAATGACATTGTCAAGCAATGGCCCCGCAATCGCCATCACATGCGTGACCCTTTTAGGTCCCGCATCGCGGTTCTATCTGCTCATCCCTTTCATCCTCCATTGCTCAAAGATGTGACATAGTCCTCTTCCGCTTCATCCCCAATAGCGGTCAAAAAGGGACGAACGACTCCCCGCAATAAGAAATAAAAATCAATCGATTAAGCAAAATAAAAAAGCAATCCGCATATTCAAAAGCTTAATCCTTCAATCTTACCCCACCGCTTGAATCTCAATCTCTAATTGGCCATAATCCCAATGGTTACAGCCTCCCGACATGCCACCACAACATCCTAGGAAATTGTCGTGCACATCCAAATTGTTGCTCCTCCCCCAACCTTAGCGAAGACAGGATGGCCTCGTACATCCAAGCCTTACATTGTAAAAAAACAACCTATGTCATTATTCAAACACACATATTATAAAAAATATAACAGAACTATTAATATTTACCTCGCATTGCCCATGGGAAGCCAAACAAATTATACGTGCTTGGTTTAGCCTTCCCGCCCCATTCGGCATGCTTTAACGCCATGTCTCGGGTTTTTTTCGTGCTCTTGATGGTTCATCAAATGATATCCGTCCCCACGAATAAGAATTAAAAACTCCAAGTCGCTTACAAACAACAACCTATCTTTCTCAATAGCTTTTGTTGAGTCACCACCAATAAGATAGAATGTAAAAATAATATCAAGCACACTTTTATCTTCTCTCGCATCACTAAACCAAACCGTACCTAGCCTTTTCTCTAAAACTTGTCCCTGTAATAGACTTTGCCCCTTTCAAAACCTTATCACAAAACCTTATGGCTCCCACACTGCCCCTATTATGCCTTCCTCCACCTTAGTTGGCACTTCCCCGCATCCTTAAGCCCGTCACCAACGCATACTCCCATCATACCAAACCGTAGTGGGCTTTCCCTCCACCACGAACCACATTTCATTTTTTTTTTTTTGTTGCATTTTACCTGAGTGCATCAACATGTAATGCACTCCCCGCCCCCAAAATGACTTTTTTCCACTTTGTTCCGATTCTTAAAAACCTGATCAAACAAGTGCGACCAAAATCTCTTTCACCATGCCTCATTCCAAACCTAAAATGGCCCTTATTCTCAAAAACCAAAAACCTCCCACAACCTCACCGTCACCCTTGTAGGGAAGTAGGGTACCTTCTCACTTATAGGCTCCAACTCGTACTCTACGCTTTACGGTCCGCATAATCGCACAATCGATATAAATAAAATGTCAAGAACAAAAATAAACCAAAACCATCAGAGTCGCTAAGCGATCTCGATCGCTTTAAGAGATCTTTACTCGCTCATAAGATCGCTTAAGCGATTTTAAATCGCTTAAGCAACCAAGAGTTAATCGAGAATCTCTTAAGCGATAAAACAGATCGCTTATTATATCGTGATTCGCAGACCTAAGATCGCTTGCGACCAAGAGTAAACACTCATGATCGCTTGCGATCTTAGGTCCGGGGCGTAATCATCTCGTTTGCATCTCAAATCGCTTAAGCTATCCTTTTATCGCTTAAGCGATCATGACTGCGATCACGAGTAAAACAATAACGCTTAAGCGATACAAATGATCGCTTAAGCGAAAGTACAAGCAATATTCCCAAACTACGCACTTCCTATTCGCCGCCTCCGCTGCCTCGAAATCCTCCGACGACCTCCTCCGGCCCGAATTCTCGCCTAATCCTCCTCCCGGCCTCCCGACTCCCGCCCGACTCCTCTCTCACACCCGCTTGCTGGTTCTTTCCTCTGCTTCTGCCGCCGTGTCTCCTCGCGTGTGGACCACCTTCACTAGCCTGGATGATCCACCGAGCATGCCATTGAATTGCGCTTGCCATCAATCTAGGATTCAAGGCGCTGGGCTTCCCTCCTCATTGTTAGTGTCACCATGGTTTTGGATTGAATTTGGTGTCAAAGTTTGCGCTTGATCGTAAATGTGGATCAGACGATCGCCCAAATGGCACAGATTTCGTTAGGTTAAGTAAATCGATTTTAGGTTCAACAAATCGATCGGTAAAATCGCGACTATATCGCCTGAAAATCGCGACCGTATTCGGGTTTAGGGTTCAAGAAATTGATTTAGGGTGCAAATTTGCGTGTTCGATCGAAAAATCGCGCTCCCTTTCGCTCAAGAAATCGCTTTTTGAACTAATGAATTTCGATTAAGCGAGGTGAATAGTTAGTGGGGCTTGTTTTGCTAAATTTCAAAATTTAAAAACTTTCATTATTTCTAATTCGCCCACATATGTTTTAATCTTTTCATTTTAACCCATTTTACGTGTTTAATTAATCCTAACTATGCCACGCCATCTTCTAAATTAAAAAAAATGATGAACGCTTGAAGGCCATTTTCTTAAATTAAAACTTGGGATGACCGATACCTAAATTTTCTCCTTTAAAAAAAATAAAAAATAAATAAGCATGTGTTTATCATGTCGATTCATCTGCTGCTTTAAACATTTCATTTTTTAAATAAATGTAACTAAATATTTGATTCTTTAACACATAATACAAAAAAATAAAGACACAATTTTACCACGGAAGCCCATTCGGATTTGATTCTTTACTTGATTTTTTTGTTTATCCAGAACTAAAGAATACATAGAACTTCATTCCCGCTCAACGATCCTATAAGCTCTACAGACAAAGATTCTCAAATTACAATCAAAGCAATCAAATTCTCCATGCTTAAACGAGAGGCCCGAGATGGAGTTAAAACTAGTTTGACAATGCAAGGCTTGCCGCGAATTTAGTGATTCGTAAGTGGGAAGACATGTCACATAAATAAATTAATAGAAAACCAATGTTAATAATTATATAAATCTTCTCTAAAAGGAAAGGGTTTTAATATAATAAAAAATATCATATATATATATATAACAAAAATTCGATTCTTTCAACAAAATTTGGAGGAAATGACTTTTAGAAATTTTTATGTTCAAGGTTTCATAGAATTTCTTCTCTTTTATTTAAATATATTTCAGAATCAAATACATTCACTTGAATCCCATTAAAATACAGATGATGATTAGAAAACCGGATTCTGATGATCAAAGTAGAAATCTAGCAAAAATTTCGAATACCATTGTCGTATAATCTGAACACAATGAGAAGCAAACAGAATTGTACATAAAATGCAGTTAAAGTGCTCGAGTTGATTGAGCCACTTTGTTAATACATCAGAAGACCTTTATTCATGTTTGTTTGGAGTTCAACATTGCATAATATATTCTACATAAACAAGAAATGGTTAAACACAATTATTCTTGTTTGATTTGGTAACAAACAGGGGATATAGACAGCCGCTGTTCCTGAAAATTTCCAGGTCACTTGAGAACAACTGCTGCATTTCTCAGAGCTAGATATCTTTGTACATACTCGCTAGGAAGTGATCTTACAAGCTTGAAGACTTCAGCGTTAGCATAGCGGAGATTAGTCCTTGGATCGTAGTAAGGTGCCTGCATTGTACAAATATGAAATGAATCTTAGTTTGTTTATATTAGCACCTGGATTGAGTTGAATAATAACACAACCAAAAAAAGCTGTAACTCAAACTCAATTTTTAGATTAATCAAACTTAAGCAGAATGATTCAGTTGGGATTTGAAAAATATAACATTGTTATTCTTTCTATATCTTCCAACACCAACTACAAATGCACTATAATCTACCACAGGGTTTCCAGCCAAATATGGGGATAGATAAGAGTGAGGAGGGCAGAGCAGGCACTATTGTTGAAAACATGGGCTGAAGATGTTCTATGCAGGATCGTAAATGAGCAGTATAAGTTCTGAAATGCTTTCAGATTCCAAGAAAGTCAAAAACCTATCAAATTCTGGAAGCATAGCGCATTCATTCAAGGATGCTCAGAATAATAACAAAAAATGTCTGACTAAGTAGACCCATTGACCACATCTTCCAGACAGATACACATACCTCGTATCCTGTCATATCACAAAGTCTCTTGCAAGGATGCATAGAGGGTGGTGACTCAATATTAACATCTGCAAAAGCAGAAACAATTCAAGAGTTCAAATTCATCGGGTAGAGCAAGACACTAATCTATGACAAAAAGCAATTAAAGAGAAGAAAAAGAAAGGCATTTATCATCTTAGAGCCAACATGAAATTCATCTATGAAGTTTTAGGAACAATCTTACAAAACATAATGCAGTAGTACCAGTGCTATACTTTTGTTTCATTCACTACAACCGTAATGCTACTTTATTGCTGCAAAGCCTAAGACATTTATGAACACGCCAAACAACACCGTTTATATAATCACAAAATCAAATTAATCGATCTATTCAAGGTTACTGCTGTGTGGATATATTGTTGCAAACCATTGCTACTTCAAATTACAAGGACGCCGAAGGTCACTTCAGTAATAATATTCGCCAAAAATATTTCAGATGCTTAGCTATTACACATGTAAGTTTTTATTGAATTTCAATATTCAATATTCAAAATGCATAATAAGCATACGATAAAGTCACTGATTCATTATTGTCAAATGTTGCTCTTACATCAAACTCCTTAATCCCACTCCATATGCAAGTTTAAGTACGTTACAAACACAGATTTAAGTACAATCAATAAAGCTGCATTTGGAGAGAAAAGAAGCCAATCTGTATACAAACACAGATTCACGGATGATAAAACCCACAAATTCTACAATTCAGCTGCACTTTCGCCCTATCCACAAATATCATCTCATTCAAGGCACTGCAAAGAGGATGAGCAAAAATCCCACCTCTCCACGCAAGTCACATCTACCCCCAAATAAGGCTCCTTAATATAATGCAAAATAGGTCCATGAATCACATTCCTCCCAATAGAAAAAATAGGCTTACCATTCACATAAATAAGCAAAATTCTTGACTTTACTCAAAAAACAAAAAGGGTTGCCACAAAATTAACCTCTTTCTTCAATCATGCATAAGAAATTCACATACAAATGAAACAACAACTAAATCAAGAAAAAGGGTTTTTTTCTCTTGCTTACAGTTGGGTTCATCGGGAGGATAATTCTGGTAATTTTCAGCTTGAAGAATCTGCTTAAGATGTTTCCAATGCCTCCCTCTTGATTGGCCTTTTGGGTACTTTTCATACATCTGCACTCTCTTGAAACTCAAGTAAGTTGGCAATACTAGCTCTGCTTCTATCACCTCTGCCTCCATCTCTCATTCTCTCTTCTTATTAAAACTAAACCAAACCAAAAGACTTTTTAAAATAAACAAATAAATAAAAATCTAAACTTTGTTCACCCCTGATTTTTTAAACCCTAGAAAGATCGTTACTTTAGATGGAAGGAGCTTTACAAATTGAGGTATAAACGATGGATTGGAGAAGGAAGACGAAACTGAGGTCGTGGCAAGGTGAACTGTTAAACCGATTAAAACGTTGTCGGTTTCACAAACTACAGAATTTTCCCCTTCTTTTCATTTTTGTTTTTGGGGTTAAATTGAAAGAATTTATTCTTCAGAGTCCTTTATAAATCTAGAACAAATACACGATTTTAAGATTAAGGGGGTGTTTGTCTAAGCTTATAAGTTGGCCAAACTAGCTTATAAACTCTAAAATTAAAGGGGTGTTTATCTGAGCTTATGAAAATTAGCTTATAAGCAACAATTGCTTATAAGCTAAAATTAACTTATAAGTATTTGAAATTTTAAACAATTACGTATTTGGGGGTATTTGTCTAAGCTTATAAGCTGGTCAAACTAGCTTATAAGCTCTAAAATTAAGCTAACATGTTTGTTTATAACCTTTTTGAGCTTATAAGTTGAGTTTATAAACCAAAAAAAATAAGTTGGAGGGGGATACTTTTTTTTTTTTTTTTTTTTGCTTATAAGCACTCTGCTTATAAGTTTGTTTGATCAAGTATATTATCACATTATCCTTATTTAATTTTAAAATTTCATAGTATATTCTTATTTAATGTAGTATCTTTTTTAGTCATTTTATAATAAAATATACTTATAAGCCATATTTTACCAAACACGTTAACTATTTATCAGTCACTTATAAGTATTTTAACCAAATACGCTAATTTTAGCTTATAAGCACTTGTTGCTTATAAGTTAATTTTCATAAACTTAGACAAACACCCCCTAAAAAGACTAAAGTGTCCACTTATACAAACCTTTGAAGCACCACAAACACTCTTAGATGTATTACTCAAAGGACATTGAGTTCAATTCCTCTTGATTACTAATAGCGGTATTCAGTTGAAGGTTTACTTGATCGTTAACTTTAAGACTTTAAAAGATTAGTCGAAGTATGTGCAAATTAACCCGAACATCTCCGATCACAAAAAAAAAAAAAAAAAAAAAAAGAGAACAACAATATTTTTGAAAAAACCTATAGTTGAATAGATATATATTGTTGCGATGCTACAATAAAATTAGATTGAATCATGGGCTTATGTATTAAA